>BPLQ01013825.1:0-402998 GCA_021605075.1 Caerostris darwini
AAAACACCGTTCAACTTCTTAATATTCACAAACCGAGAAAATAGAGTTTGAAATTTTTAAACCCTTTTATACTATTAACACGCGTCGTTCACTTGTGACTTTCTAGTAAAATGGATAACGTCGTTGACTAACAATCCGCAGAGAGTTGTTTTTAATTTTTTACTTTACTTTCTGAATATTTAACTTGTTCAAAATAACTTATATTGCCATATAATTTGGGATTGGTTTGATCAAATATTATACTGTATATTTATTACAAATGATTAAAGCTGAAAAGCCTCGTTTAAATTTATTTTTAAACTATTATGAGAGAAATGTGTTTTGTTAAGTGTCCCGTATTGGCCAAGACATTGCTTTCTACTTGTGATTTGCTTTTTTTTAAAAAATGAAGATGGCATGATTAAGTATTTTTTGTTTTTGTGTAAAAAAAATTATCCAATTTTTTTCCCCCTATTTATAGATTTAATATCGGGATTACTTACGAATCAGAGATTAATTATTATTAATTTTAAAGTTAAAAATATTTAAGTTTTTAGTTCATCAAAAAGTTGTTGCATATAATTTATTCTTATTATTTAATTTACATTAGGAAATTTAATTATTATCTGTAAGAAATACTTCGAGCCCCACAATTTGTTTAACACTGATTTAAGCTATTACTGAAATTTCATTATTATTCAAGTTCACGTTGAAGAATTTTTGCTAAATAAATGTTAAAGGAACTATGAAAACTAAAAAAAATAAAACTTTTTATTTCTGATTTAAAAAAATAGAGATTTAATTTTTTTTAAAATTTATTAAAGGATTAAAACATGAAAAATTGGAATTTCACAGCTTTAAAGAACCACTAAAACCAATCTTAATTACATCTTCTAGAGAAAATTCGGCGAAATATCTAAATTATTGAAAGGTTATTCACAAATATCTTCAAATTAAAAACAAATAATAAATAACTTGTGATATAGTTAAACATTCGCGATTTTTCTGAATTGTGTTTATTTTTTCAATAAATTGACCACTTACAATTTCAATATGAAGCACACAATTCTGCTAAGTTAATGATATATGTATAATGATGTAGACCAATATCATCTCCAAGAAATGTTAGACAGAGATCTACAGTTAGGCATGGTTCCGAACTGTGAACAAACATCCATGCTACGCCAGGATTCGAACCTGAAGATCAAAGACAAGATATCTATGCAATGCCGTCAGGTAGACTTACTTAAGAGGTAGAAGGAGGAACTGAAGCCAAGACAGTAGGTCATGTAATCTTAAGCTGGATTCACAACAAGGTGTCGACCAATCGAAAGTCTCAGCGTGCGACTTCTGAGACTTGTGATTGGTCTAGGTTTTCGTCTCTCAGCGTCTTGGTGCAAATGCGGTTTTAGAATGGCTTGTTGCCCTTTTGTAATTTTGCCTGATTTGAGAACAATTTCAGATTATGCAAAATTTGTGCGAGTTTCTCGGGCCGCCACACTTTTCACCTGCATAAAAAACAGTGAGTTTCATTTGTTGTTGTAAGTTGCTAAATTTTATCACAGTCCATTAAATTGTGTTTTTTGTTTTGGAATAATTATACATATGTTTTTCTTACTGGTGCTCATAAGGGGGGTCGGTCTCTAAAAAAAAAAAATAATAATAATGTTATTTTTGTAAGTTTTTAATAATAAAACTTTTTTCTTTTCCGCCAAGAAAGGTCATAAGCTCAACGAACTTGGCCAGCAATTTTCGAGAAATTGGAAAGAACGAAAATAAATAAATTACTAAATAAAAAAATGATGAACATTTTTCAAGTAATCGTACAAACATTCCGATTACCAGAGAAATCTTACAAAGTGGCTAAAATTCATACGTATTGTGTCTAAATCGTACAATTCGACATCTGTGCCTTGGTGACATATAAACGCGACTTATTTTCTGTTCAATCTTACCGACCAATCGTATAACCTTAGATAGTGTTCTAAATCTGTACATTGTACAACCAAACAGTATAAGTTGGCTTCTATGTCTTGGGGATATTTAAATGCTTCTTTCATTTATTTTGTGTACAATAGAGTATAATGTAAAAAAAAAAAAAAAAAAAAAAAAAAAAAAAATTTTTTAATTTTTCTCGGCAGTACAGAAAAATTATGGGGTGGTTTCAGAAATATGCGTATAAAATTTCAAATTAATCAATAATTATTGTCTAGTTCCATTTGGGATTCTAATTATGCAAAAGTAGTTGAAAATGGTGTAAACTTTCGATTTTCAATGACTTTTTAAATTTTAGATATTTCTCCTCGTTAAAGAGAAAAAAATGGAAAAACATATTTAACAAAAATGTAAAATTTCGTAATAATCAATAAATATCTTTCGGTTTCATTTTGGGGTCCAAATATACTAAATTGGACAAAAAGGTAGAAAATTTGGAATTTGAAATTGACTAAGAAATGAAAAACTTTTACTTTAACATTTATTTTACACAACTAAATATTCATTATTATTAATCATGCAGTACTCATATAGAAATAAGTTTGTTTCGTGTTTCAGAATAAATGTAAATTAAGCGCATTTCATTCATTTTTTATACATATATTTCAATCCATGCTGATTATTTGGTTTCAATAGATGGCAGGATATTCCTCGACTCCGTTTTAGGTCTGATGTATCCATCAGCACCACCTCTCCAACGACTGCCAGAGAATCTTCTGTTGTCAATCAATAGATGGCAGGATATTTCTCGATTCCGTTTTAGGTCTGATGTATCCATCAGCACCACCTCTCCAATGACTGCCAGAGAATCTTCTGTTGTCAATCAATAGATGTCAGGATATTCCTCGACTCCGTTTTAGGTCTGATGTATCCATCAGCACCACCTCTCCAATGACTGCCAGAGAATCTTCTGTTGTCAATCAATAGATGGCAGGATATTCATCTACTCCGTTTTAGGTCTGATGTATCCATCAGCACCACCTCTACAATGACTGCCAGAGAATCTTCTGTTGTCAATCAATAGATGGCAGGATATTCATCTACTCCGTTTTAGGTCTGATGTATCCATCAGCACCACCTCTCCAATGACTACCAGAGAATCTTCTGTTGTCAATTTTACTCCTTTTTCAACCTACTGAATGTTGCACAGGAAGTTTACGTTTCTCTTTGATATCAAGGATTCTCGAATCATTTGATATTTCATTGCCTTTCTTGTGTTAAGAAAATATCACATTTTTCTCCTTTGACCAGAAAAAGACATTGTCAATATAATGTTGAACAACATTGCAAGTTAAAACTTAACTTAATTACAATGCATAGACCATGAAATTAAATTGACATATAATGCAATTACCTATCACAATGAATTTATAAAATTCCTTCACTGTAAAATTTTCTTACACATAATGAAGCAATTTAATATGAATTTCTTTTCAAAAAATAATTCAATGTAAAACAGATTTATAATATAATCATATTAATAGTATATACTGTGACCAAAACATAAAACCAATTATTTTTTTTTTTTCAAAAACTTTTTATTTATTCTTTCAAATTTATTTCATCGCCTCCGGACACAATGCACTTATAAAAACTTTTTTTCCAATCCTCAATACATGCTAAAAAGTCAACGGCAGGGATGACCATCAAAGCGCGCGCCGATTCACGTTGAATCTCTTCAAACGACTCAAAACGGTGTCCTCGGAGTGGTCTTTTGAGTTTTGGGAATAGCCAGAAGTCACCAAGTGACTAGTGCTCGATAGTGGTTCGGAATCCACTTTAAACTGTAAGTCCCGGTTTAATATGATTATAGAGACTTGGGCGTAGAGCTGACACACCTACCCCATAAAAACAAAACATCTCCTGTCTCGAAATCTGCCAGTAAACAGACGGCCTTGGACCACAATGGGTCTGTTGCGCCAA
Source organism: Caerostris darwini (assembly GCA_021605075.1). NCBI lineage: Eukaryota > Metazoa > Arthropoda > Arachnida > Araneae > Araneidae > Caerostris > Caerostris darwini. The sequence goes on from BPLQ01013825.1 coordinate 3,898, forward strand.
TGATGAAAAAGATATTACTAAAAATAAATAATAAAAATCTAAATTAAAAGCAAAACTAACGGGATAAATTTTTTTCTGAATAAATATTCAGCTATTCTTTATATCAGAATCAAAAACGAAAACTAACTTAGATTTTTTGTTATTTTTAACTTAATTTAATTTATTGATATTTTATCATTAATAATAAAAATGCAATTATTTAATATAATTATAATTTCGATTCTGCTCTTAAAATATTTTTGTTAATTTTATTCTGCTCTTAAAATATTTTGTTTTACAATAAACTCCTTTTTACTATTCGACCTTAAAACAGCAGGAAACAAAAGTTATCTATTTCGAAATGTTTTACTTTTAAATATGAAAACTTTCAAGAACAAGTGATCTGAAACCGAGATAAATCGTTGAGGCAAGCAGATTGGCTGTTCCACATAATTTGACATTTTTTCAAGTTTCGTTTCGTAATATGAGCTTATTTGATAAGAATCATAATTCAGAGGTTAAAACCTTAAATTAATACTTTCCTTTAATGAAACAATATTAGAAATACACTCTATTTTACAGATAATTTTTGGCCGAGTGGCTGGCGCTCTGGCACTTGGTGACGCAGGTTTCGGGTTCGACGCATAATGCATCGGCGGTGCAGTGGATGTTTGTAGTGGTTCGGAATAAACTTTAAACCGTAGGTTCCGGTCTAACATGATCGTAGAGTGCTGCGGGGGTATTGTTACACCGCGTCCGTAGCTTATCTTCAAGTTACACTCACCACCTAGGTAATGCTAAGTGACTAACGTCGGTGCAGAGCTTGCCTTAAGGCATCGAAGACAATTGTCTAAGTGTTTGCCAGCTGCTTAAGATAAAAAAAAAAAAAAATTAGGGCGTTAGCGTTTCTTTCAATGAATTTTCTTGCCATTGAAAATAGCTAAGAACATTTTGATTGTTGTGACGTTTATTCAATTTGATTCAATTTTTTTTATATGTCGTATTTAGGAAGGATTATCCACCACCAAGAAAGCGACCTTTTGTGGCGGTTGGGCCTTATTAGTCGATGCAGCGCTTGCCTTAAGGCATAAAAGGCAACTTTCAAGTGTTTGCCGGCTGCAGTAGAAAAAAAAAATCATTCAAATACACCTATTCAACCAGTAAGAGTGGGCAAAGATATTTTGGTGTCTAAATTCTTTCTAATTCCAAACGCGAAAAAAAAAAAAAAAAAAAAATCTAGGAAATTGTATGGAACTATAAAGGAGTGTAAAGAATGTTTTCTTATGACTTTCTCAATGATCCCTAAGGTAAAGCAGTATTAGAATGGGGCAAAAACCATTTTTTTTTTCAAGAATACTCCTCAGTGAGCTCATGCATTTCAAAAATGAGTGTAGTTCTACTGGGTATTCTTTGAGTGGTAAACATCCGTTTCAAAGGCGGAAACGGACGAATCGATTACTTGTTAGGGGTGCTTGTTAGGCGCAAAACAATTTCAAAAGAAATTTTAATGTGGAATTTTTCTCATCTTATTTTTTTATTGATTTTATTTAATTTAAAATTTTAATTATTCAAAATGAAAATTATTTCATTTTTTAGTATTTAGTGTAATTAAAACTCTTACGAAATAAACTTTCACCCCTATTACGCCGCTGTATTTAAATCCATCCCCAATCACGAGCTTTGCGCACTTTGACTAGTCATTGATCGACGTTTTAAGCCATATTTACATCAAGGTGTTGAGCTGCGAAGCGTAAAGCATCAACTAATCACATACTCAGGTTTCACGCACAACTACGACGCCACGCCACATCCCTGAGCCTAGAGCTGAGTTGCCCCTTTACAGTTTGAGAAAGATGTGGATGAGAAGAAGTCTGATTGTGCTATGGAAGCTCTACAGTCATATGAGACCGGGACCTACAACTTAAAGTGGATTCCGAACCACTGCAAACATCCATATCACTGCCGGGATTCGAACTTGAAAAGTATGGTACCGAGCTCTAGAGCGCTAGCCACTCGGCCATCAGGCCCTGGCTTCACTCACAAAAAGTTGTGATTGGTCGACGCTTCATGATTCACCACTTAATGCCTTGGTGTGAATGTGGCTTTACTATATACTTCTAACCTTTTGCCATCACAATTCGAACAAACCTGTGTTTATTGGAATTGAGGAATTGTCACAGGACACCAGAGATGGCCTCTTTTGGGTGCATACTTAAATCCTGCTGTTGTTGTGACTAATCCTCAGTGTCCTGCAGTGCGGGACGCACATCCCATGAGTAGTCTACTCGTGGATGGAGGGAAAGGGGGCCACTTCTGTTTGTGATGGAGCACAATCAAGTAGAAGTTTGATTTGACTCTTTGATGCTCTTATAGTCCTATGAGACGGGGACCTATGGCTTAAAGTGGTTTCCGAACACTACAAACATCTATGGCACTGCCGGGATTCGAACCTGTGGCATCGAGCTCTAGACACTCGGCCATTCGGGCCCATTTCCATCCTTCTTTGTCGAATATAGCAGCAGGATTTTCCCAACCAACTAAGTTATTGTATCCTGTGCCTGAATGGCCGAGTGGCTAGTACTCTGGCGCTCGGAACCACATGTTTCGGGTTGTAGTCTCGGGGGTGCCATGGATGTTTGTAGTGGTTCGGAATCCACTTTAAACCGTATGTCCCGATCTAACATGATCGTACCGCGTTACGAGGGTATTGTCCGCGTCCGTAGCTTAGCTTCAAGCTACACGCACCTCCTGGGTAGTGCTAAGCGAGTGACGTCGGTGCGGCGCTTGCCTTAAGGCATCAAAGACAACTGTGTAAGTGTCTGCCAGCTGCATTAGAACAAAAAAAATTATTGTATCTTTTCACGGCATAACGTAGGAGTTTCCAGTTTTATTATCGTGTTTCGCGCTCAGCTTCCGTGAAATACAACGTATTATTTACCTTACTAGTGAGTTGACAGTCTGAGTTTGAGTCAAAATGAATCTTAGCGAGTATGGGTATTGAAAGATTAAATAGTTTTCTTCTGTTAGTTTATATTTTACCCATATGGAACTCAAGGATCAAACATTTTTTTGTTCAGCGTCCCAATTTTTATGAACTATTATAGATTTATATATGTGTGTTTAGCTATTATATAGAAAAAAGCTTATATATTTATGCTTCCTCCATTAATTCCTCAAGAACTTGACTTTTGAGATTTATGCTCGCGTTAGCTGCTTTATCTCAATTTATCCAATTGCTCTTGAGAAAAAATCAGAAAAAATATTACCAACAAGTAATATAAAAAAAAATCTTTTTTAAGTCAATTCCTACTTTTTTTCCCACTATATTACAGAAAGTCCTTTATAAATAATTTTCATTCATTTTTTTAAGTTTATCTGGCGTCATCTATTGGTAGATATATGCAACTTAAATCTAAAAATAATTAATTAAATTTAATGAATGAATTAATAATTGAAAAAACTGTATTAACATCCAGTGTCATCCACTACAAGTAAAAAAAAAAAAATGTATTAAATTTAATGAATGAATTAATATTTGAAAAAACTGTATTAATATCCAGTGTCATCCACTACAAGTCCAAAAAAAATGTATTTGAACTTGAGTGGAGGAATAAAAAGTGTTTTATAGACGATTGAAAATTTGAACAAGATATATATAGGGAGAGTGTGAGCTAATAGAAGGAATTGAAATAAAAACAGAACTTCAGATAATCAGTGGACTTTAACTGATTCCAAAAGTATCAATGAAGAAGCACCGAAATGTGTTGTCGTGCAGAACTTCTGTTAAGATTCATCAATAATTCGACAAGTGAGTAAAATTTATTTTTTTAAAATGATTATTAATAATATCTTCTATTTTGGTAGACGTTTATTTTATTTGAATTATTTATTTTAAAATTTTTTTATACAATTTGATAAAATATACCAATTAAAAAAAAAACAGCTGGTAAAGTAAAAAAACATGCAGAATTTTGTTAAAAATTTAAAAAAAATACTACTTTTTAAGAAAAGTTAAGGATTGACAAATCTACTGTAATAAAAATATAATTTTGAAAGATTAAATATTAGAGATCAATTGTGTGTATCCATGCATATGAAATTGAAAATATTTCTCCTTTTTATTTAAACTAATATTGCATTTCTTCGGCCTAGAAATAGAGGTCAAGTAATTTGCCACTTTAAGGTCTAACCTAATTACAGCTAGTAGCTGACCTCGACACAGTAGCAGCTATTAACTTTGAATTAAATATTTAACAATTGATTTGAGAGATTGACAACAGATAAAATTTCTCAACCATTTTGTGTCATGGTAAAACAAAAACAAAATCGCATTGTAACTCTTACATGTATCGAGAGATGGCAGCACACTATTTTGCTTATTTTTATTAAAATAAAAGTTGTCACGATTTGACTTCAGTTTAAAAGATAAATCGATTCAAATTCCTCGTACCGATATTACTTTTTTTATTTCAATAATATTTATATACTAATGTCAACTCTCTACAGTTATAGGTAAATGCAATCATATTGTCAGAGAAAAAACACAGGAAAGAGGCTCATAAAATTTACTCTTATAAAGAACTTCATGTTAATAAAATATTTATATGCATACTACTGTGCCCAAAAAGTAAGACAAATTATTATTTTTTTTCAAAAACTCTTTATTTATTCTTCCGAATTTAAGTCATCGCCTTCAAAGTGATCCCCTCTGGACACAATGCACTTATGCCAACGTAATTTCCAATCCTCAATGCATGCTAAAGAGTCATCGGCAGGGATGGCCTTCAAAGCGCGCGGCGATTCACGTCGAATCTTTCATCTCACAGATTTCAAGGACAGTGCCAGTAACCTAAAAAAGAAAAATAAATTAAAATTCCATAAGCCCCGGGAATTTTAAATTGAAAATTGGTCTTTCTTTTTGGACACAGTAGTAATATATAATGCAGGAATTTTAGGAAATAAATTATGATGTACAAATTTCCCCTTGTTTTTATTTCACAGAAAACTGTGAGCCAGCTGAATCTATTAATGATCTGCAAAATAATACTCAGCATATCAGTTTAACAGAATTTTCACCAGGTAATTTGATTGATACAACATTTTTTTTTTTTTTTTTTTAATTTCTCAACTATAAATTCATTTTAGTCAATATATAATTTCTTTCAGGTTTACAAAGAAAAAGAAGAAAAAAATTATAATGACAATCCATTAGAATTCTTAAAACAAAAACACTCTTTTGCGGCTGATTATAAACGAGTAATATAAAAAAAAAAATTTTAAAGTCAATTCCTACTTTTTTTTTCACTATATTGCAGTAAAATCAATTACAAATAAGTTGAAATATTCCTCTTACATCTGGGTCCATCTATTATTAGATATATGCAACTTAAATCTAAAAAAAATTAAAATTAATTAATTAAATTTAATTGATGAATTAAAACTGTATTAACATTGAGTGTCATCCACAACAAGTTTCAAAAAATGTATTTGAACTTGAGTGGATGAATAAAAAGTATTTTATGAACGATTGAAAATTTGAACAAGATATATATAGAGAGAGAGTGTGAACTAACAGAAGGAATTGAATTTAAAAAGAAACTTAGAACTGGAAGAGAAACGACTGCTATTAGAAGAAAAAAGACTATTATTAAAAGAACAAAAACTTAATACTGAACTTAAATGGAATGAAAAAAAAAAAAAAAAGCAATGAAGAAATTATGCATCTTTTTGAAAAACAGCACACAATTATAATGAAATTGCTGGAAATAATTAGCAAACAATAACTTCCAACATAATTTGTTGTATTTTAAGTAAAGAATAATCTTCAAAGTAAAATAATAAATTTATTAAATAAATATATAATATTTTTAGTGTACACTTTCAATTTATTATAAAATATCATTCAATTTATGTATCATTAAAAAAAGAAGAAAACATACATTTAGACTACACTGTAAACATACATTTAGACTACATATATATAACTTTTGTAAAGTATGACAGATAAAAAAATATTTCAGATTTACTAGTTAGAACTATTACTATTTAGACTACAATGTAAACATACATTTAGACTACCCTGGAAACATACATTTAGCCTACATATATTATATAACTTGTGTAAAGTATGACAGATAAATTTTTTTTTTCAGATTTACTATTTAGACTACACTGTAAACATACATTTAGACTATACTGTAAACATGCATTTAGATTACATATAATATATAACTTGTGCAAAGTATGACAGATAAAAAATATTTCAGATTTACTATTCAGACTATATACATACATTTCGACTACACTGTAAACATACATTTCGACCACACTGTAAACATACATTTAGACTACATTGTAAACATACATTTAGACTACACTGTAAACATATATTTAGACTAGATATAATATATAACTTTTGTAAAGTATGACAGATAAAAAAATATTTCAGATTTACTATTCAGACTACATACAACATTTAGACTACACTGTAAACATACATTTAGACTACATATATTATATAACTTGTGTAAAGTATGACAGATAAGAAATATTTCAGATTTTCTATTCAGACTACACTGTAAACATACATTTAGACTACATGTATAACTTGTGTAAAGTATGACAGATAAAAAAAATATTTCAGATTTACTATTCAGACTACATACATACATTTAGACTACACTGTAAACATACATTTAGACTACACTGTAAACATGCATTTAGACTACATTGTAAACATATTTATATTACCCTATATACATTTATACTACCCTGTAAACATACATTATATAACTTGTATAAAGTATGACAGATAAAAAAATATTTCAGATTTACTATTTAGACTACATACATACATTTCGACTACATTGTAAACATACATTTCGACTACACTGTAAACATACATTTCGACTACACTGTAAACATACATTTCGACCACACTGTAAACATACATTTAGGCTACATTGTAAACATACATTTAGACTACACTGTAAACATATATTTAGACTACATATAATATATAACTTTTGTAAAGTATGACAGATAAAAAAATATTTCAGATTTACTATTCAGACTACATACATACATTTCGACTAAACTGTAAACATACATTTAGACTAGATTAATATATAACTTGTGTAAGGTGATAGATAAAAAAATATTTCAGATACATCTTTATAATTGTGCATTTTAATAAATTTTATCATTATAAATTAGAGAAATATTTTATTTATTAAAAACATGTGTTTAAAAATTTTTTGTTTCTCATTATAATACCTTTAAGAAATATATTATACATGACATATATTCAGCAGCAATAGATATGTATATATTATAAGAGAAAAGACAGCATTAAAAAATTCTAAATAAACATTAAAAATTAATTTTAATTTATGAAATTTATGCATAGCAATAAAATCAATTGCATTAAAATACATACAAATATATAAACATTTTATAAATTTTTATATATAATAAGCGGGCCTGAATGGCCGAGTGGCTAGCGCTCTGGCGCTCGGGACCACAGGTTTCGGGTTCGAGTCCCGGCGGTGCCATGGATGTTTGTAGTGGTTCGGAATCCACTTTAAACCGTAGGTCCCGGTCTAACACGACCGTAGAGCGTTGTGGAGAATGACATATTAAAAATCAGCAAAAACTAACTGTTCATATATATAGTGATTGGGGGATTATAGTCCTTGTTGCTTCACATCCCCATATACCACTTCATTCATCATCATCATCATATATAATAAGCAAATCATGCATAAAATACATCTATCATCAAGAAATGATTAAAAAATTATTTACAAATTTAAATTTTACAATTTAAATATTCCTGTAGTGTCGGAGGGCTGGTATTAAAGTACTTTGTGACTTGATTGCCATATAAACAAGAATGGCCATTACTGAGGATTGTTGCACAAATATACATGTTGGATACTTCTTGTAAAAAATAACTTTTGGTTTTTTTTTTTTTTTTTTTTTTTTTTAAATCCAGGAAGGCAAATTCAGTAATAAAAAAATTATTAAGTCAATATGAAGCATGCCAGAAAAGAAGAAATTGCAATGATTTATTTCTATATTATTACTTAACTTTAATTATCACACAATTGCAGATAGTAGAAAGATTTTATCTAATAAGATTTATTAACTTTTAAATCATTACAAAAAAAATCTTAATAAAAAAAGAAAAATCACAACAAATGGAACAGAAAGTTGTAATGCAAAGAAAAAGAAAATAAAAACACAACTCTTTAAAAAAGTAACTAATATTAGTGATGAAAATATATTTAATAAATTTATAGCACACAAATTTAGTATGCAGTTATTTAATAGTATTAGTAAATCTAATTGCACTTCCAATTTATTAGAAAGATTCAAAAGATAAAAAAAAAAAAATCTAATCACATAAATAAATTTAATGCATGAGGGCATTGTTTATTTTTAATATTTTAAAATAGTTAAATACAAAAAATGCTATTTTTTTTTATAATAACAAGTACAATTTACAGATTATATTTGATAATTCTGTGAAATACAAAATAGGAATAAAAAATAAAAATATCAACAAGAACCGATCAATTTCTATTGTACTTTTTATTTTTATAACAAGTCTATTTCTTTTAACCAATGTAAAATAGAAGTTATCAAAATTAAAAATTGTTAATTATTGGAATTTTAGTAAACATATGACAATACTAAATATATATTAAACAAATACAAATTACAGGTACAGGTTATCAATTTAAAAAAATTTTTTTAACTGAGAAAATAGGAATAAAAAAGAATTGAAATATCAACAAAAACAGATTATTAAATTGAAAATATCTATATAGTATTTTTCATTAGCATAAAAGTAGTAGCGAATTTTTTCAAAATTAAAAATAAGTAATCATTAGATTTTTAATAATTAAAGTAAACATGCATATTACATTAAAGTCATTACATTCACATTATTATTTTAAAAGATAGTACATTATTTTAATATTAAAAGATTATATACATCTTAATTCAAGCCTATATCTTCTGGAATTAACTTTAAGCAAGCCTTTGTTTCTACAATGTGTTAGAAATAAATAACTGTTTTGGATAGAGTTAAAAGCAGATGTTTAGATTGAGAGAAAAACACAACCTTCTTAAATGAAAAATATTTGACATTCTTAGAAGAAACAAGATTCTTTAAGAACAGAATTGTGAAGGAAATTAAATTAAACATAAATTACAATTGTAAAAGTATTTTACTCCAGAAAAGATTTAAAAAAATAATACAATTCTAAATATTCTGCAAATATTTAAAGATTTATTTAAAAAATATGGAGCTGTGTGATTGTTATATAAAGATGAATAACAATTAGCAAGTAGAGTACAAGCATGTATGTGATACAGTTTGCAATTTTTTGTATTACAAACATATAATTAAAAAAATATAAATTTTCTCTGACACAAGTGATTAAAATCTACATTTGTTAAATCTTAAAAATCTTTCCTATCGAGAACTGGATATTTGCACTTCTGTATCATCACCCAGCTCTTCGCATTCGAGATCTAACATTGCAACTGTTTTGAATTTATCGCAAGTGATAGCGGACGTTATGCAAACCGTATTTTGGACAGCTCCCAAACAGCGCTCTGAATAGTCTTAACGGTACCTTGGCGACAGACTTGGCGGTTTTTAAGTGTCGCCAATCTTTATTATTTGGAATAAAAATATTTTGAAAGCGTTTTGATTTTAAATGAAGTGTTTCATATATATTTTATTATTTGGAACAAAAATTTTAAGTGTAGATTGGCGCCAAATCTGTAGCTGCGGTTGGCGCGTGTGCTCTTTATTGGCGCAACTGTCGCCAAGGTACCGTTAATACTTAAGTACCATTTTAACTTCTAACTCTCAACTTTAAAGAAATTTTCAAAATCATAAAAATAATTTTTTTTAGGAAATGGATTTTTATTCTAAACACGTCGAAACAGTTTCGTTGATCACAAAACGAAAAGGAATGAATTTGGAATTTAAATTTAGCAAAAATATTAATATTATGAGTGCATGAGTGAACAGAGGGGTAATGAGTATTTCAGCTTTTACTGACAGCTTTGAATAATGACAGCGGTTAGTTTTATAAAATAAAAAAAAATTATAGTTTTAAAAAATTAAAAAAAAACACGCTTTTAGAGTTAATCAAACTAAAAAGTAAAAAAAATAATTGTTAACATAAGAATAAAATGACTAACGAGAAAATGAATGTCACTGTTCTAAAAGCGTGAGGGAGGGGGGGTGCTCGATATCAATCGTTATAATTTTTCACTCGTTTCATTCCGAAATGGAGAGTTAGTTTTAAAATGTCATACAAAGCACCCCACGCTTTTAGAACAGTGACATTCATTTTCTCGTCAGTCATTTTATTCTTATGTTAACGACTATTTTTTACTTCTTAGTTTGATTAACTCTAAAAGCGTGTTTTTTAGTTTTTTTAAACTATAATTTATTAATTATGGCATGAGTAAGAAAACACAAACTTACAATTAAGATGTACTTTTAATGCAATTAAGATACCTAAAATTGCATTATAAAGCCTGCATATAAATGGGTTTTTTTATTTAATTTTTTCATTCAAATTATCATTCTGCTCGATTAAATCACATCCGTCTATTGAAAGAGGAGTCTTGAAACTGCGGTGATGGGTGCGAAACCTTGCAATGCCTAATCAAACTATTTTTACAACTGAATGCCTTGATGCACGTGTCACAGGTGAAAGGCCCTACTTTTGTATGAATATGGCAATGGGATTTTAAATTACTCATATGTGAAGAGTACGGCAATGGGATTTTAAATTACTCATATGTGAAGAGTACGGCGATGGGATTTTAAATTACTCATATGTGAAAAACTTTTACCGCACTTTTCACAAGTGTGGGGTTTTTCTTCCGTATGAGTACGACAATGAATTTTTAAATTATTTTTCAGAGAAAAGCCTCTACCACATATCTCACAAATGTGGGGTTTTTCTCCCGTATGAGTACGATAATGATCTCTTAAAGTAAATTTACGAGCAAAACCTTTACCACACATTTCACAAATGTGGGGTTTTTCTTCCGTATGAGTACTACAATGAATTTTTAAATAACTTTTTCGGGAAAAGCCTCTACCGCATATCTCACAAATGTGGGGTTTTTCTCCCGCATGAGTACGATAATGATCTTTTAAACTACTTTTTCGAGTAAAGCCTCTGTCGCACATCACGCAGATATAGGGTTTTCTTTCCGTATGAGTACGATAATGTTTTTAAATTACTTTTTTGGGAAAAGTCTTTGCCGCACGTCTCACAAATGTAGGGTTTTTCTTCCGTATGAGTACGATAATGATTTTTTAAACTACCTCGTTGAGAAAATCTGCTGCCGCACGTCTCACAAACATAGGGTTTTTCTTTCGTATGAGTACGATAATGAGCTTTTAAACATTTTTTTTGTGAAAACCTTTTACCGCAAGTCTCACAAAAGTACGAGTTTCCCTCCGTATAATGGTCTTTTTCAGTATGAATACGATAACGAGTTTTTAAATCACTTCTGCATGAAAAGTCACAGCCGCCAATGAGAGGATACCTACTAAGAAAATGTGTTGTTGAACATACTTTATTACTAACATCGCATACTTCCATAGCTGTTTCTATATACACAAAAGTCCTTTTTAAAAGCAATTTGGTTTAAGAATATATTTCACTACTTTTAAATTATACATAGGAAGAATTTTTTTTTTTTTAATATAACAGGATAGTATCTCAAACTACTATCTTTAAATGAAATATTTTCAAATAAATTTCCTTAGAATTGATAATTCGAAAAAACTCAATTATTTCGTAGATAATAGCGGACACTGAATCTTCAATTTCAATCCAGAAGTGGAATTTGGTCACATCTAATCATTAATACTCCAGATAGAAATACGAGCATCCAGTAAATCACTGAAAAATATTAGGAAAAAAAATTTTCTGGCATATATATCTTGAATCTATCTAAATAAAATGATTATAGAACTGAAAGATCGCATCATAAATTTATCTTTTGTTGATTGGGCAACAATTTTCTTTTAGACCTTCGATGGGCTGGCACATTATTATTTTCATCACGCAAATAAACATCCGCAAAATATCTATTGGTTTACAAAGACCTATAAAATAAATAAATAGAAATCACATTTTAACCCAGTCGTGCATATGATAATATGGTTGCAATGTAGTTTGTTCGATACAGTAGCAAATGAATCCTTCTTACATTCGCAGGATAGTTCAATCTGAAAGGAAAAAAAAATATATTAATTGAATTTCTCATCTAAGGCAATAACATGTAATATATATAAAAAAAAAAAAAATTTTAAGTCAATTCCTACTTTTTTTTCACTCTATTGCAGAAAGTCCTTTATAAATAATTTTCATTCGTTTTTTTTAAGTTCGTCTGGCGGCCTCTATTGGTAGGTACATGCAACTTAAATCTAAAAAAAAAAAAAAAAAAATTAATGAATTGAATTTAATGAATGAATTAATATTTGAAAAAACTGTATTAACATCCAGTGTCATCCAATGTAAGTTTAAAAAAAATGTATTTGAACTTGAGTGGATGAATAAAACGTATTTTATGAACGATTGAAAATTTGAACAAGATATATATAGGGAGAGCGTGAGCTAATAGAAGGAATTGAAAAATAGAATATTTTAACCCAACTTTCCAAGTATGAAAAAAAAAAAAAAAACTCTGTTTTATCTTTAGATAATTTTGCATGAAATATTTACTATTTTTATTTATTTAAAGACTTACAGACCTTAATTCCTTTCAAGTCTTAATTCCCCTGTCAGCAACACCAAAAATACATGTTGTTATTTATTTAAAGACTTACAGACCTTAATTCCTTTCAAGTCTTAATTCCCCTGTCAGCAACACCAAAAATACATGTTGTTATTTATTTAAAGACTTACAGACCTTAATTACTTTCAAGTCTTAATTCCCCTGTCAGCAACACCAAAAATACATGTTGTTATTTATTTAAAGACTTACAGACCTTAATTCCTTTCAAGTCTTAATTCCCTTGTCAGCAACACCAAAAATACAGGTTGGAAGTGATTAAGATATTTGTTAAAATCTCAAATTGGCGGACCCTTGCATTTGGCGACTTTTAATTTTTCTCTCTCCTTAAATTGGGTGCCAAACAATGCCAACTGAAATGGAACTCCATAACGGCAGTTTCGTTGACAGCTCAACAGAAGAAAAGTGAAACGATTTTTGCTGAAATGGCCATGGAAAAACACAAATAATAAATACGAAAAGAATACTCTCCTTTAGTTTATGTTAAATAAACAGGTATTATGAATGAATAGTAGCATTTTTATTTGGGCGACATCATTTGCACTTGGCTTTATGACATAATCCTTAACTTCTGTCGTCGCTTATATCCACCGCTTGACACTGACTTTAAAAAAAAAAAAAAAAATATCACTGGCATCTAGGGATTGCAATACCGGTATACCATGATACCGAATACCGGTATTTTGAGCCATTTGTACAATTTTGTAATATCGGTATTCACAAGTTTAAATACCGTTTTTTCGGTATTTACCAGAAATTTAGAATTCTTATCTGTGAAATTCTTATTCTATTCTCCACAAACCTATCCACATTCAGAAGAATTCGGTACAGTTATGGAAGATTATGATGACACTAATGTCGATAGTGAAAAGGAATTGCCTCTTGAACAAAAATTAGAATTGGCGATAACTAAAAAAATTTCTATAAACCAAAATACAATACAGAAATCAACTATATCCAAAACAATCAGACGAGAAATAGATTTATTTGAAGAGGGGGGATTTAGAGTTAAATACTTGAAAAAAGTATATCGCGCATTGCTAACAGTACCACCCACTAGCGTAGATGCTGAAAGAGCGTTTTCGACAGCTGGTAATTTTTTCACAAAATTACGTGCCAGGCTTAATGATAGTACAATTGAGGCATTATGTTTTTTAAGATCACATTTCAAAAATTTGTAATAGTACCACAGACTGAATAGTGATATTTACACTTTTTTGTGATTCATTATATACTGTTATAATTTATAAGTTACAATTTTTTTGTGAGATTTACATTCTCTAATAAAACTGGCAAGTAATAAAAAAAACAAAAAAACACCTGTGTTTTCTTTCTTTTTCTAAAATTTCTAATACCGGTATTAAGATCTACAAAATACCGAATACCGGTATTGAACTTTAGGTCCGATATTGCAATCCCTACTGGCATCGTATACGTTACTCATGCACATGTTCGCTGTTCTACATGAATAGTCACAGCAGAAAGCAGAATTTTAAATTAAATGGGGAAAAAAAAAAGTTTTTTATGAAACAACAATTTTGAAGAGGCCATAAGAACAGTAAAAATAATAAATCTAATTAACTTTCTTTCGCCAAAAAAACCATCAGCTCCTTCGGGGCTGTAAAATATTTCTCTGAAGAAATCTCTGTGATTAATGCTGAAATGCTTACCATCTCGAAAATGATCTTGGTAAAAAAACCAAAGATGAAAAATCAAACTCGAATTATCCCTTTAAGCTGCGACATTAGGTCTATCTTTTGTACTTATATCACTGAAGTGACAAAAGTCATGGGATAGCAATATGCAAATTTTCAGATGGCAGTAGCATCGCGTAGAACAGGTATAAATGCGCAGTGCTTTCATTTCTGTTCAAGTTATTCATGTGAAGAGGTTTTGACGTGATGATGACCGCACGACGGGAATTAACAGACTTTGAACGCGGAATGTTAGTTGGAGCTAGACGCATGGGTCATGCCATTTCGGAAATCGTTAGGGAATTCAACATTCCCAGATCCACTGTGTCAAGAGTGTGCCGAGAGTAGGAAATTTCAGCCATAACATCCCACCATGGACAGCGCAGTGGTCGACCGCCTGCACTTAACGACCGAGACCGGCGACGTCTGCAAAGAGTCGTAAATTCTAACAGACAAGCAACACTGCGTCAAATAACCACAGAAATCAATGTGAGACGTACAAGGGACTTGTCTGTTAGAACTGTGCGGAGAAATTTGGCTTTCTTGGGCTATTCCAGCAGAAGACCGACTCGAGTGCCTTTACTGACAGAACGACATCGCTTGCAGCGACTCTCCGAGGGCACGTGAGCATATCGGTTGGTCCCTAGATGAATGGAAAACCGTGGCCTGATCCGATGAGTCACGATTTCAGTTGGTAAGAGCTGATGGTAGGGTTCGAGTGTGGCGCAGACCCCACGAAGCCATGGACCCAAACTGTCAGCAAGGCACTGTTCAAGCTGGTGGTGGCTCCGTAATGGTGTGGGCTGTTCTTTCATGGCATGGACTTGGTCCTCTGGTGCGACTGAACAGAACATTGACTGGAAATGCTTATGTTCAGCTACTTGGAGATCACTTGCAGCCATTCATGGACTTCACGTACCCAAACAACGATGGGATTTTTATGGATGACAATGCGCCATGTCACCGGGCCACAACTGTTCGCGATTGGTTTGAAGAACATTCTGGACAATTCCAACGAATGATCTGGCCACCGAGATCGACCGACATAAATCCCATCGAGCATTTATGGGACATCATCGAGAGGTCTGTTCGTGCCCAAAATCCTGCACCATCAACGCTTTCACAATTATGGACGTCTATCGAGACAGCATGGCTCAATATTCCTGCAGAAGACTTCCATGGACTTGTTGAGTCCACGCTACGTCGAGTTGCTGCACTTCGCCGGGCGAAAGGAGGGCCGACACGATATTAAGAGGTATCCCATGACTTTTGTCACTTCAGTGTATTCTAAATACCAGAATTTTTAAAACACTATTATACGTTTTCATAAATATAAAATTGAAACATAAAATCGCAAAAATTAATTTCGTCAACTCCTGCAAGCCATACACATATGAAAAAATATCTTTTAACACACATTTTAGATAAGAAAATTAAATGTTCAGAAAACAGTTGAAGTCATAAGATTCTTTGAGACCATAAAAATTCTTCTCTGTAGAAATCCCTATTTTAGCACAAAATTGTGAACAATGCATGGATATTTCATCTCTCAAATAAAAACCATCATATCCTGATTTCTCGACAAATATCTTGATAAGCATACATGGATAAGCCTTGATAAGAACGAATGTCCCTTAAACTGTGAATAATAAACCAAACATTTGTCAAACATGTTTACCAAACATTTGTCCAATCTTCAGTACTTATATATTCCCACATAATTGTAAATTATGTGTCATTTTTCTAAAATATACAGTCATTTCAGTTGAGAATATATATTTTATTTATTCAATTCCTTCTATTAGCTCACACTCTCCTTATATATATCTTGTTCAAATTTTCAATCGTTCATAAAATATTTTTTATTCATCCACTCAAGTTCAAATAAAATTTTTTTGAACTTGTAGTGGATGATACTTGATGTTAATGCAGTTTTTTCTAATATTAATTCAATAATTAAATTTAATTAATTAATTTTAGTTTTTTTTTAGATTTAAGTTGCATGTATCTACCAATAGATGGCGCCAGATAAACTTTAAAAAAATGAATGAAAATTATTTAAAAAATACTTTCTGAAATATAATGAAAAAAAAGTAGGAATTGACTATAAAAACAATTTTTTTTCTATGACTTGTTAATATTGGATTTGACGTTTTCACTTATGTTCTTTAAATATTACAAAATTTTTGGAACTTTTACCAAATTCAAAAATGAATCATACTGCTTCAGCAAAAAAAAGTTTAGTCAGCAGCACATTTATAATAATAGACCTGATAATTCATCCTATTTCATTAGAAGAATGATTAACAATAAATAAGGCGGAAACAATGTTAACATAATGTATAATCATAGAATTGAATAATCATGTTAGTAGATTCTGACAATAATATTTGGAATTTTAATGAAATTATTCATAACATCTGAGGTAAAAAATGACATGGGAATTACGAAATTTAATTACAAATAATATTTTCTACCTGAGTAAAATATCTCAAAATTAGAAACATCATTTATATTTTTCAATCAAGTTTTTTTTTCCAATTAGCTTACAAAGCATAGTTTAGGGGGGAAAAATAAAGACAGTACCATAAAATAAATATTTTACTAACACACAAAGTAATACAAATATATTAGCAAAAAAGTTCAAAAGCATGATGATAAAAATTTTATATTTGAAAGACTGGAATTTACTTCTTTTAATTATACATTTCCAGTTATATGTGCAAATTAATTTATAGTCAATGATATCATAACTAAAAAATATTTTCTCTGTAATCATAACTAAAATTTTTTTTCCAAATTACAAAGAATATATCTATTAGAATCACATAGCAGGCAATACTAAATTTTCATATTTATTTGATCACTATAAAAAAAAAAAAAATGCAATCTTTAGTTAAAAATTAAATCTAAATCACCAAATAAATTTTAAAGAATATCCATGTGTTCTATAAATAACCTGTATATACAAAAACAATTCATCATTTGAAACAAAAGTAAATATTATTCAAATTATATGCATATATAATTGACAGATGACTTGATTAAGAATGATTGAATAATTATGCCATAACAACTCTAGAATTTTTTTTTTTTTTAACATTTTTTGATTCAAGAATCAAAAATTCTGTATTCTTTTTAGGAAAACCCATCCGATATATCTTTCAATTAATCTGATAATATATAAATATATCATCACTAGTTTCCTTCTTTTTTTTTTTTTCTTGACATCATAAAATTTAAGCTTTATATCTAATTTTATCACATTAGTTTCTCTCATAATTGAATGTATTGAATATTATTTTTCAAATTGTGTCATATATCCACATTCTGAAAAGATTTACTGGAATTTAGTGTTTTGAATGCATAGGATTTGAAATCACTTTTAAATTATATACAATGGAGTTATTTTAATGAACTTCAATTTAATTCATTAAAAATTTTGAGCTAACCTTCCAGTTTTACATTCATAAGAAATTAACTGCAAAAAATAAGAATAATAATCTGTTTTAGTAATTTTTTGTTATAATTAGAGACCTAATTTTACTATATGAAAAATACATTCAAGTCAACAATAAAATTGAATATTAATCAAATTACATCAGGGGAAAAAAAAATAAAAAACAATTGCATATTTTAATTGAATGTTATTTAGCATTATTGTTTCATATATTTAGCATCATTGTGTACTTTTCTTTTTCTTTAGATTTATGTTTTCTTTCTCTCATTTTTTTTTTTTTTTTTTTTTTTTTTTTACATCAGCTTCATGGGCTATTTTCATTACATTTTTAGTTAATTGTTTATATAATTAAAATTTAATTAATCTATCATTTCTCCTTGGGATTGTTCTATTATGCATAATGATTTTATGAATATTACTTTTTAAGCCTGCGCAAAGACATTGCTAGTAATTAAATTCGAAAAAAAAAAAATTATATTTTTTATTCTTATTATTGCTCTAGTTAAAGAAACTAATATTTATTTCAAATTAGGCTTTTTTTAGTAATAAAAGATATCTTAGCAGGGATTAAAATTTTGATATCACAACTTTAAAAAAAAAATGTTGCATATAATATCATAATGAACATGGATTAAAAAATATAATATGTTCAACATGTATAAACATAACAGATAGATAAAATAATAACAAAACATGCCAAAGATGTAAAAGTAAATTAGTGTATGTAAGTTAATTTAAATAGTGTTTAAGTGATTTGATCTTGGTCAATTTTACAAATAATTAAATTAATACTAAAAATTTCAAACACAATTTTTTAATCATATCGTCTGTATACAATTAGAAAGACTTTGGCTCACTGTATCAAATGGAAATCAAAACAAGAAAAAAAATGGGGGATACTGGGAAAGGTTATAATAAAAAAAAAAAAAAAAAAAAAATCACATTAGATGGCACCTATAGAATATATTTGTACCTGTGATTTTACCTTATTTCATAACCCTGTAAATTTAGATATGTTATTTAATGGAAAGAAAAGAATTAAATGCAGAAAAATATGATGTTTTTATTCACTTTCTTTTCTCATATAAATCACAGCTGCAATGCACTCTAGAAAGTCAGTTACAAGTGGTTGTTCAATTCCTACTATTAGTTCACACTCTCCCTATATATATTTATATATCTTTTTTAAATTTTCAATCCTTATTAAAATAACTTTTATTTATTCACCCAAGATCAAATACATTTTTTGAAACTTGCAGTGGATGACACTTGATGTTAATACAATTTTTTCAAATATTAATTCATTCATTAAATTAAATTAATTACTTTTACTTTTATATGGGAGAAAAAAAATTTCTCTTATATAAGATATTTAGCAGGATATAAATTTAGGAATAAATACAGTCAGTGGCGAAGTGTGTAAATCGCTGGAAAAAAAATTTCCTTTTCAGATTTTTTTTTCATTCTGGGTTCTAGTCTGAATCAAGGAGGGAACAAAATGGAAAATGAAACATGTGAATAAATTATTGAGAGAGATGGAAAGTGTGTATGTGAGAGAGAGAAAGTGTGAAAGAGAGAGACAATTTTTTCTAACTTAAATTATTTATAAAGGACTTTCTTTTATTATAGTGGAAAAAAAAGTAGGCATTGACTTTAAAAACATTTTTTTTTATATATTACTTGTTTAGAAATGACATTAGAATACTTATGCATGGGGGCAATTTCATTTCCATTTTATTCTGATGACTGTATAATATATAATTTAAAGCTCAATTTTTGTAGTTTTGTTAACAATTCAGACAATGAGTCTAAATGGATTGTTAATTTCCATACTGATATTAAATTAAAGTAGTATAGTATCAATTTTATATATCAAAAACTTAAGATATGAAACTTGTTAGTGGATGAAGATAATAATAATTTCATATTGATAAAGGTTTTTTTGTAGAAAATTCTTATTCATTATATTGGTCTGATTTGAAAAAGCATTGAGTCAAGGAATTATCGTTAACTTACAAAGAAGAAAAACCCAAAACATGAAACTTTCTTTTCCTTGAAATGCATACCTGTGGGATTGATGTAAGAAAAACATCATTCAAAAACCTTTATCACCTATCGCAAGACTTATAATATTAAAATTTTGCATAATATTGTACAGTTACCAAGTTTATTTAATATGTTTAATCAAATACACTGTGGAAAAGATCATTTTAATTCACTGTGAATGTTTATTTTAATAACTATTTCTTTTACATATTATTATTTTAAAATTATCATCTTTTATAGTCAATTTTGTCACTGTTATTTGTGACTTGTTTAAAAATAAATATCTGGAATTGTACAAAGGGTTGTTTTATAGTGCTCATTGTAATTTCAATAAATCTCAAGCACTTTAGTTCAATTTAATTATTTTTGCTTTTAATGTCATAAATTATTAGAAAGAATGATTAATAATATAACTTTAAATATGAAAGATAATTTTCTTAAAAAATGGTACTTACGTATTAACACCAAAAAAATTTTAAGATTAAAAAAAAAAAAAAAAAAAAAAAAAACTCAGTATGTAGCGTTTTATAAATAATTCAAACTGACTGACATTTAGAATGAGAGATCATAAAAAAATTTTTAAAATTGAAAACAGATAGTATTGAAAAAGGTGTCTAATAATAATGGCAAATATTAACAAAATTTAAAATTAAAGTTTGCAAAAAACTTTAACTGTATATTTTTAATATATTTTTATAAAATTATTTAAAAGCATTTTATAAGTAGAAAAATAATAGATCAACTTACAAGTAAATTATTTAATTTCATTAAATTCTCTTCCAGGTGACAGATGATCAGAAGATGACAGTGACAAATGATCCAGGAAAACTTCTTTGTTAATTATGAGACTGACGCGCTGCCTACAGCGCTACCGGGGCTTTTTCTTTATGTATTTAAACCATAAGAATCAATAAAAAGGCATTCACTTCGTTTCATTTCACATGAAGTTATGACGAAAAGAATAGGCTTTACTTCAAATGAATATTAATCTATTTTGCGCAACACTACAAATTTACTGTATCAATAGGTATTAAAAATTAAAAAAAAAAATCAACTCTGGTATACGGAGATTTATAAAAAAATTATCATTCTGTAATTTTATTTTGTTGTGATTAAATATATATTTTTTATTTTTATTTCCAATGGCAGGCTACAATAAGTAATAAAATAAAAAAGAAAAAGAACATGAAAACAACAACGAGAATCGAAAGAAATCACTTAATGACATGTTTAGCCTGTGGCGGCTTTGTAAAGGTTGCGTAGTGTTAATAAAATCCAGACGGCAAAATAAAAGACGATAATCAATTTTCACAATTACAGCATCTTGATTCGATTTCTAACGCCAACTACGTTCTTGTTTTCATTCTAGCGGGAAAATTCCCTTTTTAACAATGAAAGGAGAAGTCGTTCAATTTGTATTCCATTTTACATCAATATGTGTCGCAACAAGCCCATAAGGGCCCTAGCCTCCCAGTAACGACCCTACACAGTAGAGGAAACAAGTGCAGGGCACACAGGAACGTGAGATGAATCCATGTCCTCTCCAAGTCTGCAGAGCATGCATTTTGGACTTGCAAATATTTTCATACGAAAAAGATGATTGGCCATACAATCATGGCTCGTCAGGAGTCTAAAAAGGGCAACAGCTTTAAACCTGGGCTGATCAGGGATGTTTAGAATAAAGTTAAACCAGGTTTTAGATGAGTTGCCTTCAAGTAGATTATCAGATAGAGTGTTCCGAAAGAAGTCTCGGATCATCAGTTTCATCGAGTGAAAAGCGATATCTCTACCAAAGTTTTGGGTAATGGTTGTTCCTTTTTTGGCAAGAGAATCCGCCTTCTCATTACCCAAGATCCCACAATGGCCTGGAATCCACTGCAAAACGATATCCTTGCCTTTTGAGTCAAGGTCTTCAAGACAAGAGATGCACTTTTCGATGGAAGTAGACTGAGGTGATAAGGAGAAATTGATTGCCAAAAGTGCTGCCTTAGAGTCAAATAGGATGACTGCTCTAGTAAAACTTCTTCAAATGTTGTTGACAGGGAAATATTAATATCACCAGAGATGGCTTTCTTTCATTTTCTGCGATGGAAATCTGCTAGGTCTTTAAAATTCAATTTTGTATAATTGTTCGATTTTGGTTACTTTTATGTGTATGGTTCATTATCGTATTGATGCTTTTCATACATACATTGACTTTACTTTGAATGCAATGGATCTGAAGTTTAAAAGTAGTTAAAATCACAGAATAACTGGCGTTGGGATCTTGCGGCAAGAAATTATTTAGCTAAAATGCCCAAGTAACGAGTTGCGAGTGTAAGTGCAGTGAACAGTCTAAGACACCCGGGTAATCACATTTGGCCAACTTATCCCACACAAAAATGTCGCCAAATCGCAACGACCCCCATTATCTGATTTGGCCTAAATGTCTTTCAAAAGGACAGAATAAGTAACGAAAAGTCTCTTAAAATCTATCCAGATTATAAATATTAAATCACGAGGAATCTCATTTCAATTTGAAATGTTGTTGTTTTTTTCAGTACAGAAACATACATATTCCAACAAATTTTTTTAAGTTTAGTGTCAATAAAATAATCATTAATAATAATTAAGGAATCTAAGATGAATATTAAAAAATGTTCTATTACATGTATTCTATAGATTGTTTTTTAAAAAAGTTGTACTCAATAAATTTAAGAAAAGCAACATTTTTTTAGCAGTAATATTGTACTTATTATTTTTCTTAAATTGATATTTAATTGGGTTTTTTTTTTTTTTTTGTTATCTTGACACATTTAATTGTGTTGATAGAAAACGATAAAAAAAAATTAATAAAATTTTTGTTTTGATTTTTAAAATTTTATTTTTTTCTTGCTGTTTTAAAATTAAAAAGAATGATATATGAATTTAAACATGAACAAGTAATACAAAAAAAATTTTTAAAGACACTTCCTACTTTTTTCTTCTTTGTATTGTAGAAAGTCCTTTATAAATAATTTTCATTCCTTTTTTTTAAGTTTATCTGGCGTCATCTATGGGTAGATACATGCAACTTAAATCTAAAAAAAAAAATTATTAATTAAATTTAATTACTGAATTAATATTTGAAAAAACTGTATTAACATCCAGTGTCATCCACTATAAGTTCAAAAAAAAAATGTATTTGAACTTGAGTGGATGAATTCTTGTGAACGATTGAAAATTTGAACAAGATATATATAGGGAGAGCGTGAGCTAATAGTAAGAGCTGAATAATAGAAAATATAATAATTATACTGCATAATATAGAAGAATACTGTAAGAATTCTGGAAAAGTAATTTATTGGATAATTAGACAGCATTCCATGAGAAATTTGAATAAAAGGCAAATTTATTAATTTAATAAAATTTATTTCTGCTTCTTAAACAAGAACAAGGCATGAAAAATTTAACAGCACAGGTAAAAATAAAAATTAAAAAAGAATCTCCTTGAAATTAAATTCGTATTAGATTTCGTCTAACATATGAGTATGTGGCTCTAATATCCCGTTTCAGCTCATTCGCCACATCAGCATCTAGAGTCTCGAAGGCGACTCTTTTAAGATTCACGCATTTCTGAACTAGTTCTTTCAAACCCTCGCTGGAAAGTTCGCATTCATACACAGCGATGGTATTCACTTAGGACAGTGCATTCTAGAACTTGAAGATTTCGTGCAGTAGAGTGTGGTTCAAACAAACAGCATCGACAAGAAGTAGTTCCCTCAAATTCAAAGCATTTCGCAAAAGATATTCCAAAGATTCTTCCTCTACTTCGCGAACGAGTAGCCTTTTCAGCTGTCTGAATTTTTTCAAATCAGATTCGATTCCCCCTGAACGATTGCCCTGCAACATAAATCCAGATGTACCACATTCGAACAATATTTCAGGACAACGTCGACAGGCATGGTACTTGGACTCACAATCGAATGACACTTCAGCTGATGGCCGATTTCGCTCAACAGGAAAATAAATGCTGCCGACGAATCTCCGTACAAGTTAAAATCAATTTCCAGCACACGCAGATGTTTCAGTTTTTTCAATGCTCTATGCAATCTTCGTTGTACACTACGATACGCAATTTCTCTACGAAGGGAAACAAAATTGCAGAGCTTTTGACGAATCTGGGGCATGTAATGGGCAAACACGTTACATGCCCAACATTTATTTAAAACTTTAAAATTTACAAAATACATAAAAATACAAAATATGAAATATACAGTTAGTCAAATTAAACAATAAAATAATTCTTGGTTAATAGTCCAATAATAAAATGTCCTTGGCTATTTGTCCTAAAATGTCTTTGGCTATTTGTCCTGAAATGCCCTTGGCTATTTGTCCTGAAATGTCTTTGGCTATTTTGTCCTGAAATGCCGTTGGCTAGGAAAAGTTCTAGAAGCCTTCATCTGTCCGTATTTTTTTGGCTGGGCCTAAGATGAAAAGAAATACAAGTTAGCTACCTTTGAGTGGATTTAAAATTAAATTATTACATGAAATTTAAATTAAATTTTTTACTGGTCGGTGATTTCTTCCCAATCAAGATCATAAACATCATCTTCCATTCCATCCTCCTCTAAATCGGACCATTCGGTTACTTCAGAGTCATCGTCATCTGAAAAGGAATATAGTATATTTAGAATCTGGTTAAAAGCTGTTATCGTTTGAAAAGATACCAGAAGGAAATAAAATTAATACTGACTTTTATTTGGCATCAGATGTTCGACACCAACATCTTCTGGAAGTACTTTGTCAATTTGTATTATTTCCAGCATCCAGGGTGAACTTCTTTTACATCTTGGATAAACTGCCATATCTGCGCCCCTAAATTCTTTATGCCGATATGGTCAAGCCGGGTTCTTCGGTAATAGTGTGTAGCCATATATTGCCGAAGCATTTTCTGCGTTTTTCTGTAGACAATGGCCTTCTTTCAGTGCTTGTTTTCATTCTCAAGGGGATTTATGGTGTTATTTTTGTCAACAAACTCTCCCTTGGAATGAATTGTTGTTTTATGCACAACACCTTTAATCAAGCGGTCAATTTTCTTGTATTGCCCCGCTTCATCGGTGCAGATTACAGCAGTTTCCGGATGGACGTATTTCTTGACAAAAAAACACAAACCCCTGGTTTTTTTCCATCTACTAAGAAAAAAAGGCCCTCGCCATCCTGCCTATATAAAAGTATAAAAAAAATCAGTAACTGTTATTTTGCAATCAATATTTAAAAATTTAAAATTTTATTTATTAAATAACTCACTTGCAGAATATTCCAAACACTGTTTGTGTCATGGATGCTGCAACCCGGCCTCTATTGTACTTCCGTTTCGTCAGGAAGGTTTCCTCTAGCAAGATGGTTTTACCTAAAAATAATGAGCAAATTTAATATGGACGAACATATGTAAATTCGATGTGTCAATTTACGATCAATCGAATAATTTAATTACCTGGACCTCCCAGTTGCTTCGAGTGGTGTGAAGCAAAAACTTCGCAATCTCTCTGAAGTAACTGTAATAATCTCCAACGGATTCACTGGAGATAGTTGGTTCGTTTCGTATTTGCCTCCAATTTATTATGGTATTAATTAATTTTTTTTTTTTTTTTTTTTTTTTTTTTTGCGACGTTCAGAGCAGACGTAACGAAAACCCAATTTCCTGGAGGGCATCTTCTGGCTTTTGCTTTCAGATCCGCATAATGAACAAGCAGGGCATGGTGACAGACAAGTTGGAATCAAACCCACTTCCTGCATGAATTTTATTGCAGTTTTCTCCGTGGCAAGGATGGAGTACCACGTAATGATATTGAAGCCTTGTAGAGCTGGATACATTCTAGTGTATTAAATATCAGGAATTAATTAATTTTGAAATTAAATGCACTGAAATAATTAACTCAATTAAAAAAAATTAAATAACGCTTGATTTAAGTATAAAAGCTGACAAATATAAACTGAATGAATAAAATAGCGTTATTAAGTTTCATTTAATTAAAAAGGATAAAATTAAATATTATAACAATATTTAGGAAAAAATAACAAAATGAAAAGTATTTTACTCTCTAGTAGTAGATTTACTAAAACATTACATGCATGATATATACCTCATAATTACAAATTAAATAATAAAAAGAAATAGAAAACTAAGACATGATACGTTTTTCTAGCATTTAGGAGATAATGAAATAATAGGTATTTTAGAATTGCATAGCTTATCTTAATAGATGCTAGAGGATAGAAAATGCCAATTAGCAATTCAATTTTGTGTAACGAAGTTTAACTTTATGTAACTAAGTTTAACATTTTTTTAATTAATTAATTAATTAAAACTAATTAATAAATAAAATGTATATTAGGAGGTACTAAACTCACTTGGTCTATGGATTATTCAACCCGAAAGGAAAAGAGCTACAGAAAAAACGCACTTTCCCTATAAGAGCTCAAAGGAGAATGAACATTTGACCAATTTCAAGCTGCGACCTTGACTCATGGGGGTGACGTAATTCTTCCTCTACCCCACCCCCCATGACGGCGACAGTGCCAGCGGCGAGTGGTATTCTTCTCTGACAGTAAGGCAAAGGGAGTTTCTGGGAATCTGAAATTCCCCCGTACCCTCCGGTTACTTAAATAGAAATAGTATGAATTACTTAATGATATTTGCAGAAAAAAAAATTAAAATCAGAAATTTTATTAGTAGTAAATGAGAATGAGCCATAGCTCAGGAGTATAAAAGGAGTAATTGTGGAAAAAAAGAAAACTTTGCACGATGCTTGCGAATTATTCTGCAAGATTCAAAGGATCAGAGCCTATAAAACTCACAGAAATAGGTAAAGGCCCAGAGCGGACGATATACTACACTCAAGAGCCAAAACATTATGACCCCCTGTCAATAATGAGTTGCCCCACCTTTAGCGCGCAACACAGCTTCAACCCGCCTTGGCATGGATTAATACCACCACTTAATACCAGTTAAATACAACTTCCACCTGATCACGTGCCTTCCACGTCATCCAGGCGAGTTCATTGCAAAATGTAGGGGTGGTCATAATGTTTTGGCTCACGAGTGTAATTGCCTTTAAGAAAAATTTGAAATAAGTAATGCGGCCGATCTTTACAAACAAACTAAACCAAGAATTTGGAAAAGGAAACTAAGTCATAAAAGTAAGGAAGCCGAGGAAAATACAATAAAACATACAATACATACAATAAAACATTTTTTTATTTTGATAAATTTTATTAGGAAAAAATATTCTGAATAGCTTTTTTTTTTAATAAAAAAAATTAGAATGCAAAATATACAATAATAATAATAGAAAGAAACAACTCTATGCAATAATAATAAAAAGTACACAGTAATTATATTTAAAATTAATTATTAAAACTTTTTTAATTATTTAAATTTACTTGAATAAAATAAATCAACATTGAAAATAACAAACATTTCATTTTTAATAGTAGTTATGAACATACTTGAATAAAATGTATGGTATTATGCCTTTTGATTAAAAATACAAATTTCATCGAATTGAACATATGCTACTGCTTAACTTGTTAGGCTGCTAAAGTTTTGATGTTTCACTATTTAGACAGCAAACTCAAAACATAAAATGTGACAATAAAAAACAAAAATGAATATTTTTATGAAGAGAAGACTTTAAAAGATCGTGGCTTTTTAAGATATCTGCAAGAAGGAATAGCTTATATAAAAGTAATCATATCAACAACAATAAGCAATTTTGCTATTTTCTCTTAAATAAAAATAAAACTGACAATTAAAACTAAAAATAAAATTCACTTTAGAAACAGTATCAATTATTATAGAAAACTCTCCTACTCGATAAGTCTCAGAAATTTTTTTTAGTATTTATGCTAAGAATGAAAAATATATTGAATAACATTACACTACATTAATATTTTAACATTGAAAAATACTAATCTATAAAGTAATAAAAAAATAAATAAAAAGATTTTCTGAAACACTTACTCACACATCTTGTGTAATTCCATTGTGAAGTAAAATCAACAACAGCACTGAAGTTAACTCTAGTCATACACGCACGGGGTTCGATTTTACTACTTCTACGTGGCGCCAACGTTAGGTTGAACACGGACGTCTGGGAGGAGGAATTGTGCACCTTACGCTTAGGGAAAAATAGGGAATTTTTTTATTTATAAATGGTATGCACTGTTCCTCCTTGGGAAGGCACTCGATTCCTCCCAGCCCTTTCCTAAGAAGTGGTTATTCTAAAGATTTAGAAGGAACTCGTTCTGCACACTATTCCTGCTACCCTGTTTTTGAGGAGAAAATATCTCAAAAAGATGAATACTCACAGAAATATCTTAAATGTAGATTTCAAAGAAAGTTTCTGTGAGTACAATAAGGCAACTTATATGTTATAAATACATTGAAATTTTATATTCCTACGAAATTTATGCCACCAAAATGAATTTATATATGTTGAATGATACGAGAATATTAGAGTTAAGAAAAATAGATAATTAAAATGCATTGGCTTAAAATTATAAATTAATTCCTAAGTAACATTTACGATTCTTTCACTCTAATTATAATTTTTGTGTGTTTATGGTTAATATTTAAAAAGAATTGCAAGCTTTTGAAATTCCATATTTTTACATGGTGATGTAGTTTACAGAACAATATATTTATACATCATTTACAATCTTTTTTAAATCATTATACTTTTTCATCCTATTTTTTATTTATATTTCCTTCAAATATATTAAACTGATTATTATGAAATTATGATCTTTAATGGAGTAGGAGAATTTATTAACTATCTTGATAACTAACTGTATGTGTAATAATTTAAGAAAATATTGCATTACCTCGCATGCTGTTGAAATTTTCATATTTTTATCCCAGTATAAAAATATTCACTTTCATCAAAATATATTCATTAAATAATAAATGATAATAAAATAAAGTAAATGATATAAAATAAATTATATCAATTCAGAAACTATTTAAAATCTGCAGCACAATGACGGTTCAGAGTAAATGTCAAAAGACAGCACGCTACAGTAATTAAAAGAAATTGACAGCATTCACGGATCAGGTGGACAATCTTGCCTACAAGTCAAAGGAAAATTCCCTTTCCCTAAAATCTGATAGCGCCGTTTGGTGGTTTCATTGTTGTTTCACGGTGCACAATTCCTCTCCCCAGACGTCCGTCGTTAAGTTGAACTAAACGCTTACAAAAGAGTAAAATAAAGACGAATCACAGCACTTCATAAAAGGCACGTGACAAAATGCGACGTTTTCATTTGTCAAGAATAAATTCGTCATAAGTACGTCACTTCTAGTGTGACCACCAAGGTAGTAGTTTTTACATAACTTGTTGAAAATTCTCAGCAATTCCAAAAAAAAAGGATTCTTTTTCAAAGCTGTCTAGGGGTCATTGTGGAAAAATTAAGGATGGGCAACGTCGTTCATTTAAAATGTGACCGGTCTTTTTGTAATCCTTTCATCGTAGATTTCTATTACAGCAAGCGTATCTAATAGAAATCTAACAAGAAATGTAAAAAAAAAATTTTTTTTCATTATATTGCATTCTCATATTCAGCAGTTTGTATATAATCATTTACACTAAATTAGAGTTAAATATTTCATAAATACAGTTAAACAGAACATCAGTCACTTAGATGACTAAAAACTTGGACCTTCCTAACACAACAGAAATATATCGACGAATATAATAAAATCAACTCAACTTTAAAGGGAAAAAAAAAACTTGAGCACATAGAATTGTAATTGAAAATTTTAATTTCGCCTCATTTAATGGTTTAAACCAGTAATATATATATATAAAAAAATTTTAAGTCAATTCCTACTTTTTTTCTTTCACTCTATTGCAGAAAGTCCTTTATAAATATTTTTCATTCATTTTTTTAGTTCAGAAATAATTCTCTCTCTCTCTCTCTCTCTCATTTGTTCGCATGTTTCATTTTCCATTTTGTTCCCTCCTCGACTCAGACTAGAACCCGGAATGAAAAAAGACTGATGGCCACTGACGGTATTTATTCCTAAATTTATATCCTACTAAATATCTTATATAAGAGGAATTTCGTTCTCCCATATAAAACTAAAATTAATGAATGAATTAATATTTGGAAAAACTGTATTCACATCTAGTGTCATCCACTACAAGTAAAAAAAATGTATTTGAACTCGAGTGGATGAATAAAAAGTATTTTATGAACGATTGAAAATTTGAACAAGATATATATAGGGAGAGTGTTAACTAATAGAAGGAATTGAAAAAAAGCAATGTGTTCGTATCACAATCCCCCTTTCCTCAGATTTAGTGATTTATTTCTGAGTCATTCTTCTATGATTTCACACACGTTTTATTAGTAATTATTTAAGTAAAGGTTCTTGTAAAAAGATTAACAACATCAATTTATATTTCTTTTTTCAATTCCTTCTATTAGCTCACACTATCCCTATATATATCTTGTTCAAATTTTCAGTCGTTCATAAAATACTTTTTATTCATTCACTCAAGTTCAAATACACTTTTTCTGAACTTGTAGTGGATGTCACTGGATGCTAATACAGTTTTTTCAAAGATTAATTTAGTATTTAAATTTAATTAATTAATTTTAGTTTTTTTTTAGATTTAAGTTGCATGTATCTACCAATAGACAGCGCCAGATAAACTTAAAAAAATAAATGGAAATTATTTATAAAGGACTTCCTGCATTAGAGTGAAAAAAAAGTAGGAATTGACTTTAAAATTTTTTTTTTTAATATTACTTGTTTATGATTTCACACACGTTTTATTAGTAATTATTAAAATAAAAGTTTTTGTAAGAAGTTTAACAAGAAGTTTTGTAAGAAGTTCATATTTCTTTTTAATAAATTAAATTATTGTTTAAATGTTTAGTTTATTATTTAATTGTTAAAAATATAAACAAATTGTTGTTTTTTTTAAATTACATTTTTTAAAGGTCTGCATAATATTTTCAGAATTTACATAAATATGGGCTTCGTAAATAACAATTTATATATTACTAAATATTAAATAAAAATATTTGCTTCCGTTCCATTCATATTCTTAACAAAAATAATAGCTCAGATGCATTCAAATTATGAATCGGCTTTTGTATAATCTCACAAATAATTATGAAGAAAATAAATGTCATCGGAAAACAATTTTTTCCCATTGCAATCCATTTTCTTTTTAATACGCTTTTATTGGTTTCACCTGTATGTTTGTTTGTTTGTAACTGACTCTTTGGGCTCGATTTTACCCTACTTTAAGCGATCGGATTTAACTTAAACGTTGCAGACTTATCAAGGACCGACGACACTACAATATTTTGATAAGTTTATTATGTCATCATGATTAGGATCGCCAGGATGAGTGATTTTATTTTAAATTACGAAGAGCAATTTAACCTATGTACGTGAGACATTCAGACTTACGGGGGACAATCTGTTCAAATCCTGGCTGGCTCGACATAATCGCATTTAGCCTTTTGTTTTACTCACAATTAAATTATTGTAAGAACTACAGTTCCAGTCCTCCGTACCGGGACCTCATTTAAATATTATAGTTAAAAAAAACTAAAAAACCCGCTTTTAGAGTTAATCAAAGTAAAAAATAATTGTTAACATAAGAATAAAATGACTGACGAGAAAATGAAGGTCACTGTTCTAAAAGCGTGGAGTGCTCGATATCAATCGTCGTAATTTTTCACTAGTTTCATTCCGAAATGCAGAATTAGTTTAAAAACGTCATACAAAGCACCCCACGCTTTTAGAACAGTGACATTCATTTACTCGTCAGTCATTTTGTTCTTATGTTAACAGTTATTTTTTAACTTTTTAGTTTGATTAAAAGCTGGAAGTTATGTTCCATGGTGTAATGGTTAGCACTCTGGACTTTGAATCCAGCGATCCGAGTTCAAATCACGGTAGAACCTTATTTTACGTTTACTTTTAAATAAATATTTCTAACTTCCTAAACTAACTTTTTCAAATTGATCGATAATAAATTTAATTTTAATTTTAAAAAAATAAATAAAATTGGCTGGATTACAGATTTTATACAGTCCTACATATAGATTACTCATAAAATCATTTAATAATTACTTTGTTACCCGTTTTATTTGAACTACATGCTTTGCGCAATTTTAAAATGTGTAGCATAAAATAATATATAATAACCATAATGTATAATGACAGTTGTAAATAATTATTATTACAACTGTCATTTTTAACTTAATATCTGACAAATGAACTGTTCAAAAACTTCAATTTCCTTTTTGTGCAAAACTGATTAGTAGCTACTTTTTTAAAGAAGAAAATATATAAATAAATATTATGTATAGAAAAAGCCTGTAAAAGTAGCTTAAAAAATAGAAAGTGGTCAAGAAAACCAAGAACCCCATATCCCCAAAACAATACACGTAAATTTATGGGCAATAATATTTTAACTATGTAACAAGAAGTTCATGTTTTAATAACCAATAACTTTAATTAATTTCGTACCTGAAAAAAAATTTTCGTATTCAAATTTCTCTTCTATATTACCCAGATTGAATTTTAAAGTGTTGTTTAAAGTAATCCCACTAAGTAGACATCTAGGCCAAGTCCACGAGCCCATATGGACTCATGGTTGAAGGGAAAGGAAGCAGCTTCTGTTGCGATAGAGCACCCGTAGGTAGAAGTCTGACTTTTGGCTCCGTGACGCTCTTACAGCTATATGCCAACCAAAGTGGATTTCGAACCACTACAAACATCCATGGCACGGCCGGGACCCGAAACCTGAGGCACCGAGCGCCGGAGCACTAGACACTTGACTATTCAGGCCCCGATTTTTAGAGTAATTGTGTAATGTTTTCAAATGTTCGCAAATATTTTCTTAATAAAACTGACAGAAAATTTTGTATTTCAATTCAATCTTTAGTAGAAACTTTCACCAATATAGGAAAACTTATAATGGTATTGTTTTTCTAATCTATCCTCGCATATTTGTAACTTAACCCTCTATGGGTTCGTTTAACTTTCAGGTCCCATGTTAATAGATCGACATTTTACCAAATAACTTTAGTTTTTTCATGAGACAATGTATACGTCTTAATTATATAATATCTCTGAGATATACAATAACAATATTGATAATAGCTGGCAGCAGCATCAACCTGAAATACCAGAGTAAATGACATGCAAATTGTCTGCACAATGAAACCAACGAAACCATCTTGTGCAATTGGCTTCTGTCAGTGTTTATTAGTAAATAAAAAAAGCTTACATAATTGTTTTAGATTTGTATATCACTAATACCCTATTTTACAGCATTTGTTTGCATTTCAATAAACATTTTGTTATATGATACAATTTTATAATAATCGTAATTTAATATGATACGCTTTTGTGACTTTCAGGTTACAGTGGGCTATTATGGCAATTTTTTGTATATTTAGGATGATATTTGTGTTTTCTTCTATTTTTATATTGAAACACCCAAAATATGTATATAAAATCACAAAATAAAAAAGTAATTAGAACTAAACGCATAAGACGTAATCCGAATAAATCCGAAGATTCTTTATTAGATTTATGTCTGAAACAAGTAATATATAAAAAAAAAATTTAAGTCTATTCCTACATTTTTTCCCACTGTATCGCAGAAAGTCCTTTATAAATAATTTTCATTCATTTTTTTAAGTTTACCTGGCGTCATCTATGGGTAGATACATGCGACTTAAATCTAAAAAAAATAATAATTAATTCATTAAATTTAATGAATGAATTAATTAATATTTGAAAAAACTCTATTAATATCCAGTGTCATCCACTGCAAGTTAAAAAAATGTATTTGAACTTGAGTGGATGAATAAAAAGTATTTTATGAACTATTGAAAATTTGAGCAAGATATATAAATAGGGAGAGTGTGAGTTAATGGAAAGAATTGAAAAAAAGCGTACATAATTGCTTTGGATTTGTATATTACCAACACCCTATTTGAGAGTATTTGTTTGCATTTCAATAAACATTTTGTAATATGATGAAATTTTATAATAATGGGAATTTAATATGATACAATTTTGTGACTTTCAGGTTACAGTGGGCTACTATTGTTGATTTTTGCATATTTAGAATAATATTTGTATTTTCTTCTATTTCTACATTTAAACACCCAAAATACAATCAAGAGCTAAAAAATTATGACCACCTGTCAGTAACGAGTTGGCCACCTTTGGCGCGCAACACAGCTTCAACCCGCCTTGGCATGGATACCACAAGTCCTTGGTAGATGGCCGGAGACAGATTGTACCAGATGATTAAGCAACGGTCATGCAAATCCGAGATATTGCGAATTGGTGGTCTTTGAACTCTGAGCTGCCGTCACAGGACATCCCAAATGTGTTGTATCGGATTGGGATCCGGTAAGTTAGGCGGCCAGGACATTAACTGGAATTCAGCATCATGTTCCTGGAACCACTCCAACACAATTTTAGCCTTGTGACAAGGGGCGTTGTCCTGTTGGAACATTCCATCTCCAGCTGGAAAAGCAGAGGCCATGTAAGGGTGCAACTGGTCCGCAATTATGTTCAGATACCCTGTAGCATTCATGGTCTGCTCTACCACAACCACGAGTCCCAGAGACGCCCAAGAAAACGTCCCCCAAAGCATAATACCGCCACCACCGGCCTGTGTATGACCTACTGTACATTGAGGGAGCAACTGTTCGCCTGTAAGACGGCTTATCATGACACGGTTATCGGCGTGATGAATGACAAACCGTGATTCATCTAACCAGGCAACTCTCTCCCACTGATCCATGGACCAGTCACGATGTTACCGGGCCCAGCGCGGGCGCAGGCGCAGTTGGCGATGACGCTTGGTCTGCAAAGGCACACGAATGGGACGTTTGCTGCGTAGCCCCATATCCAACAGTGTTCGCTGAACAGTGTGCTCCGATACTATTCTACTTGGCCCTGCATTGTATTGGGCTGTCAACTGAGCCACTGTCTGACTCCGGTTTTGCTTCACCATGCGAGACAGTCTCCGACGACCTTTTTCTTTGATAGCGTGTGGACGTCCAACACCATGTCGTCTACTGTTGGTTTCACTGTCATTCATCCACTTTGCATAAGTACTAACAACTGTAGATCGCGTACAACCCACGAGTCCTGCAGTTTCGGAAATACTTGTTCCGAGTCTTCTGCCATTACAATCTGCCCTCTATCAAAGTCGCTTAGATCCGCAGCCTTTCCCATCACACACAGAAGTAAGTGAAAGAATGATTCTTCAGAATCTCCAGCAGCAGTTAAATACCACTTCCACCTGATCACGTGCCTTCTACGTCATCCAGGCGAGTTCCTTGCAAAATGTAGGGGTCGTCATAATGTTTTGGCTCTTGAGTGTATGTATATGGACGAGGCGCTTTGCAGAAACGGGCAACCACTGTTCATTTTTTCCCCATGATTCCTCATTCTCTCCCGCAACTCCTCATTCTTTCCCACAATTCATGCGTCTAGTATTAGTAAACAAATATTATTTACTTCTATTACCGATATAGTTCGGTGTAATTCGTTGCAATTTTTTTGATTAATTCAATAAATGATTAATAATTTTACTTTATTGATTTGTAGTTTTTTATTGCTTAAAATATTAGTTAATTCATGAATTATTGCGATAGCAGTTTATATAATATATATATATATATTTTGCCTGAGCTTTGTAAAAAATACTTACTAGTTTTAATTATTTTTTCCACAATCAACAATCCTTTTATGGCAGTGCAATTCCAGTTAAGAATATGGCAACAGTGTGCAATTGTTGTTGTACAACACAACATGGAATAAGAACTATTTGAACAATTACTTTCAATAATATTTTGTTCCGTTTTGTTTGAAAATATATTAAAAATTTCATTCCAAAAATGAAAAATATAAGGGCATAATTATTTTTTTAAAAATTGTTCAAATACATGAAAGTTTTGATTGCAATGTATGCAATCTATTGTTATTTTTTATGGAAAAGAAATTGCTTGTAAATTTTATTGTTACACGTTTTATGTCTTGAACAATGGAATGAAAAATGCTGATTGCTACTAAACGACTAGAAAACAAATTCCTAAAATTGAATAAATTGCATTGAAATAAGAATGTTACCTTCAATAGGATATTTTAAGGACATTTTATGTCCTTATGATAAAGTAAATCGTTGTCATCGACCTTATTGTCATTTTAAACATATAGAACCAGGTTTGTGCTTCATGACTCATTGCTATATATTTCACTAAATGCTGGTGTAATTTGTCATTGTTAAACTTATCGGTTTTAAAAAATTCGTGTATTTCAAATAAATATAATCTTAGACAAAAGAAAAAAAAAAATTGTTATAATAATCAATTTATAGATAACATATTATAAGATATATATTGGATTTCTGTTTTAATAGTAAAGTTAATATGTATGTTTCAGAAAAATATAATGGCTAATAACTATTTTTCCAATACCTGAGTTTATTATAATGAATTAAATTAAAATGAATAATTATTTACTTTAAAAAAAAAAAATATTTGCCTTGTTTATTCAATTATTGTATTATTTATTTTTACTCCAGAAAGTTTAGTAAAAGAAATTTATGCTTTCTTACATTTATAAATTATATTAATAAGAAATTTTTCTTTAAAGAATATATTTTTGTTTTTCGATCAGGGCTCATAGGCAAAGATATAATCTAATTTTTGCCTTATGTTATTGCTTTCAAGCATCATAAATATTGCATACAATTTTATTTCTATTTTTAAAAAATGCATGTCTTTTATTAACTATAATGAATGAATTTTTAAATATTGGATTGAATGGAAAGCAGTGCAAGATTTAAATAAAATATTTTGAAGGGAAAAAAAATATATATATTGTTCTACATAATTAATATATTCTCCCATCATTTTTTATGACATTTAACCCTATTTCGAGCAACTTTTTGATTCCATCTTGGAAGAACATTTTTGGTTTTGCAACAAAATAGACCTAGCAAATAATAATCTAATGGGTTTAAGTCTGAACTATAAGGTGAATAAGGTAGAAATTCCCCTCTAAATTCCTTGAATTTCTGTTGAATTTTTTGTGCAGTGAGGGCAGACATTGTCTTATTGAAGAATTATACTCGTCGACTGAGTAATGCAGATCGTTTAGTGAATGAAACTTTCTATAAATTCATTAATTGTTAACAATACATGCCTGAAGTGATAATTTGGTTATTGTCAAGCTCCACTTAAAATACTCTCTTTGCTTCCATATTTCACCAAATGCAAAGCAAAACTTTGGATGCAATGCTGGTTTTGAGGGGAAAATAGGTTTAATCATAGTCTTTTTCAGGTACCATTTACATAAGTATCCACTTTTAAAATATAAAATCGATACATATAAATAAATTTCCAGTAACTACATGCTTTAAAAATAGATTAATTTCATTTTTTGCAACTAGTGGTGTGCAAATATTTACTCGTTGCTAACTGTTTTGAGCTGTTAGCTCATCTAGAACTTAAACATTCACTTCAGAAACTTTTCCTGTTATTTTTAGTTGATCCACTACTACTTTCCTATTATTTTTAGTTGTTTTTACACAGTGAAGTCTGTCAGTTAGTTCCCTCTTGTTATATAAGATTCCAAGTTTACCAGTGCTTTCAAATAATCATTATCAATCTGCATTCGTCAAACACTTCTCTGTTTATCTTCAAGACTAACATTACCTTCCTAGAACTTTTTAAACCAACATTAAATTTGACTTTTATTTATAGAGCTTGGATAACATCATATAAATCTTTTGAATATCTTCTGCAGCATTTCCATGGAGACTAAGCCTGGCTTTTTTTTTTTATTAAGCTTTCCTAAACTCAAAAGACATGATATGGTAAATATGTAATCTATCATATTTCATCACTTCTTTGGAAAATAGAAATTAAAATATAAATTTAATGGAGTGTAGAATATAATAACTTTGGAATGGAGTTAGAATATGATAACTTTATATTAACTTTGAATATACTTAAAAAAAAAAAATCTTTGAAAATCAAATTTTGGCATCTAAATCGACTTGAATTCAGGCAAGTTAAAATCCCACATTACTTTCCATACAACCAATTATAAATAAAATACAAGATTCTTTGCAATACTTTAATAGCATATTTAGTTTAACATAATACTAACTTTCCATCTTCTTCTCAATTTAAGTCTAAATTTGAATCTAGAATAGAGATTTTGAATTGTATTTATTTTACATAATTTTATTGATTTTTAATTTCTATAGTTGACAAGATTATAAGAAAACCGGAAGTAGTTGAAGATGCAGATTACCTTTTAAACAACAGTACTGGTATAACAGCTCACTATTCACATCAATCTTCTCATCATCATGTATCGACATCCTGCTATGTGCCTACTCCAGTAGGAAGAGCTACCCAACATTCTGGGATACTAAAGAACAGTAACACTGTATCATTAAGTACTGTAATACCTGTATACAATCCAACTCCAATATCTAAATTAAAAGAGCTTAATTCTTACTATTCTAATTTTGAAAGTAAAGCCACTTTTTCTCCAGAGTATTCATATTCCTCAAAAAAGAAAAAGAAAATTGAAGAATATGATCCTACTGCAGTTAAAGTTGTATCAAAAAAATGTGTGACATTTGCTGACCAATCTTGTGATGCTGTTGATGATGTGCATATAACTTCATTTAGTAGTTCAGAAGAAGATGTTGAAGATGTATCTAGTGCACCTAAATTCAGTGATGATGATTTGGACAATGACCATGACTTGGACCAGTCCAAAACGAGGAATGCATCATCTTTTGCTGATAACATTAAATGCAATGAAGAGGAAGAAGATATTAATGAAAAGAATATAGACGAATTTTCACTTGTTGATAAGATTTTAGTTGATAGTAAACGAAGCGAAAAATTGTTGGCCAATTTTCAAAAACCTATATCAGCTTCAGCAAAATCTGTTTCTAAAAAATCAATTGAAAAATTAAAAAATAAATCTAAGAAAGTCAAAGACAGTAAAACTGTAGATGTAAATAATAGTGAGCATACCTCAACATCTACCAAGGAAAGAATTCCAGTAGAAAAAAATAATATAGTTAATTGTGATGAGGATAATACTACTTCTGTAACAGAAACTGAATCAGAAGTAAAATGTGCATTAAATGAATCAAAGAAAAACAAACATAAAGATAAACTTAATGATCCTGCCAAAAAACTCAAAACTTCTAGTAGTTCTAAAAGTAAGTCATCATCTAACTCATCATCATCATCATCCAAAGGAAAAAGTCATAAAAGTAGTGATAAATCCAATAAAAGTAGCTCTTCAGATAAATCTAAATCTAAATCTAAAGAAACTTCTTCATCAAAAGAATCTTCTAAAAACGAGGACTCGAAAAATAAGCATGATAAACTGATTGAAAAATCAGTTAGTAAAACAAGTAAAAGTGAAAAATCCAAATCTGAAAAATCTAGTAGTAAAAATAGTAAAAGTGAAAAACATAAATCTGTGCCTTCTAAGACTGAAAAAAGTTCTAATAGTAAAGTAGATAAAAATGAAAAAAGTAAAACAAGTTCTAAAGTTTCTAAGGAAGTTAAACTTCAAGATGAAAAAGTTACTAGTAGTAGTATTGATAAAAAAAACAAACTTGATGCCAGTAAACAGCTATCAAAGTCTTCAGATTCTCATAATAAGCAGAAATCTAAAATCAATGATAATGATGGAAGTTCAAAAGATAAAACATTTAAAAGGAAAACTGATGATTCAAATAATGAAAAGAATATATCAAAAGAAAAGTCATCTGTGGTGCATATTTCTAAAAAACTAAAAAATGACGTTGATAATAGTGATGACTCTAGTGTAGAGGAAATAACTGTATCATCCGATTCAGATGGGGACACAACTGAAGAATGTTGGAGAATTTTTAATGAAACATATCCAGAATATAAACAGGATCCACTTACACCTGATAAAGAGGTATGTTTTTAATCTTTTAATGTATATTTCTTTGGAGATATCCTAATATTAATTATATACTTGCATTTATTATCATCAATACAAATATATAAATCTGTGTAACTATTATTTTATTATACTATTTAAATAATTAAACTAGAAACAATTTTTTCTTATGAGAATATGCATAGAATTAAATATCCAATTATTGTTATCACGCAACTGTATTGTTCAAATTTAATTATTTATTTATAGAAAAAATAGAATCCTTATGGAAATATAGTCCTTAAAAAAAAATATGCCTGTTAGACAGTTTACAGTTACAGGTTTTTTAACAATAGAAGAATTCTTCACAAATATATTCTGAAACAAAGAATTTTTTAAAAATTGATGTTAAATTAAATATGTTGAAAAAAACATATTGTGTGACATTTTTTTAATTTTTATAATTTATATTATTGTTTTATTCTCGTGCTCAAAATTTCTATTTCAATGTACGTAATTTTTTTTTAGTATATTAATATTATTATTAAATTAATTAAAAATTCATAAAAATAACACTTGAAATTATTAAAAATAATTATAAAGTTTATTGTCTGTTCAATAAAGAATGATCCTAATATTTTTAAAGGTGATTAAAAAAAGTCTAGAAAATTAGAATTAATGTTAAATGTGTAGGGGAATAAGTGAAGAACAGATGGTGCTAATTTCATGGTCATGATACTCCGCTGCTGCAACTGAGGCAGTAGGCATATTTCATTGTTGCCCGCATCAAAAATGGATGTGACAAGCAATATACCGAGTAAAATTTTATTTTTACCTTAAAAAAATGTCAGTTAACTTTATTATACAAGTATCTTATGGGGAGTCTGTCTTTGCCATTTAGCACAGCTAAAAGATTGCTTAAAGAAGAGAGACAATTGATTTCAAATGCGCAAAACTAGGTTGCTCTAACAAATGTAAACATCAACTTTCGTTTTGATAGTGATGATTGCCAAATCACATTAAGATAGCTATAAAAAAGAATGAACATTTCATTGGGTGCCACTCGCACATTCACAGAAAAGCTGCACATGACTCATCTTTATGCAAAGGAGTTCTAAGACCATTCTCAAACAAGAGGATGTGCGTGTGGAGGTTTGTTTTGAGTTGAAATCAAAGCTACAAAATGATTCCTTGTTTTTCAATTATCACTATTGATAAAAGTTGGCTTCATTTTGTTGACACCATGTTCAAATAACTGAGCTCTGTGTTGGAAGTCTTCATCACCATCACCAAAAAAAGTGATAGCGGTTGCTTCTGTTGTAAAATTATGGTTATATCATTTTTCGATATTCAAGGAAGGATGTATTAGCTTGTTGTACCACCGCATAGAACTAATTTGATTTATGGTGAAGAGGTGCAATAGTAAACCCTCCAAAGTCTTATCCATTTGCAAGTGGTCACATCCGGAATCCAGAAGGAATGTTATGCTATGATAATGCAAGACATGTTAATTTTTTGTTGAGGGTTGTTAAAAAATTCAATGCTGTGTTCCTCATTCCCTATGTAGTCCTGATTTAGCACCATGCAGTGTTTTTTTCCCCTCAAAGTTGGAGAAACACACCTATAGGTAAAGTGCTTTTCAGTATCAGAGATAACAGGGAGGCAGTTTTGAAAGGGCTATCAAAAAAAGGCTTCCAGCGTGCATTTGAAGATTGGAAAAAAGGTGGGATAAGTGTATTGCATGCAGTGGGGAGTATTTTGAGAAAGACCATCAAAATTTGAAGGATTAATACAGGTAATTATTTTTTTATTAATTTATGACTTTTTTTTATTGAACATCCCAATAAAAAAAAGTATTTGTAACTTATTATTGCAAATAAGCTACAAATACATTTACTATATTATACAACTTTTGGATTACAAAGTGTTGCCATGTATCATATGCCTGCAAATTGTGCAAGATTGATTTGCAGAACTTGATATACATATATTGCATATCAGCTGTGTATCAATCTCAGTGCTATTGAAAAAATATGGAGCTTGCTGTAATGAGCTTTGAGAGACAATTTGTTAATTAATTTAAAAAACCTTTCAATTCGATCGTTCTCAGAACCAGTTGCTCACAGAATGGGCCAAATCTCTATATTGATAATATAGTGAGGACAATCAGATATGAACTAAGCTTGTGATGATATATTTACCCATTAAGTGAAGATTCTCTAACAATATGTGCAGTGACTTATTTGTTTTAAGATGTTTAAATTCTTTTGTTTTATTTGTTTGCTTATCTTTATCTAATATGAATATGTATTGAATAATGAATTATTTTTATAAAATATTCAAGTTTAAATTTGAATATTTTATCCTGTATCATTCTTGTTTCATTATTGTTATAAATTCTGTAACATAATTTTTTTATCTTTTATGATTGAAAATTTTGTAAATATCTTTTAATAGAGTCTACCCAAAGAAGCTAAAGCTGCCTTTAAAGATATTACTATTATGAGAAAACAACGTTTAGCCCATGCTGGAGCTGCCAATTTAAAGGTCTTTAAACTTTAGTGTTATCTTTTCTTAATTATTTTTATAGTACATTATTTTGTTTAAAAAAAAATACTGCTGTTAAACCGAAAATTAAAAGATATATATTTAGTATTATTAAATGTTTTTGTATGTTATATTAAATACATGTACTATATCTAAAAAATTTCTTAGTTCTTAAAAGTAAAATGTCTAAATGTTTTTCATTGCAGAATTGTGGAAATTTTTTTTAGACATAAGTAGCATTTTCTTCTTTTTATGTATCATAGAAGATGAATATATGTTTAGAAAGAATACAATAATATTTGTACATTTTTCTTCTTTGAGTATGTAATTAGCATTGATAATAATAATTAAAGAAGATGAATATGCTACATAAGCATAAGAAAGAGTAGTAATGTTTTAAACAATACGATTGAAAATACTCTAAATTTATTGTTTAATATGTATAAATTCAATTCACTTAAATTCCCAGAATCAGCTACATTTTCAGGTAGTCTGTAATTTATGATGATTTCATTCCATTGACTTGATCTAGAATAGTAACTTGCAAGTAAAAGATTTCCGGATTTGATTAATTTCTAATATTTTCATTATTTCATATTTATCCTTATAATAAAATTTATAAAAATTTTAAATAATAAAATTTTAAAAAATGTATTTGAGCATTTATAATCATGTATACAATCAAATGCATAAATGTAGAATTGAAAAAAAATGCTATATATTTTTCAAATAAGAGTTATTTTTTTTAACTTTTCCAAAGTAATCTGTTATGATCCATGTTTTCAAATTAAAATTAAATTTGTTTCTAAAATATTATTTATTTACTATTTACTATTATTATTTTATTTCAGTAATATTAATTTATTATAATAATAAATTTATAACAAATGCTGTAGTAATTTTTTTATTTTTACAAATATTTTTTGAAAATAATAAATTTTGAATCAAATTATTTGTTACTTAATTACAAATTCAGGGCTCAACATAGCTTTCATCCATTGATGACATCACATTCCATTAGCAAATAAGAT
This sequence comes from Caerostris darwini, assembly GCA_021605075.1. NCBI lineage: Eukaryota > Metazoa > Arthropoda > Arachnida > Araneae > Araneidae > Caerostris > Caerostris darwini. Next base: position 47,473 of record BPLQ01013825.1, read on the forward strand.
ATTGAAGTCAATAAACTTAAAGTTTATATATATATATATATATATTTTGAATTGAAATTGAAAAGAAACAAATTGTTATTAAAACATTCATTAACTCTCCCAATTGTTATTAAAACATTCATGATTGAACTATGTGGTTATATGCATTTTTGGTAATTGAACATTTTCCATTCTTGGCTTAATTTTGCTAACATAAGAAACAGTGAGAAATAATACACAAATACAATTAATTACTCTGTATCAACAACATTGATTTTTTTATCTAATTTCCTTGAAATTTTGGGTGATTCTTCTCTAATTTATTTCAATAGAATATGTAATATTTTTTGATATTCCTGAAAACAATTGGTCACATAAAAAAACCTTTATCTGAGATATATACTAAATAAATTTGAACTATATATCATCAATGTTTTTTTACAATTTTTTTTTTCACGATATAAATTTCTGGGAAAAATTTTATTGTGTCCAAATATGAGTAGTATGAACAAGTAGAAATCAAACTAATGTTGTCTGTAATCTTCAAATTGTATTAATATACTCTACTGATTACTGCAATTTGAAAATTTCTAATTTTGCAAAGTGTATGCTCAAAAATTTATAATTCTTATTTTTGCTTTATAGTCTTCCTCTAGTATGAAAAAGTTTAAAAATTTAAAAACTCCAATGAATCCTGGGCAGGTAATGATGGAAAGATTTGCGAAAATAAGAGAAGCACAAAAAAGGGCTGAGGAACTGAAGAATGCAGAGCAAAAGGTAAAAATACTGTCTTTTAATTCAATAATATCATGTAGGAACATAATTTTAAGTTTATGCAAATAATGCTGGTTCTTTTATGTCAACAAAAAATGGATTGAAGGCAATAAAATGATGTGAACAAAAATGCATGGTGGAAAAAAGAATAATTTTATATGTTGGCCCAAGCTGGTAGTTGAGCAATCAGTGAAAAGAAAGCTTTAACATTTCCAAGACTGAGATTTAACATTTTAAGACTGAGCTAAGACTCCATTCAAAAGCAAAAGGAGGAGAAAGGAGTGAAAACAACATAAGAAAATATGCAAGAAATAATAACCAAAAGATGATGGTGAATTATGACATGTCTTATTTTTAAAAGCAAAAAATAAATCCAGATATCACTCTAAATACAAAACCTTTTTCAACAGAATTGCCAAAACCAAAATAGATATTGACAAGTACTAGTCAAAATTTAAGCTGATACATCTTGCCTGTATAATCACCTGAAATTCTCAAAACTGTACTTGATCAACGTAAATCAAAACACAAATTTCAAATGAAACTCTTTTTAGACAAGATTAATTAAAGTTTATGAGCAAATGTCATTTATTATTTTTTATTCTGTCCTGTTCAGGATTATGCATTGTAAATAAAATATGCTGACATAATAAAATAAAACTTGCATTTTTTTTTATGCTAATGTATAAATAACTTTCGAATCAATGTCAGATTATCTATATATATACTATAAATTAGAACTAGCAGCAATATAATTTTGTTGAAAAAAAAAAGTTTTAGCATATTTTTGATGTTTTATTGTTTATATATAAAGTTGTAGTTATTTTTTTAAAAAAATACTATATTTTTTCCCAATTAATACAAATATAAATACAAATAATGATTGTTTAAACAGATTTATTTTTATTGGAATTTTCATTGTTTTTGTTTTGATTCTTATGATTATAAAAATTTGTTATTCTTAAATACTGATTATTATTTCCTCTTTACTATTTTTCTTTAAAAATAACTGCTCCACTACTTTTAAAATTTTATATAAAATATGACAATTAATTAAGAATTTTCTCATACTTTTCTTTATAATCATTTTGCTTAATAAATTAAAAAATAAAATTAACAAATTAGTTGCTAAAAGTATGAATTGATAATTTTTTTTCTGCTAAATATTACTCAAAGCATAATTTTTTGTTTAAATTTATATTAATAGTTTTACTGTTATGTTAGTTATAATCTTTTCTGCAAATACTTCTGTGGTACTTTTTTTCTTTTTCAATTCACTTACTTAATTTAGTCTTATTTTAATCCTTTCATAAAATTGATATATATATATATATATATGCGGGGGGGGCATACAGAACAGATATTATAGTATTTCTCAATAACTTTGAAGTTTTAAAGTAAAAGTGAGTTTAAAACAAAAATATTTTTAATACGCTTTTATTAGTTTCATCTGTATGTTTGTATGTATGTAACTGACTTTTTTCCCTGGAGATCTGTTTCTCCTCATATACACTATTTAAGCTGCAAAGAAACATTTACAGGCATCTTTCAGAAAGAAAACAGTTGATTCTTTTTAATACGCTATTATATTAGTTTCACCTGAATGTTTGTTTGTAACTGACTTTTTGGGCTCAATTTTGCCCTACTTTAAACGATCAGATTTAATTTAAACATTGTAGACTTATGAAGGACCAACCTAAAGAGTTTGATAAGTTTATTTTCTCATCATGATGCCGGGATTAGAGATTTTATTTTAACTTATGAAGAGCAATTTAACCCATGTAGAACGAAAGTATTCAGTAAAGACATTCAAACCTATGTGGGACAATGGACAATGGATTTTCCATCTTCTGTATTACGATTTAATTTACAATAACCTCTTTTTATTACATTACATTTAGAAGTATAGTGATGGATTATTGATTTTGCTAAATTATCAAGCATCAATATAGTTTTAGTATTATCTTTATAGTTATAAAGCACTTTAGATAGAGATTTAAACAATTAAAGCATACATATATATATATATATATATATATATATATATAAACACACACACACTCACACATATATACACTATGTGGAAGAAAGTGACGGGACACGACACTATAACGACGTAAACCCATATTCATTAAAATTAATAGGAGGTAGGGCCTCCTTTGGCTGCGATCACAGCTGCAACCCTTCTGGGCATGCTTCCCACTAAATTAGCCATAGTGGCAAGAGGAATTTCCTTCCAAATGTTTAACAGGAAGTTCTATAGTTCAGGCTTGCTTTTGGGGAGTGGGGTGCAGGCCCTCAACCGACGGCCCAATTCGTCCCAGAGATGTTCAATTGGGTTAAGATCAGGGCTCTGCGCCGGCCACTGTGTTTAACGTTGTTGTTCACATACCAATCAAGAGTCCTCCTTGCAACATGGCATGTTGCGTTGTCGTCTTGATACCAGCAATCATCCATACCGTACGTTGCCCACAAGGTAGGAAGGACATGATTGTCGAGAATATCACAGTATCTATCAGTATTCATCGCACCATCAACCTTCACCAGAGGGCCAGCCCCATACCAGGAGAAACAGGCCCATACCATCAATCCTCCTCCACCAAACTTTACAGTTGGGGCGACACACTCGGGCAAAAGGCGTTCTCCTGGTAAACGCCTTACTCAAACACGTCCATCGGAACGGAAAAGGGTAAATCGTGGCTCGTCACTCCAAAGGACGCGTTTCCAGTCATCCAGAGTCCAAGCACGGTGGTCTTTGGCCCATCGGATGCGCGCTTTCTTGTTGATTTTCGTAATCAAAGGCTTATGGGCCGCCGAACATCCAGTATAACCTAACTTATGGGCCTCGATACGAAGAGTCTTGGTCGAAACGGCCACACCTGTGGCTTGTCTAAACTCATTAGCGATGTTATCCATGGATGTTTGACGGTTACTTCGAATCTCCCTGCCGAGCACCCGTCAGTCCCTGCTGGTGAGAACTGTAGGTCGTCCACTTCGGGGTTTGTTCTGACAGTGTCCCTCAGTCTTGTAGCGACACACAACACGTGCTGCAGTTGGTTTTGAGCAGTTACGGACACGGGATATCTCCCTAATTGACATCTTGGCAAGATGCAATCCAACCAATACACCTTTCTCGGACTCAGACTACTCTTCCCGTGGCGGCATCTTGGCAAAAACAACTCTAGTCGACTCCACAGAGTATGTATAGAATATGGCTGACACGTGATACATATTATTGCGCATGTGTCAGCTGTATTGTTGACTTTTCTACTTTTCGAGGGGTGTCCCGTCACTTTCTTCCAAATAGTGTACATATATATATTGAATGTGTTTACGCACATCCTGAACCTGTGTAGGCAATATAAATATCTGACAAATAAGAACGAGGGCTTGATTGCTGAAAGATTTTAGAATATGCAGAATTATTGATTACTGGATTAAAGAGAGGTTACTGCATATTCTTATGACAGGATGCTAATTTTTATGATTTTGTCTATTATCATTAAAATGATTTTTAAAATGTTTGGAAAAGTACAAAAATTTATGAAAAAAAAAATAATAATTTGGGGAAAACAAAAAAAGTATTCAAAAATTTTTTTTTCACAAAATCATTATTTAAAAGGTCGTTTTTTTTTAGTAAATTTTAAAGTTTATAAATATTTGAAAAGGCTCGCGAATTTCTTTTAAATTATTCTTATCTATTATATCCTTTTTGTTAAGGATAAATGAGTATATTATCAAAGGCTTAATTTTGAAATGCATATAAACATGAAATTTCTGTGCCATCTTGATTTCTTAAAAATAATAATATAACTCTTTTCATTAAATGCACAGAAAAAAAAAGCTAAATTTAAATATTAATTTTTTATAAATTTAATTGCAAATTTAATCAAATTTCTCTATATTTGCTTTGTGTAAAAATATATATATATATTTCTGCATTTACAGTGGTTTTTTGCTTTATTTTTATGATTTAAATATTTTTCAGGCCAAGACCTCTACTTTAAATCCATTCCATAGACCTGGTGAAAAGAAGCGTATTTCTGCTGTGAGTAATCATTCACTTTTGGCTGCAATTGCTGAGAAAAACAGAATTAATAATTTATCTACAACTGCTAATGATTTTTCGCCTTTACCATCTACTGTATCAAAATCATTAAAAGTGACTAAAAGAGTTGCTCATGTTCCAGATGCAGTGAGTATATTTTATTAATCTATTTTGTTTCAATTCGTCATAAACATTAAAAAAAAAAAAAAAAATCTGTAATATTTATTCAATTTTTTTTTCTTTTAATATACTTTTATTTATTTTATGCAAAAAGTTATTTATCTTATTAAAATAAATTTATAAAATTTTGAAATAGATTAAAATATGAATTGTTAAATTCAGATTATTTTATTTTATGTAAAGAATTTTGTAATATGTTCAATATGTTGAAATATGTTCAATATAATAGATATTAACACAAAACAAAACTAAGGTAGATGTAATTAAAAAAATGTAATAATTGTTTCTCCATAATTTTATTAGTAAGAAATTAACATTTAAATTTTAAGCTAATTTTGTCTTTCTCTAAAAACATGTGAGTTATGGGAAAATATTTCATGAAAAGTATTTTAATATTGAATAGGAAATCAAAATTTGGTACTTTTATATGCATCCATATGGCAGGAAAAAAATGTAATTTTGAGTATAGCTAGAGCATTTTCCTGGAATAAAAAGATCTTGCACAGGAATTAATTTTAAAGAATTTTTTTCTGTAAATTCAATGCTTTGTGAAAAATTGCATACATTATTATTTTTCAAAGTATTGTCCATCACCAGCCACTGCTTTTTCCTTTATTAGTGGCAGCATACAGATTCCATGTTGAAAGAACAACCCATCTATTGGTGCTGTTCACCAATTGATCCAATTTATCGTATCTTTGTAATATTGGAATTGTTGCTTAGACAGACCATGTTCCATAGATCGGAACAAGTAGATGGAGCAATATCTTGTGAATATGGCAGATGGGGTAAAACCTCTTTCAGCATTTCTAAGTATTTTTTGATTACATGAGCAGCATGTGATCAAGTATAGTCATGTTGAAAATTACTTCAGCTTGCCTTTGCTTGAATTGTGGACATTTTTTCATGACGGCAATGCATGGCACATCAGTTGGTTTTGTAGCATTTGGCAGTGTTGATTTTATTTGGTTGAAGCAGCCTATAGCACATGCCACCAAGCAGGTCCCACCAAATATAAAGCATGAGCTTCGAACCATGATTATTCAGCCTTGTTATCTATATTGATGCATTATCAAGGAAATCATAGGATTTTCATAGCATATCCATTTTCTATCGCCGTGATGATATGGTGAAAAAAACCCAAGCCTTTCTTTTTTGATGTTGAAGCAATTGTTCACACGTAAAAAATTGTTCAACATTTCTTGGCTTCAATTTGTGTGGCAATCAATTTCTTTATATAAAAATTTGGAAACTGTAATGTGATCTACGTTCAAGGATTCAACAAGTTTATCTTGCATTGGCTTGAATATTGGCCGAGTAATGCACTCAGTTCGTCACCATTGAACTTTTTCTGTTAACCAGGGCGTTCTTTGTCAACTGTATTAAATCACTAATTCTAGTCAATACTCACTCATTTTTATTGATTTAATATGTTCATAACTTAACAACACTCGATGACATTCAGCAGTACTTTTCTTTGAATTAAACAAGAAAAGTAAAACTTCCCGCAAATGGCATTTTATTGGCTTGTAATTTGACATTTTTGGAGTTGAGAAAATTTGTTGCTTACACTTCAACAGAATACACATAATAAAAAGTAAAACCTATAACAGATGGTTATGAATGAATATAGTTGCAGAAGTGGACAATGCCAATTTCTCAAAACTAGATCACAATCTTAGTATAGTCCAGTAATAAAATTAATATTAAAAGGAATATTTAAAAATGCAAGCACATTTTTTTATCATACTAAAAAAATCAACAAAGATTTAAATTAATTTATTAGTATTCATCTAAAAAACATTGAATATTTTCAGGAAGGCAGGGATTTTAAGTCTTTAAAATTTGTGATAATTTTTCATACACAATCAGTTTGCCTGAAATAGAATTTGTGTTCATCTTCATAAATATGAAATATCTAATAATTTATTGACTCAATATATATAATTCAATCACCAATCCCATGGAAAATTAGCAAGCTGCCAAATCTGACGGTTACAAAGAGAGAGGCATCATAGGGGAGAAAATGTCATTTAAGGAAGATTTTGATTGAAATAAAAAGAATTTTAATTTTTAATAATTGAAATTTTAGATGGCATGCCATTAATAGATAAACTAGATGGAAAAAATTCCTCAGTTACTATTCTAATTGCTAATAACTATTCAAAGCAGCTTTTCACAATGTACATCTGACTAGTATCTCTCACAAGCAATTATGTATATAGATATTTTATATTAATTACCTAATTAATTGAAGTAAAAAATAACTTTTTTCATTACTTAAAAAAAAAAAATGTTTTTATTTCAGGGGTTTGAAGTTTATAATTATTCTTTATCTGAAGTTTTTAATAACATTCTATTTCTGGCACTGAAATTATGGCCCCTTTAAAAATTAAGTTACTTTTATTTTGTAGAATATTACAAATTCATACCATTCTTAGTTTGAAATTTTTCTTCATTTTTTAATCTATTTAATCAATAATATTCTTTAAAATATTCAATTTTTCTTCTTTTTTGTTAAATTTTTTTCTTTATTTAAGTCTGAGTATATATTAAACTAGTTTGAAGTATAAATAATTATGTCACAGATTTATAACTTGTATTTCTCATCTAAAAAAAAGCTTCTTGTTGTTATGGATACAAATGTCTATATCTAATCTAACTTCTGTTTTATCTATGATATAATCAAACAAAAAGCTTGATGTGCTGTTCCTCAAATAGATTTTATCTAAGCATGTTTTATTCATTGGGATTAAGCGTTATGTTTCAGTTGAAAGACGAGGGTATTTTCCGAAATGTGGTAGATTTGTTTATTTTTTTTTATTTACATGGATAATTAAATATTTTAAAATATTGAGAATTTTAAACTGGTATTTTTTTTAAGAGGGAAACATATTAATTAAATATTAATAAAATAGTTGTTTTCTTTAAAAGGGAAAATGAACTTTTGAGGTATTTAAACTTTATAATGCACAAGTTAATTTTATCTGAATCATTATTGATGTATTTAAAAACATGAAATTGTTGCTTTTATTAAATGTTTCTAAAAACAAATGAAATTTAAAGTACAATGTTCATAGTCTCCCCGTACATGAATTTTTTGTGGGAAATAGATTTAATTTTACCTATTTTTATTTGATATTTAAAAAAAAATAATTTAAGAACTATTTAAACCATATGGTGATTAATTTTGTTGTAATCTTTATACAAATATATTTTGATGAAGTCATCACTTTTTGCTGGTTTGCTGTGCATAGTTAGTATTTAAAAATTTCAGTGTTACTTATTTATGTTTTTCTTTATATTTTAAACATTGATTTTATGGTGAATATGTGGTGTTTTCTTACTCCTTGATAATTTTAATGATTATATTTATAATAGCATTTAAATATTGCATAATACATATTTTTGTATTGTCATTATCACTATACAGATGCAATTATTTTGGGTTTTATAATACTTAAAATATTTTATACATACTGCTTTCTTCTTTTATCATTAAATATGAACTGTGTTTATGATAATTTATTTTATTTAAACTTTTTTTTATATTCTCTATAATACTAGTTGATATCTTTATTTGTAATTTTGAAATTTATACTATTTCTAATTCTTATTTTAAAATGATAAATCTTCTGTATTTCAATAAATAAAAATTAATCAAAAATATAGTAAATCTTTCTTTTTTAGCCTTGATTTTTTTATTGAAATTTAATGTGTTATATCAAAAATATGGAAAAAAGATATGCAATTACAATTATAGTGTTTGTTTTTTTAATACAGATGGTGTTAATCAGTTACAAAATTTTTTAAACATCATTGGTAGATTTATTATATATCCAATTTTTAAATTTGGAAATATTATACCCAAAATGTTTATAATACAAATGATAAATTTTTATGGAAATAAATAATGCGAGTTCAATTACATGATGAATTTTGTTGGAGCAAAAATTAATTTTTTTTTTTTGTTTGTTATGCATTTTCAATTAAGAAATATTTCCTTTACTTCACAATTTATGTGTAGTGTTATGAGTTAAATTGTTGCGATTAAGATTTAAAAACAGGTTTTAATTCATATTTTAACTATCTGCATTTTTTTTCCATTTTGTTTTATTTATTTAAATTGTTATTTATTAATATTTTGTAGGCCACTAAACCTAGACCTGTGATTCCAGTTGAATATGGTAGCAAAGTTCCTACTGTAATACGTCAGAAATTCTTGAATACATTTATTGATGAATATATAAAATTTTCTTCAACTGAAGAAGAAGCTTATGAAAATGTAAGTTTCTCCAATTTTTTTTTATCATCATTTGAATTTTTATGTTATTAATGAGTTAATTTGTAGTAATTTCTTTAAATTTACATAACTTGCTAGTATTGTCTTGAAAAGGATAAGTAATTTATTACAATGTCATATATCCTATTTTTCAGTTTATTATTGGTTTAACACTAACTGAATTCAATTTTATCGTTTTTAGTGAGTATTTTTCTTAAATATTAGAGCAATTTTAAAATTATTTTTCTAAATTAATTGTTTTTTTTCTTGAGTTTTATTTCTAAATTGAAATTTTTTTGGTTATAAGACTTTATTTATTTATTAAGAAAATTTTTAAAATCGGATTTATTAGTTATAGATTGTGAATACTATTTAAAAAAAATTTAATTCTTCATTAACAATATTTAAAATGCAATTTACTGGAGAGTTACATTTTCTTAATAAATACAATTACTACAGTTAATCATTATTAAAATTGACAGGCATTGGATGAAGAAAAGAAAGCTTTCCAAAGAAGTTCTAGTAAAGCTATTTACATGAATGTAGCCTCAAATGCCTTGAATAGATTACGCCATAGAAAAAATGAAAATGGTCCCAATAATAAAAAAGATGGAGTGACTTCAACCACAAATTCTAAAACTGTCAGCCATGAAGCAATGTTAAATGGTCCCCAAGCACAACGAGGAACTTTCAGTATCGAAAGGAAGAAGCCTCAATCTGTTCCTGATCTTAAAGGTAATTACTTGAATTTTAATGAAGAATGTGTATTTTGACTGTTTTTGTTTACTTTTGCTGTTATTTATTTATTTTTTAAACTATTATTTTCTATCATACATTCTATAAGTTATACAAAAATGTTGGATGCAATATTTTTATTTAATAAGAGATTTTTGTGAAGAGTTTTAATTTTGAGTAGGAATTTTCAGTTAATAAAATAATTAAGAAAACACAAAATATTTATTTATTGAGGATTACAAATATAATAGCTACATTTTTTTCAAATATTGAACACTTTGGTACAGTAATACCTTGATTAATGTGGTTAATGAATCTTCTGTATGTATTGCATATACCAAAATTGCACTAAAAAAAGTTAAAAATCTATGGGAATTTCTATGATAAGTTCGAAAAAAAATTAAAAAAAAAAAAAAAAAAAAAAAAATGTCCAAAAAAGTCGGTTTTTAAAAACTCAAAATACATTTAGATTTATTTCACTACCCTAAGTGATGAATTATTAAGAGTTTTTTTAAAAAGAAAATATGATTTAAATTATATTTCTTTTGAAAAGAAATTATTTAACATCAATTGAATAGTAGTAGTTTTTCTGAGGTACAGTCAAGTGCATAGTGAGTGTCTAACAATGATTTGGTAAGTGATGTCGTACAACACTCAACAGCCAGTCCCATCTGCTGCTTGCAGTGGAAGGAAGTGTCATGAAAGGTTTGCACATGCAAAAAATTGCTCATTCATCAAATTGTGTGCTGTATATCTAAAGGAATTGTATAAAAAAATTGTGTCTACTAATTAAAATAACATTTTTCAAAACCTGACTAATCAGTCGATTACTGTATTATGTGTAAATGCTATTATAAATAGAAGTATAGCATGCTATTTACTCTTCATATAATGCATTTATGTACATATCTTTTAGAATGAAATGCATTTATAATTATTATAAAATATAATAATTTGAAAGATTAGGTTTTGATCGTAAAAAACATTTTTCTTTTATTTATAATAATGTAGAAATTCTTAAATTACTGATGTTTAAAATTTAGGTATTGCTTTGTATGAACACCTTTCAACTTATATATTAATCAAAGAGCAGTTGAAGGAAAATGGATTTCCCCTTCCACATCCAACTGAATTGGGTAAAGCTGTTATAGAGGGTATTTATGCAAGCAAAACCCAGTTTTGTAATGATCGTAAGTATGGAAGATTGTTATACCTTAAAAATATTTTAAACATATATCGATAATTTTTATTTTATTTTTTATATTATAATTTTTCATGAATCATGCAAATCTCTGTAATTGCTGGAATAGTAATCATAGCATTTAACTATAAATTAAATTGCATTTTAATGTTACTCCAGGCATAATTTTTTATATATGATGGTTTATCTAATTAAAAACTACACAGTCATTTAATGGAGTGGTTGTTATAAAATTCATTTTCAATTATTAAAAACACTTTAAAATAACATGAAAAATGCATATATAGTATCCTCTTTTTAATGTGGCATGCAATAGTTGGCCACATTCTTTAATCTGGCACTGATCAAGCTTTCATTTTTGTATGGATTTAGACATTGTTGACTTTGATCACCAGGTGGTGACACAATGGTGCTTGTATTTTCATTAAATATGTACACAGACATATTTAATGTGCATATATATATTAAATACATTAATTGTTTGATTCGTATATTAATTAATTATTTACATTGAAAATGCTTTAATTGCTTAGATTTTTATCTAGTATGCCTATCTTTATTTTTTCTTATCTTATATTTGAGTCTTATCACTGATATTCCCCTTAAAACTACATTGATGCTTGGTAATCTGGTAAAATTGCTCATCAAGTTTTAATCTGTACATATATGTTAAACGCTTTAAACATTATGCATTTTAATGATTTAAATTTTTACCTAGAGTGCTTTATCTTTGATAAATCCCATTTAAAACTATATTGACTTTGATAATCTACCAAAATTGCTCATCCTGCATAGTCATGGTGCTGAATGTGGCAGATTAAACAGAGGTTAATGTTTAAATTGAATAAAAAATCACAGGGAGAATGACTGCTAGGTTTATTTGATTTGTCATGTCCATCATTGTGAAGCTGCTTTTTTTTAAAATTTATTAAGATAACTTATATATTTTGAAGAATATTAATTGGCTCAGTAACCTCCTTTAATCCAGCATTTGATAGTTTGGCTTATTATATAATTTGTCATGCAATAGTTTGTCCGATTCTATAATCTGGCACTGAATCCATCCTTAACCTTCATATTTTACCATATGCATTTGGGCAATTATTGACCTAGATTGTCAGATGGGGACACAATGCTGCATGCAAAATAGTAACATATTTTGTCAGATGCTTTGTCAGATACACAAGTCCAAAACATGTGTAAACACATTAAAGATGCACTTTTAGTCATTTAAATTTTTTGAATAATTCATATTTGATATCCTTTTTAAAATTATATTGATAATCTAGTATATTTGTGGTCCCAAATGCACTAGATTAAAAAAAAGTTACTTTAGAAGGAATTAATAGAATAAATGAAAGTTCACCAAATTTTGTCAAACATAAAATAGTTTACCGTATATTCTATTAATTTCTAGTTGATATTTTCCAAATGTTGAACTATTTTTTACTTTAAATGCATTTAGTTGTAAAAATTGTTAAGTATTGTATATTTCCATATATAAGCTTAGTATTATTAGAAATTTTTTAAAACTGAAGTATGGGGGGTGGGGGGGAGTTTTATATGTGGCAAAAATTCCATTTGCCAGGAGCAAGTGATAATCCACCAAATATGGCTAAATAAAGCACATTTTTATTTCATTAGTTCATATAAAGTTTGCATTTTAATTAACCTAAATTTAAATATAATTTTTATTATATAAAAATGAGCTGTTTAATTTTTTAAATGGCTTATATGGCTGGTTTGTCACGGCGTTGTCAAAACAAAAAATCTGATGCCTTTGAAATTTTTGCCCAGCTAAAAGAAAAGTATCAGAAAATGTACACTAGAAATAATAGGATGTTGCAAATCAATGATGGATTTTTTTTTTTTTTTGGTGTGAACATTGTTTGAACTTTAGTAAACTTTTTAAAGAAAAAAAAGCAACCTCGGCTAAAACACAGATTGGCTTATATTGGAAAATATAAATATAACTATATTACTAATTATAAATATATTTATTAATTTCAATTAACATATTTATGTAATAAAATTATCTTTCTATGTTTTCATTAAACAAAATTAATCTTATGTTAAGAATTTCTTTTGATTTGTTATATTTTTCTCCCTTGTAGCTTTCAAACGCACATGCTGTCGATGTCAAAAAACATATTATGTTAATGTTGATGGCGATTATGTTCGTGATGAAGAATGTGACTTTCATTGGGGTCGATTGTGGAAAAAACGAGGTTGGCAAATTAATTTGCATTAATAATTTTAAATGTTACTTATTTTTAAATGTATTGTGATAATTTATATTTTTTACATGTGATTTATTTTAATAAATATTAATTTATATTACTTGTAAGATTTTATTTATAAAAGACACAATAGAAGTTGTTTAAATAAAATTCAAAGTATTTAAAGATTCTTTCACTATTGTAATACAAAAAGAAAATAATAAATTTTATAGTTATTCGATATTCATGTCTGAAAAAGGATACTTTGCAAAGTTAGATTTTAAATTAATTAAGAAATAAAAATTCTTATTCTGCTATTACCATTAATTTAATCATGTAAGATTTGTTCTTATCTGCATATTTTTTAAATTAATTTTTTTTAAATTTCCTCTTTCATTATGGAATATTATGGGATAATCAAGGGCACTAAATGGGATAAACATATGAACAAATGTTCGAACGTTTTATTTTATTAAAAAATACAGCAGCTTTCTAAATATGAAACTAATTATTTATATACTTATATTTATCATTATTTACATATATTATTCTATATTATCTACATGCATTTTACTAGAGAATTTTTATTTTAAATAAAAATTTTAAGTTTATTAATCAAAATACCACAAAGGATTAAAAGTTATTATAGTTGTTGACAACTGTGTTTTTTTTTTTTTTTTTTTTTTTTTTTTTTTTTTTAAGTTTTAATAATGTATTACGATTACTTAAAATATTTAGTATGACCTGTTTTTTTCATGTGTGAGAATAAATTGTATCTTCTTCTATATTTTGTGAAGAAGCCGACGGCCGTACCATGCTGAATATACCGGTTCTCGTTAGATCACCGAAGTCAAGCATCATTGGGCGCGGTCAGTACTTGGGTGGGTGACCACCTGGGAACACCGCGTGTCGTTGGTAAATTTGGGACCTGAATGACCGAGTGTCTAGTGCTCGGTGCCACAGGTTTCGGGTTCGAATCCCGGCGGTGCCATGGATGTTTGTAGTGGTTCGGAATCCACTTTAAGCTGTAGGTCCCAGTCTCCTATGACTGTAAGAGCGTCACGGAGCAAAAGTCAGGCTTCTACCTACGGGTGCTCCATCACAACAGAAGCTGCTTCCTTCCCCTTCAATTATGAGTACGTATGGGCTCGTGGGCTTAGCCAGCCAAGTGGGATAAGAAACAACAACAACATATATTGTGAAATTGTTTTTTTTTTTTTTTTTTATGATGCCTTTACACTCAAACTTAATGCCAAACAAGTGAAAAAATATGTATTTTCAATAAATAATTATAGACTTTTTCAGATTCTTTTTATAATAAAATTAATTTTTTTATGTTAAAATGCAGGAAAATGTTATATATTTTTTTCTTGAAGTTTTACAGACATGGTTAAAAGTTTTGCATTAATAAAATATCGGATTTGTATGTGATATTTTCCATTATTAGAATTCATGTAATATGTTTTTATGGTACATCAATTATTTTTAAATTTTTGCAGATTCAAAATATTAAATTTTTTAATGTTCAGAATTATCTGCTATTGATTTATATGTGGCTATCATGATGTGAAAATATTTATTGGATATTAGCACAGTTGCTACTTGTTTTTAATATTTACAAATTAAAAATTATATTAATTAACAAGCTGCTCAGAAATACATTATTTGCTTCTAATATTTGACTGACCATTCTTTTGACTTGATATAGATGCACACTTTTCTGTTACAAAACAACTGCATGAAAACAAAATGTTATGAAAAAAGCTCTAGCTTACAATAATTTCTATTCTTTTCAACTTATATATGGGTTTTGCACTTAAATAAGATTAATTTTTGAAAGAGACAGTGCACTTTCAATTTATACAGAAATCAGCTTATATTCAGAAATAAGTTAAGCAATATCAAATATCAATTGCTGAGTTTCAAATTGTTTTAAAATACAACCGTGCTGTTTTTCTTTTCTTTTTTGGATATTTGTCACCTAGAATATTTTTCTTGGCAAAAATTTTCTTTCCTGAAAACAACTTTAATGTTAAATTATTGAAGGAAAAAAAAAATAACACTATAGTAAAGAAAATATGTCCAGCATTATCGACCAATATTATTGCTTATCTAAATGGTAAATTAAACAGAGTACATACTTGATGATTTTTGAAAAAAAAATGGAAAAAAAAAAAAAAAAAATATATAAAATTATTTTACTTTCTATTATGTAGTTTGCTATAATTTTTTGTCTCTGGATCACATCTTAATATAATTGGAAATCTGTAAATGACAAGTGATGCATTTTTTTTTGTCCATAACTTATTTAAGTAAGTTGCAATATTTTTACAACTGTGCTTTATTGGTAAAATGCAGAATATCAAGATAATTTCCATTAGAGATAACGATCTTATAGCAGGATTTTCATGTTTTTTAAATATGCATGGTTTTTGTATAACTTTTTGTTTTTGGAAATCTTTTTATTGACTTGTGCTAAGAAATAAAATTTGTGTTATTGCAAAATAAAATGGCAATAAAATGTGTTTTGTAATGTTACTTAAGATAGTTTTGTTACTTATAGATATCCTATTATCTATTAAAAATTTTAATCTGCAATGCAACAGGTTGTAGTTCTGTAACTTTTGTTTTATAGTTGCTGGCACTCTTGAGAGTCGTTATACATGTTGTCAGGGAGATTCTGAGTCAGAGGGGTGCTGTGTTGGAGCTGTAAGATACAATTTATTATCTTGACGTGGCTTTTTTTACCTATTGCATCAAATAAATTTTAACTTTTTTTTCAGGGTCATGTATTTGAAGGTTCAGAAGCTCATGCATTAAAGGGATTCGTAAATACTCTTCCTAAAACACCACCTCCAGATGAATATTATGGAATTTATTCATTAGATTGTGAAATGGTAAGTGATTTATATTATTTATATTATTACACACTATTTGTGATCAGATATATTTATTATGACTCCAAGTTTTTAAATGTAGGGCTTGAATTCAATTAATAATTTTTTTAATGTTTTAAATTAGTTAATCATGTTTTTTATCATCATAATTATTCATGCCAAAATCAATTTATTTTAATCCTTCTCTTTCTCCTAGTGTTATACAACTGCTGGTGTTGAATTGACTAGGATCTCTGTCATTGATCCAGATTTAAAAACTGTTTATGAAACTTTTGTTAAACCTCACAATAAAGTTCTAGATTATAATACAAGGTAAATCATTATTATTTTTCTTTTTGTTTGTTCATAAATCTTGTGTCATAAAATGCTAGACAGTCATTTAATAATAACAAGACCTTTTATTTTATGGTTGATAGGCTTGGCAATGCTTGTTTTTATGTATTTTCTATTAAAATTTTGAAACTTTGTGTTGAGTTTTGCACAGTGAACTGCCCATATTTAATTTAAGATAGAGCATAAATGTACTCCAACTATGTATATAAAATTGTTTAGTTACTAAATGCAAATACTGCTCTTGATATTTTAATACTGTTAGTATCTTTTTACAATCTAAGAATCAAAGCTAGCTAACAAAATATTTTTGTACAGTGTGTATAATTTTAAAATTTTCAAGATTCAAACTATTAATTTTATACTATATCAAATCAAAATATTTCCATAATTGATATTCAATCTGATCAGGGAAAGGGGGGACGTAAAAAAAATTCATTATTAAGATTGCCACTAAGAAATTACATAGGAGATGTGATGGGCTTTTAAGTCCTCATACATTAGGGGTGCAAATATCTTTATTAAATTTTTTTACCATCATTAAATTTTAAAAATGTTACCTAACAAGAATTGGGCATTAAATTTCTTGTTTTATTATGAAAAACATTTTCTTAGACACTTCATTATAATTTGCACAAGTATTTCCTTGAACTGGGGTGGTTGTCACACAAGTTTTGATGAGCCATCACCTCAGTGGTTACTTTTTCACAGATCAAGTTGTGCTTAGGATGAGTGAGGCCAGGTGAGCCTCGAACTTCAACTTATTAAGTTTTTAGAGTGTGATGCTGGTTCTGATCTCAGCAATTTCTGATGCATAATATCAATTTGTTGACAGAAATATGCATTAAATGTTTGAGTTATACATGGGAAACTGTAATGTATAACTTCTGGTTGATTCCATCAAACTGTCATTGGATGTAAACTTGATTTGTGTGTGAGTTTAAGTTTTTTATCTGTAATCCAGCACTGAACTTATATGATTGTCATACTGTGATACTGTCCAACATGAAACACTTTTTTTTTTTGTTAAATACTCAATGGTGCGTAAATCTGCAAGTGTTACAATTTATGTTTATCTATCAGCTGTGGAACCCATTTGTCAAATTTTGTCACCTTTTCAAGTGCTGAAAGATGTCTTGAAACTATTGCTATGGCTATTTCAAGATTAACAGCAATTTCTCTGACAGTTACTGTTAACTTATCTTCAACTTTTGCCTACAGAATATCATTCAAGAGACCACTTTTAGAGACAGGGTTCATTTTCTAAGCTCATACCTCCTGATTTGAACTTCTCAAACCACTGTCTCACTTTAGATATGGTAACTGTATCATTTCCAAATACAGCATTAATGTTTCATATGTAGCAGAATGTCGAAATTTTATATTCATTCAGAAAAATTATCCGCATTTTGTGCATATCTCCATGTTTCTATTTGTTTAAGATTTTTTTAAAAATGTCAAAGCATATATTTAAACAAAATATACAGGACAGAGCACAAAATAATAATAAAAAAAATTACATGTGACTCTTATTTAACCAAATACTGGTAGATAATAAAAAGATAATTTCATATGAAACAATCCATTAGTAGAAAACACTTTATAATTGAGGGATTAGTTATTTCTTCTCTGTTTACAGAGTTAAAATTTCATACAAAATATGATTTTCATTAATGATGTATTGTTACTTTAAATAAATTGAAGTTTATTTATTCTGAATATTGCTATTGATTGAAAGGTTACACATAATTAATTGTTGTAGAGAATTTTACCTTAAATAATATTAATGTATTATTTTACCATAAATGATATATTAATGAAAATTTCTTGTTAAAAACATGGCTGTAAAAATAATTTTTTGGTTTGAATATCAGTTAGTCATTTTGAATTATATCAAATGAATAACATTGAGAATTGAAACTAAATTTAATTGATTAAAGTACAGCAAATAACGTTGGACTAGTGTTTGAATAATATTTATTTGTTTGGCTAGGGTTCATAGCTTATGTTGATTTTCAATTCAGATGAAGGTCCCATTATTAGGAATTAAATTTGTTTCATTAATTACATTCAACTCTTAAATCTAATTTATTTGTATTGCTGAAACAAAATAAGTTTTAAAATGAATTGTATCTATATTTCAATTTTAAATTAAGAATTCATTATTCAATTTATTTTTTCTTAAAGGTTTAGTGGTATCACTGAAGATAATTTGAAAAATGTAAGAACAACTATTCGAGATGTTCAAGCTGTTCTTTTATGTATGTTCAATGATAAAACTATTCTAATTGGCCACAGCTTAGAAAGTGATTTAAAAGCTTTGAAAGTAAGTGTTTTAATTGTTCCAATAAAAGAATAAGAAGTGTCTTAATTTATTTCCATTTTCAAAAATAATGTTTCATCAATTAATATAATTTTCTGTTAAATTAATGTCTTATAAGTTTTTGTATTTATATAAATTCATCCCTCAAGTTTTTGTATCGAATAACATTAGCCAACAATTATGCTCACCAGTGAGTTAAATAATTATATACAAAATTATTCTTATAAGTTTAAGCTATTAATTTTTGAAGTAATTTCATTTTTTTTTTTAATGTTAAGAAATAAAAACTAATAGTTTTTTTAAAAAAGAATTTATAATTCATTTTTTTCAAAAAGAAATCTTTATTGGCTCATTTTAAAATAATTTATTATATGTTTATTCCAGATATTCCATCAGACAGTTGTTGATACATCAGTTGTATTTCCACATAAAATGGGCCTGCCATTCAAAAGAGCATTAAGGACTTTGATGGTAGAAAAACTAAATAAAATTATTCAAAATGATGGTATGTATTTCATGTCTTTTCTTACATATATTCATGTAATAATTATGTATAGAGTAAAAACAATTTTTTTTTATCATGCTCTTACTGTTATTAAATAAGATGGCTACACATTTTTTTAACTAAATACAATGCATGGTTTTTTATATCCATCTACTATGCACAGATGCCATTTTAGGAGATTTGCTTATGTCAATGTTTATTTGCATGCATTTGAAATGTCTGAGAGGATTGAATGTTCCTCTGATTAGGAAATATGTGCTATTGCTTGTTTTTTTTAATGTAAGAGACATGAAAGCGACCAAAGTTTATTGGCAGACTGGTAAAGTGTACTAGTGATGTAATGGTAATAAAACAGTGTAGAGCCTTGGAAGGTTGTCATACAAACATATACAATGAGAAATGAAGTAGGCAACAATCACTGTCACTAATATGATGATCTAATATAGAAAGTAGATGTAAGAATTTGAAGCTATAGACACTATTTGATTACTTTCAAATTTCAAGAAATGCACCCTTTGAAACGGTCACTGAGCGCTTACACTGTGGGAAGCTTTTCCCATGTTGGGCCGGGGGCCAAAAGTGATTTATAACAGTTTATTTACAATTCGTGACAGATGACAACGGCCCAGAGTCTATCACCTGTCAAAGCATTTATTAATTGATTCATATTTTTTACTGTTATATATATTTTGGTGCCTTACCTCCACGAGGTCCCGGCTGGGCAACGTGCTTGACACGGCTAAACAGGCGAAATTTAACATCAGTAGGGTGAAACTTTGTAAAAAAAAAAAAAAAAGAGAGAGAGGTAATTATACATCCTCAAGAAGAGATGAGTCAATCCTTAGAAGAGGAAATGGGCGAGGTTGGAAGTGAGGACAGTGTCCTAAAGGCTACTATGCTTTTCAAATCCATTATGGAATTAACATACCAAGAGACATTTAAGGCTAAAGATAAAGCACAAATTCATGAATTGGTAACCGGTATGATGCAAATTATTCAGGTACAAAACAAAAGCATTTTTTCTTTAATTGGGGCCAATAACGAGTTAGAAAAGCTGATAGAGAAAAAACCCACTTTTTCTCAAGTGGTAAAAACTACGCTGATAAAACAAAAAGAAGAATCCCTGAAAAAGTCTGCAGGTAAACAAAGAGTGTTGCATTTTCTAATTATTAAACCAGTAGATGAAAATAAGACATCCATCTTTACAAAAAAACAACTGCAAAATAATATAAGTTTGGAAAATTTAAAAGTTGGAATTAAAAGCGTAAAACATATTGCTAAAGAAGGGATATTCGTAGAAACTACAAATCCCGAAGACGTAGGAAAGTTAATTGAGGAACTAGAAAATAATGAAAACATAAAAGATAAATTCAAGGTATCGAAGCCAAGTTTAAGGAACCCAACTATAATTTGTTTTGGTGTTTCCAATGAAACACCAAATGAAGATATTATTCAGACTATTGAAAGGAAATTCGTAGAAGAGACAGAAAAAGAGATGACAAAGTTGCGTACATCATACGAAGGTAGATATGGGAAAAATGTCATCATAGAATTAGGCCCACTATCCTTCAAGAAAATTATGGAAAACAAGAAAATAAACATAGGTTGGGAAATAATATCAATTAAAGAAGCACTAAAACCCACACAATGTTTCAAGTGTGGAAGATATGGCCACGTTTCAAAATATTGTAAAAATGAACAGGAAGTCTGTACTAATTGCTCTGGAACTGACCACAGTTGGAAAAATTGCAAGAACGACGCAAAATGTACTAACTGTGTCTTCCACAACACTAAATTCAAAACCGATTACAATACTGGACATAGCTGCACAAATAGAATTTGTAAAATCTACGAAAAAGAGATAAAGAATTTACAAAATAAAACTAACTATGTTAATACAACTGATATAATAACCATTCAAGGTGCACATATAAATTTAAGAAAGGCAATTTCAGCTATGGCTCAACTAAATCAAACAGTAACCAATCAGGACTTTGATTTTTATTGTCTTAATGAACCATACTTTTTTAAAAATAAAATTATAAATATTCCCACTGCATATAAAATTATTTCATCAGAAGAAGTACCGAAGTCGGCTATTATTGTAAAACAGTCTTCTAAAGTGATGATTATTTATGTAAGTCCAAACATAACAGCAATAGAGCTTAACTTGAAAGACATGGCATTTATTTTAATTTCCATTTATTGTCCTCCTAGTGAGGACATAGAAACTTCTTTAAACATATTGCAAGGAATTATAATATCTCATCATTCAAGGCAAATAATTGTCTGTGGAGACTTTAATGCTAAGTCTCGCCTCTGGGGAAGGCGAGATCTGGACCCCAGAGGACAGGAGGTTATTGACTTCTGCTCGATAAACGACCTTTTAATACATAACAATCCAGCTTCACCCCCTACTTTTTGTTGTTCGAGGGGCGAGAGCTGGATTGATCTGGTAATGACAAAAAATATTGATAATTTGTTCGAAGTCACTGTATTAGATGAGATCACAATATGATTTCTATATTGTGGTGTACCTCTAACAACTCTAATATAAAAGCTAGAATAAACTTAAAGCAATTAAATTGGCTAAAATTAAAAATAAAATTTGCCCACCTATTGGAAAACAAAGAACTCCAATTGGATTCTCTTACTCCTAGCGATTTAGATCACTATATATCTGAAATACAAAACTCAATTACTGAAATCTCTAGTCAATCGCAAATTCCAATGAGATTTAAAAAGAATCCAAAGAAACCAAGAAATGCAATTTGGTAGAGCCAAAAATTAAGATCATTAAGATCCAGAATGCGGGCACTCAGGAGGCTTTTCCAAAAAGAGACAGAAGCAAATGGAAGACTACTAAAGAAGACAAACTATGAGAATCTCCAAGCATTTTACAAAAGAGCTATTCTCAATAGTAAAAGAAAATGCTTTAAAACTTTTATTGGAAACATTACAACAAATAATATCTACAGAAAGAATTTTAAGATTATGATGGAAAAGACTTCAAAAAATAAAATATTTAAACCTGTAAAGGACGATACAGGATATATTACCAAAACACTAAATGAGACAATGTTAAAGATTATTAACCATCACTTCACTTATGATATGTCTTCCTTAAGATCAGAAGTCACTTATCAAACTCCTGAGAACTCAGGGGAGTTTAGAGAAATTTTACCACAAGAAATAGAGGGAATTATATCCAATATTAAATTAAACAAGTCCCCAGGTACAGACGATATTCCTGGCGAACTCGTAAAAGAAATATTTTACGCAAACAAAAAATGGTTTACTATATTATTTAATAAGTTACTAAAATCTGGAACTTTCCCAGCTAGCTGGAAAATGGCAAAGGTGGTTTTTATACCAAAAGATAAAAAAGATCTCAGCCTAGCTGCACATTATAGACCAATCTGCTTATTGTCCTCATGGGGCAAAACGTTCGATAAATTAATCTTTAATAGAATAAGATACCATTTAGAATTGGCAAACTTTTTTAACCCAAAACAGTTAGGATTTAGAAAGAAAAAATCAACAATAGCGGCAATACAGAACATAAAATTTTTCGTAAATCAGGCAGCATCAGAGAACAAAATGATCTGTCTTGTATCTCTGGACATCAAAAATGCCTTTAACTCAATAAATTGGAGCTCTCTTAAAAACAAGATAATTAAATTACCAATTCCCCTTTATCTGATTCAAATCTTACTTGACTTTTTGAAGAACTGATCAGTTCTTCATGATGGAACTAAAATCTCCTACAATCAAGGTATTCCACAGGGTTCATGTCTAGCACCAATCCTGTGGAATATCTATATAAAAGATCTTCTAAATCTTGAATTGGAGTCTGATACTATCATCCAGACTTTTGCCGATGATATTATCCTAATGATAAAGGAGAGAGTTTCCTATCTCTTCAGATATAGTACCCAAAAACCCTTGGACATGATTTATAACTGGACTAAATCTAACAAACTGGAAATAAACTATGAAAAGAGCAACTTTATAATAATTTCCAAAAGTAAATTCTCCCACATACCTCAAATAAAAACAGCAAACAACAGAATTAAATACACTAAAGAGTTGAAATATCTAGGAGCTATAATTGATAATAAACTAAACTGGACTCCTCACTTGAATTATATTAAAGAAAAAATTAACAATATCCAGCACAAATTAGAGAGACATAGTAGGGTTGCATGGCGATTAAACCCTAAAGTAAAAAAGGAGATTTACCTATCAGTTTTGGAAAAAATAATTAGTTATGGGTACCAGGTTTGGTATACGAATACAGTGAAACAAGACATTAAACTGATTCAATTGCAAAGTATTGCCCTAAGGAACATTACAAAGACTTATAAGACCGTATCATCTGAAGCATTGAATGTTCTAGCTGGAGTAGTCCCACTGGATATTAAATTAAAATTTTTGACTCAATTATACGATCTAACTACGTTTCACATGGAACTAAATATTGATAACTTAACTTTTGTATTTGAAGATATAGATGAGAATTTTGTCTTTAAGCCTCCATGGGATTTTTGCTCGATTAATTGGAGTTATTTCTCTAATAATTATCTTAACACCATATTCACACATGGCTCTAAGAAATCTGGTAGAACCGCTTTTGCATTTGTCTATTATAAAGATAACAAAGAAGTTTTCAACTCTCTAAACAGAATAAGTGACCATGCTTCAATTTTCACTGCAGAGCTTCTAGCAATTAGCAGCTCTGTGGACTTTATCATAGAAAATGAATTAAAAGATATAATTATAGTCTCTGATTCTAAATCAGTGCTGGAGGTGCTAAAGAACCCAGAAAATGAAGATAAGAATATCCAAGAACTAAAATATAAAATAACATCATATAAAAACAAGATAAATCTAGAATGGACAAGAGTGCATTGTGGACATATTGGAAATGAATTAGTTGACAAATACGCAAAGATATGCGACAGAAAAACATGATATCGATTATACACAAAAATACACTATAAAGCAAATTAAGAAAATATTGGACAAAAAGATGGACACAGATTGGCAGGAAAAATGGAACAATTCCACTAAAGCAAGATTCCTTTATCATATCTACCCACAGATAAGCAGACAAAGAATATGTGGTGACTTTTATATAAATCAAATTCTCACAACTCACGGCGCACTGGCAATTTATCAACAAAGATCTTTTGGAAAATCTAATATATGCCCCTGCAGGGACATAGAAGAAACAAGGTACCACTTGATATACGATTGTAAGTTATGGTCGAAGGAAAGAGCCAACTTACCCACAAATTATAAATCTCTTTCTATTAGGTCCCTAATAGAAAATATGAAATCTAGATTAATAATTAGGGATATTATGGAGAAAAGATATCTCCTAGAGATAAACAAATTATGATTGTTGTTTTCTACATATATGAAAATGATGTTAAAATAATCAGTAAAGTATATACACCTTATTATTTGAAATTCCAGGATAAAAGATCTCCTGCATGTTTTTACATGAAATTGTAATTATTGTATATTTTATTTTTTTTGTTACATACTCTAGTCGAGTATATTATTGTTTTACCCATTTTTTATGAAGTCACATTAATGTAATTATTTTTGAATTGTAAAGATGAAAATGTATATACCAGTTGAACTAAATGGCATCTTAAAGTGCAATGTATGTTTTTATTATATATCTATCAAACTTTATTGAACATGTAATTAATAAACTCTTGTTATTGTAAGTGATTAATGGTGCTTTTAGTGCATACTTTAAATATGGTTATAATTATGAAAGTAATAAAAAGGAGAAAATTCTCTTCTTGTTTTATGATTGTATACTAATTGTTTAATTAACAAAATTAAACTAACACTAACATTAACAAAAAAAAGAAAAGAAAAGTTGGTCTGTTGGGACGACAAATCTTCCGTCAACCTCCCCGAGTTTACTTCCTTAGCTTTTATTTTCCTCTAAGTTTTGAGATGCTTCATTTTTTTCTTTAATTGGATAGGTAATAAAGAGTTTTTACCCTTTAATTTTGTTCCTTGCTTGTACAGTTCGGGATTGCTGTCGCGACCTCGGCAGGACGGTAGTAAATTGCTAGACTTTCCCATGTTGGGTTTCAAATATTCTGACTGAGTTGCACAAAAAAAATCTTTTAGCTAATACTTTGACTTTCTTCGACTGTTCAAAATGTCAAAGGAAATTTGTCTTTCAGCCAAATTCTCACTGTGACAAAACATTGGATAGCTCACATTACTCAAGAATTAAAATAACAGTCGTTGAAATGGAGGCATTCATAAAAAAAATAAAGTCAAATACACGATTTTAGATTAAAAAAGTCCTGTGCATTGTGTTTTGGGATATGTCAAGGTGTTTTGCTTGTGGATTTCTTGTTTTGGGGTAAAGTAATCAAGGCAAACAGATATTGTAAGGTTTAGAATAAATCATGTCATGCAACCCAAAACAAAATGAGTGGTGTGCTCAGTAGGGAGATTGATTTGCTTTATGACAATGCTTATTCACATGTGATTGATCTAAATCCAAGATTACATCTCATCATTTGGTTCTAAACACTGATGACTTAGCCACTCTGATCAGTATGACTTAGTACCAAGTGGTTATAATTTGCTTTTGCTCTTACATCTTGACAATAATCATTACAAAGACAATTACAAAATAGATATGCTGGTAAAAAAATTGCACTACGTATTTCTGTGAGGTTGTAATTCAGAATCTGGTCATACAATATACACAGTCCAGTCCCATTAATGTGACCACCACCTGCATTCGACGTCAACATGAAATAACCAATCACAAAAGGCAATTGGCAGCACATTGCACTGGAGTGTATATGAAAGATGTCCTAGGGCATCGAAAAGCATTTCAATCGTTGCTGTCCGCTAATCGTTGTTGTTTCGTCCGCTGTGCCAAAGGTAGTTATTCTGGCTTTTGACAAGTGGTCACATTAATATGACTGGACTGTGTAATAAATGCCTTAAAATAGGTGGAAATTATGTACAAAAGTAGATTATATGTCCAGGCTTTTATACAAATGTAAACTTGTTTGTAAAATTACCCATTTGTTTTTTATATTAAAACAGTACATACTTGGAAAAACATTCCTCTTAACAAAATATGTATAGTTCAATCATAGATAGAGTGGAATGGTAAAGATCCAATTTAATGGTGGAAATAGATTAATAGAACGAAACAAACAAGATCAACAAACATTGAATCTATATGAAAATAAAGGCTTTGATATGTGCCAAATTATCAAATGCAGGATTAAAGAGAAGTTACTATATTTAGATTACTTTTTTGTATTTTATGTAAACTAGAATTTACAATCTACAAAAGAATTAATTTAGTAATCATATTATTACTAGACATTTATTCCTTGTGTTGTATTTTTCTTTATTTGTATCCTATATTCAATTATTTTAATATGCAAAATTTTGTGACCGATTTCAGTTGGTGGCCATGACAGCTGTGAAGATGCTGTTTCATGTATGGAATTAATGTTGTGGCGAGTTAAAGAAGACTTGAAAGGCAACAGATGATAGAAATATTGAATTATAATGGCTCAATTAATTATTGACTCAGGAAAATAAATTCATTTGTGTGTAAATCATTTATATATTTTTATCATTTTCTGTGTGTTTACTATGTAAATGAATATTAATGCGAAACAATTGATATTGGAATAAAGAAATAATTTGAAAAAAAAAAAGAATTTTTTTTCCTTATGAAAGTTGAGGTTCAAAAAAAAAAAAAAAAAAAAAAAAAAAAAAAATGTTCATTTAAAAATATACACTTTTAAAATAAATGGTTAATGTTGGTAGATTTTTTGTTTAAATGTACCAACGTAATTTAATATTTTGTAACAGATTAATAATAACAGATTCTCATGCTGAAGATTTGATGTAATTTTAATTCTTACTTATATTATTCTTAAGCTTCATATATATTTTGTTAAAATTCTCTTCAAGGCAAATTTTGAATAGTATTACCCAAATGCAGATTGTCTATAATAATGAATGCGTTTTTGAAATAAATTCAGTATAATTTAATACACAGTATTATATCAAATAAATGATTTAGTTAGGTGAAGAAATGTCTTTAAAATGAAAAAGTCTTGCTTTTTATGTTCACTTTGCTTAATTTTACGTTATCATCTTTGTATTATAAATTATTATTACTATACAAAGTCTTTTATCTGTTTGTCTTTTTATCTGTGGTTAAATTGTTGAATCAAGAACTATATACATATTTTGATTTTCTAAAATTTGAAGACAAAAAAACCCTTTATAGAAAATATTTCTTTTTTAAAGTCCATTAAAATACTTTTAAATTATGTATGTATATTATTCACTATAAAATGAAAGTTATTCAAATGTATTTATTATTATTATTTTTTTTTTATCAAATATTAAAATTAACAGCCTGTTGATTTTTAATTTAAAATTACTGGTGAAGTGAATTTTTTAATGCAATGTTGCAGTTAAATATGATTTCTTATTGAAAAATAGTCAAAAGCATTTGTTTCGACCAATAATATCCAAACTTGAGTTATATAAAATGTCAGAGGATACTAAAATGAAAAAATAGCTGAATTAATAGTTTAATTTTTGAAATGAATATTTTTATTATGTTGCAAAAATAACATAATTGAAATTTTAAAGAGTAACAGCACATTAAGAAATGAATATATGTATATAATAAGAGCAGCATTCAAACAAACAAAACATGTATAAAAATAATGAAATACTTTGCGCAGATGGGGGAAAAAAAAGGAATTAAATTTCCCCATATTATAATTATAACTTTTGAAAATTGTTAAGAGATATATGTTTGTTACATAGTTTTTTAACTTGATTCATTTATATATATATATTTATATACTCTGACCCTATATAGTAATTAACAAGTGGGCAAATTTGGCGGATTCAAAAAAGAGTGGCGTCATAGGGGTGGAAATGTCGTTGAGGGGAGATTTTAATTACAATAAAAAGAGTTTTAGTTTTTAATAATAAAAATTAAAAACAAAAATTGTAGGAAAAGAATTCCACTCACAAATTATTGATTCGTCCTTTTCATCCGTTAACTCGGATGTTTACCATTCCATGATGTATGTCTATGGTTGGATTATAGTTTTTGGAGCTTGTTAAATAAAATATTTTAATTTTATCAGAATTAAACTTTTAATGTATCTGGAAAAAAATAATATATTAGAGGAATATATATGTGTTTGTACATCTACTACAAACTTGATTGCTTCTTCCTATCCTCAATGTTTGTTATTGCAAAATAAATGAGCTTTATTTTGTAGCTTATTTATCCTAATTTATTACAGTTATTCAATATTATAATAATACTTTATGTATTGTGTGCATTCATTCGTCTGCATATTTCATTTATTAGCACTGCATGTTGCTCAAGTTATTTAATGATTATAATAAAAAATTTTATTTAAAAATGTTAATATTATTGATGTATCTATCCATTTTTTTCTTTTGTTTTATGTAGTTTATTGAGAAATGAATGTTGATACTCGTAACTTTTTTATGAAATTATGCTTATATGATAATACTGTTTTATCAAAAAATTTGGAAAGGGCAAATTTTCATTTTATGGAAATATGCTTTCATCTTTGTCATTTATGTAAAAGTTTCATAATTTTTTTATATTTTTTTGTTAGGATGCCAAAATGTGTCCTAAAATAATAATGGTTGTGACATGAAATAATTCAATAATATGATAAAAAATTGTTAAAAAAAAGCACAAATGTTTGTATAATACGATTGTGACAACAAAAAATTGGATCTTCATGATCCAATCTTTGGAGCTTGTTAAGACTTCCTTGGATTTTTAATAAAAACAATTTATTTAAAAAAATTTGTTTTTTTATTTGACATAAATTGAAAAAAAAAAAAGGATTTTTTTTTTTCCAAATGGGAAAGAAGGATAAGATTTCTGTATATCTATAATAATAATAAAATTCTGATAATTCTTAAAGTTAAAGTGTGATTTTTTGAAAAAGTTTTTAAAGACTTTTGAAATTTTTTTTTCCCCCATTTCTTCTTCTTGTTACTAGTTTCTACAATCTTTTTTTGCATATATCAAAAAGGAATAATTTTTCACTTTTATTAAAAAATTATTATTATTATTATTATTATTTTTTTTTTTTTTTGCTTTTGTTAAATAATTTACTGATACACTCTAATATATATAAATTCTTAAAAAGTCTTGTTTCAAAGTTTTTCTATTTATGTCAGACTTTCTAAGTATATTCAAATTGAAATTGTATTTCGTCATTATGAATTTCAAGTAAACATGCTCAAAATGCTCTCTTGTAATAGTCCAGTGTTATTCTATCTAACAGAGCTTCTGAGTTACAAATATGACTATTTGTATATGTATATTTATGCATCTGGTTGTGACGACTGTGTGTGTATGGAAAGCAGTGAAAGAACAAAGCTACTTTTTCTTAGACCGGTGTCTATGTAATCTGTGTATATTGAAACTTACATTTGTCATTTTCAATAAAGTTGCTGTGAAGTGTGGTGTGATTAATAAAAAAATAATTTACGAGATGGTTGTGTTAGTTTTTTTTTATAAATTTAATTGTATACTGATGAAATAATAATAATAAGAAAAATTAATATTTTTTTATATTTGAAAATACATGGCAAGCGTGTATAGAGTAGTCATTTTGAAATTTTTGTAATATACAGAGTGATTATAATTATAGCCCCACTTTCAAAATGCTGTAAAAAAAGAAACACTTGTCACAATGAATTCAAATTTGAACTGAAGTTACTTGAAGAAGGGGGAAACGGTATGGCATAAAAAAAAAGTTCCATCGATTTTCCCCATCCAATTGGCCTTGCCGTGGTGGATGGGCTTTCCACTAACAATCTCACAACTGCTGAATGACTTGGAAGTCAAAAAATCCGAAACAATCAAACACATTGAACACTACAGTTGGTTTAATGTGTAACTCATGCCAAATACGTTGTCATTTCGATTCAAAATATCACTGGCAGCCGAATTCACTTTCTTTATGCGGCTTACAGAGCCATCTATTAATATACTTTGGAACCTTTTTTGATGCCGTACCGTTTCCAACTTCTTCCAAGTATCTTCAGTTCGAATTTGAACTCGTGACGAATGTTCTTTTTTTTCCAGCATTTTTAAAGTGGGAATTTAATTATCACTTTGTAGTTAGACCACCGATCGCGTGGAAAAGTGACAAATGGCCAAGTCGGACGGAATACGGAGAGATCATAGGGGAGAAACGTATTTTCGGAGTTTTATTTACATTAAAATAACCTTGATTTTTAATCATTAAAATTTTAAATTGTGTAAATATCTAAAGAAAAATTAGATATTCACAATAACTATTGAATTTTTTTATTCAAAGTTTTTTGCGCTTTGTATGTTTTGAGTAGTGCCTCTACCAAATAATCGATTTGTTCGTTTCTGCCTTTAAACCGGATGTTTACCTTTTCCACACAATCGGTGGTTAGACTATGCTTGTAGTTCACAAGGAGCCCTACGATAGAAGATATATGCAGGGTAACTTTCCTCATTCGTGGGTGATATGGAAGAAAATCCTTCAGCCTGATTTTCTTGCACATGCTGCTGAGTCTCCTGGCTTCTGAAAGCAGAGACTGCAACGAAAGCCTTCAGCGGATTTAAATTTGAGGCCTTTTGCACGCTATGTGTATAAGTTATTACTGAACCGCGAGTTGGTTTCAAATATGAGTTTTTCGAAAGGATTTATTTATTTTTTTTTTGCAATTAAAACACGAGGGAAGATCATATAATTTAATAAATAAATATAAAATAATGGGATGAAAAATTACTATTAGCCTATGAAGGTTAATCTATTTAAGAAATCACAGAATTTTTTTGTTGTTTGACTATTTTTTTAAATTTTTTTTTTGTGTGCTGGCAACTATATATAGGGCCTGTCGGCCGAGTGACTAGCGCTCGGTGTCGCAGGTTTCGGGTTTGAGTTCCGGCGGTGCCATGGATGTTCATAGTGGTTCGGAATCCACATTAAACCGTAAGTACTGGACAAATATAACTAGAATGTTGAAAAAAAAAAATTAAACTCTAACTCTTAAATTAAACTCTACCCCGTAAAAAAAAAAAAAAAAAAAAAAACATCTACTGTCTAGAATTCTGCCAGCAGGCAGACGGCCTTGCGCTACTGGTGATGCTGATGATGGTAACTATATATGATAAATAAATTAGAAATTTTTTTTCTTTTCAGATAGGTTTTATAATGGCGGAAATTTTTGTGTTTGTCACAAGACAATTTTTACATTTTTTAGGCGTTAACATCATATTCATTATCTTAGTTCTGGCGAGTCACGGAACAAATGTTTTAATATTGTATTATTAAGCACATAATAAGACACAAATATGAAATGTTTTTTTATCAAAAAATATTTATCATGTTAAATTTCTAAATTCAATATTTATGTTGAAATTGCTAGAAAATGTCGAAGGAGTATTTTAGAGAGGAAGATATATATATATATATACACTGAAGTGACAAAAGTCATGGGATACCTCTTAATATCGTGTCGGCCCTCCTTTCACCCGACGAAGTGCAGCAACTCGACGTGGCATGGACTCAACAAGTCGTTGGAAGTCTTCTGCAGGAATATTGAGCCATGCTGTCTCGATAGACGTCCATAATTGTGAAAGCGTTGATGATGCAGGATTTTGGGCACGAACAGACCTCTCGATGATGTCCCATAAATGCTCGATGGGATTTATGTCGGGCGATCTAGGTGGCCAGATCATTCGTTGGAATTGTCCAGAATGTTCTTCAAACCAATCGCGAACAGTTGTGGCCCGGTGACATAGCACATTGTCATCCATAAAAATCCCATCTTTGTTTGGGTACATGAAGTCCAAGAATGGCTGCAAGTGATCTCCAAGTAGCTGAACATAAGCATTTCCAGTCAATGTTCGGTCCAGCCGCACCAGAGGACCAAGTCAATGCCATGAAAAAACAGCCCACACCATTACGGAGCCACCACCAGCCTGAACAGTGCCTTGCTGACAGTTTGGGTCCATAGCTTCGTGGGGTCTGCGCCACACTCGAACCCTATCATCAGCTCTTACCAACTGAAATCGTGACTCATCGGACCAGGCCACGGTTTTCCATTCATCTAGGGACCAACCGATATGCTCATGTGCCCACGAGAGTCGCTGCAAGCGATGTCGTTCTGTCAGTAAAGGCATTCGAGTCGGTCTTCTGCTGGAATAGCCCAAGAAAGCCAAATTTCTCCGCACAGTTCTAACAGACAAGTCCCTTGTACGTCCCACATTGATTTCTGTGGTTATTTGACGCAGTGTTGCTTGTCTGTTAGAATTTACGACTCTTTGCAGACGTCGCCGGTCTCGGTCGTTAAGTGCAGGCGGTCGACCACTGCGCTGTCCATGGTGGGATGCTATGCCTGAAATTTCCTACTCTCGGCACACTCTTGACACAGTGGATCTGGGAATATTGAATTCCCTAACGATTTCCGAAATGGCATGACCCATGCGTCTAGCTCCAACTAACATTCCGCGTTCAAAGTCTGTTAATTCCCATCGTCATCACGTCAAAACCTCGTCACATGAATAACTTGAACAGAAATGAAAGCTCTGCGAAAGCACTGCGCATTTATACCTGTTCTACGCGATGCTACTGCCATCTGAAAATTTGCATATTGCTATCCCATGACTTTTGTCACTTCAGTGTATATATATATCTATATATATAAATTTAAATTCCCCTCTTTTTTATATATAGAATATAACTAGTTTTTAGGTTGGATGTTTTTTAAAGATTTGAAATTTGCATATTTTTTTTCTACAAGCAGCAAAAATCGATTTTTTTTTAAGAACTGCAACTTTGGAAACAAATATTTCTGGTCGGCACATATAAAAAAAATCTGTTAATTGCATGCATCAAAGTATTTATATAAAACATATGTATTTATGTATATTGTTACGCATATCTACATATGTTGTTTGTGTTATATATAATTTTTAAATTTTAAGATTGAGTTTTGTAGGGTCCAAGAAATACAGCCTTTTTGATGTTTGTTATCAAAGTTTTAATTTTTTTTCTAATTGATTAGGAATATTCACAAGCATGCACTGTATTTAAGTAAAATATTCGAAATATAACATTAAAACTGATATTATAAACCTAAATGAAATAAACTCAAACTTGAATGTTGTGTTGCTGTTCCATTCAATCATAAAGTTCAAACCGGCCACATATTGGGTTGGCAACTAAATTTTTGCGGATTTTGTCAATAAGTTTTCTTAGCATATTCATTTGTTTTGTCAACGTATTCAAAACACCTAACCTATATGCTTTTTTTGTTGTTTGGACTTCCAGTTTCAATTTAATAAAAAAATTTTATCGATTCATTATTTAGTTTCGTTTTTATCCAATTTAAAAAAATGGAAGAACAAGGCTCGCATTTCAGACATATTTTATTGTATTATATCTGAAAAGGCAACAACGCATCGCAAGTACACCAGAAGTTATGTGCCGCATATGGGAATGGAGCCTTGAAAGAAAGGTAGTGTCAAAATGGATTTTGCCAAATTTCGTTCTGGTGATTTTTCACTGAAAAATGCTCAACTATGTGGTGTTGAAGTTGATGAGATCTATAACAAGGCCATTATCGATTTAGATCGCTATAGCGCAGCACGTGAGATTGCAGAAGAGCTCTATGTATCGCATACATACATTTAAAAAAAAATAAATAAATAAAACAGATTGGCTCTGTCAAGAAACTTGATTTAAGGTTCCCTCATCAGCATAAGACGATTCATTTGACGCAAAGCATTAGCATCTGCGATTCGCTTCTGAAACACAACGAAATTGATCCATTTTTGAAACGACTGATAACTGGCGACAAAAAGTGCATAATTTATGGCAATGTTAATCTGAAAAGATCGTAGGTGATGCAAGATGAAACAGCCCAGACGATACCAAAAGCTGAAATTTACCAAAAAAGGATGCTGTCAGTTTGTTGGGATTATAAAGGAATTCTGTTCTTTGAACTTTTACCAAGAAATCAAACGATTCATTCAAACGCGTACGTTCAACAACTCGCCAAACTGAGCGATTCAGTTCAAGAAAGCGGCCAAAATTTGCAAATCGTAAGGGTGTTGTTTTCGCGCATGATTATGCAAAGCCCCACACATCTTTGGTCATTCGCCAAAAACTATTGGAACTAAGTTGGGATGTATTGCCCCATCCATCATATAGCCCTGACCGTGCACCTTCAGATTACTATTTATTTCGTTCCATGCAGAACTCCGTAAATGGTAAAATTTTTAATGATGCTGATTATGTAAAATCATATTTAATTCAGTTTTTTTCCTGGCAAGATTCAAAAGTTTTATGAACATGGAATTATGACATTGTCGATAGATGGCAAAAGATCAACGACAAAAACGGACAATACCTAATTGAATAAAGTTATATTTTTAAGCAAATCATTTGAATTTTCCTTTTTATTTAAAATCCGCAATCACTTAGTTGCCAACCCAGTATAAATAAAAGATAATTACAATTGTGTATGTGCTCTTTTGTGATATGAAGAGTTATGTCAAACCAAGAAGAACTTTAGCAAGAATTTTAAATTAATAATACTATATCAGACATTGTAGAATTTCAACAGTGAATTGCAATATATTGTACTAAAAGGATTGCTATAAATCAACACGAAAGAAAACACTTTTCACTGTTTAATTAAAAGATAACTTTCCCAAAGCCTCATTATTTTAAACAAAGCTTGCATGCTTTCCCCGAAACAAAAAAAAAAAAAAAAAAAATAAATCTACAGGAAACTGAATGCATGTTTTTACAAAGTTTATGCGAAGAATTACTTTTATTAAAAATATATTTTAAATATTAAATCTATAAACCGACTTGAAATTATGTTTTCATAATTACCGTGTTGCTATCAAAGAGGTAAAGTTTTGGATAAGGCCCATTCGTGTGATTAGTAATTAAATGGATTGCAAGACAATCGTAAATCGTTTATTTCAAACAACGCTATCATGGATTGTGGGGATTTTCTATCCCAGTTAATGCCATTATGACTTGTTTGGACTTTTTTTATTCCAGCCAATGTTATTTTGCGCTGTTTGCTCTTTTCTACAAATTTTTTAGACCCATCCATTTGGCAAAGATTTTGACGCACGAGAGTCATATTCCAAACAAATTTTTTGACGACCAAATAGGACGTATATCAAGTCCAACTTATACCAAAGCGGATGTATTCCGTGGTACAGTAAACAAACAGTTTAGCAAACAAAGAATTTAAATTTTTTACAATTTTCCTTATTTTGAACCTGTTTAAAGATTACCAGATTTGATGTTTACTAAAAATCTGTCTTTTGTTTTTGTCTCTTACACTAGGATGTTTCAGAAATAAGACATTGTCTGGCCATTCCAGACAATTCTATTATGACTTGTACAGATTTTTTTATTCCAAACAATGCTATTTTGGCTTGTTTGGACTTTTCTATGGCAGCCAATACTATTACGGGTTGTCGGGACTTTTCTGCAAAACTTTTGACATCCATCCATTTGGTAAAGATTTTGACGCACGTGAGTCGTATTCCAAATAAATTTTTGACGACCGAATAGGATGTATATCAAGTTGGATTTATTCCAAAGCTAACGTGTTCCGTAGTACAGCTGTATATGAGTTGTTTTCAATTTTCCTTATTTCGAACTTGTTTAAAGATAACCAAATTTGATGTTTATTAAAATTGTGTCCTTTGTTTTTGTCCTAACATCAAGATATTTCAGAAATAGAGCATTGTGGTTATTCCAAAAAATGCTATTATGATTTGTATGGATTTTTTTATTCCAGATAATGCTATTATGGCTTGTTTTGACTTTTCTATGGCAGCCAATGCTCTTACGCGTTGTCGTGACTTTTCTGCAAAACTTTTGAAATCCATCTATTTGGCGAAGAACAAAGAACATGAATTTTTTTACAATTTTCCTTATTTCTGTTTAAAGATCGCCGTCACCATGTTTACTAAAAACCTGTCCTTTGTATTTGTCTCCCACACGTTTCAGAAATAGGGCATTATCCCAGATAATGCTATTAGGTGTTGTTTGCACTTTTCTATAAAAGTTTTGATATACATCCATTTGACAAGGATTTTAATACACATCAGTCGTATTCCAAACATAAGGCGTATACCGAATAAATATTTGGGGACAAAATAGAACGCACATCAAGTTGGACTTATGCCAAAGTGGACGTGTTGTTTGGTACAGCTATAGTAAACAACTTGATATAAACAAAGAATATGAATTGTTTTTAATTTCCTTACTTCGAACATTTTTAAGGGTCACAAGATTTGGTGTTTATTAAAAATCCTTTGTTTTTGTCTCTTACACCAGGATGTTTCAGAAATAGGGCATTATCCCAGACAATGTTATTATGGATTGTTTGGGTTTTTCTGCATCATTAACATCTTTAACACCTACCCATTTGAAAAGGATTTTGACGCGCAACAGTCGTATTCCAAACAAAAGTCGTATATCAAATAAATTTTTTGGCCACCAAATAGAACGTATATCAAGTTGGACTTCTGCCAAAGCTGACGTTACAGCTATAGTAAATATCTTGATATAAACAAAGAATATGAATTTTTTTCAATTTTTTTTATTTTGTACCTGTTTAAGGATCACCAGATTAAATGTTTACTAAAAATTTGTTCTTTGTTTTTGTCTCTCACACCAGGATGTTTCAGAAATAGAACGTTGTCTAATTATTCCAAACAATGCTATTATGGCTAGTATGGATTTTTTTTTTTATTCCAGATAAAGCTATTATGACTAGTATCGAATTTTTTTATTCCAGACAATGGCTTGCTTGGACTTTTCTATTGTAGTCATTACTATTATGAGTTGTTGGGACTTTTCTGCAGAACTTTTGACATACATCCATTTCGCGAAGATTTTGACGCACGCGAGTCGTATTCCAAATAAATTTTTGATGATCAAATAGGACGTATGTCAAGTTGTACTTGACATACGTCCATTCCTAAAGCTTATTCCAAAATGGACGTACAAAGATTTTGACGCACATCAGTCGTACTCCAAAAAAAAGTTGTATATCGAATAATGGCCACCAAATAGAGCGTATATCAAGTTGGACTTACTCCAAAGCGGACGTATTCCGCAGTTCCACTGTAGTAAGCATGGAATATGACTTTTTTACAGTAGCGTGTGTGTCTTAAACTATTTAAAACTCAAACTCAAAATTTTTACAGCAGTTTAAAAAAAACATATTTTAAAGTGTGATATTTTCAGTTTTTTTAGTTTCTATCACCAGACATATTTGACTTCAAATGTGATAAAGTTTTTAAATAACTTCGATTTTTTGCAGCCATTTAGGAAAACAAAAATACGCAACTGGCAAACTTTAAATGATATTTAATTTAATATAGCATTTGACATGTACTTCCAATAAAAAATGATAAACTTTAAAGAAGATTCTTCCCTTATAAAAAAAACCCCTTCAAGTTTAGAATTTTAACAGTTTCAATATAATATTTTTTAAAAAACATTTATTATGAAAAAATAATTTTAGATGAAAAATGTTTCAAAGTTATATCTTATTATGTGCTTAATATTGCAGTATTAAAGTATTTGTTCTAAGTCACACTGGAACTGAGATAATGAATTTGCCACTGACCCCTAAAAACACAGTAATTGCTCGTTTTTCGTAGTCATCATAAAACTAGTATGGTTAAAAAATAAAATAATTAATATAAAAAAAAAAATTTTAAAGTCAATTCCCACTTTTTTTCCCACTTTATTGCAGAAAGTACTTTATAAATAATTTTCATTCATTTTTTACAGTTTATCTGGCGTCATCTTTTGGTAAATATATTCAACTTAAATCTAAAAAAAAAAAACTAAAATGAATTCATTAAATTTAATGAATGAATTAATATTTGAATAAACTGCATTAACATCCAGTGTCACCCACTATAAGTTCAAAAAAATGTATTCGAACTGGAGTGGAGGAATAAAAAGTATTTTATGAACGATTGAAAATGTGAACAAGATAGGGAGAGTGTGAGTTAATAGAAGGAATTGAAAAAATACCTTTAAGTTTAAAATTTTAACAATTTCAATATAATATTTTTTTAAAAATTTATTATGAAGAAATAATTTTAGAAAAAACAGCATTTCAAAATTGTATCTTATTACGTGCTTAATATTACAGTATTAAATTATTTGTTCTAGAGTTGAGATAATGAATTTGCCACTAATCCCTAAAAACGCAGAAATTGCTCTTGTAGTCATCACAAAACTAGTGAACCACACTAAACCACACTAAAAATAATATTAACTTTGAATTGTCATCCAATAAGGCTAACTTCAGCATATGAGAAGAAACATTATGAAGAACATATGAGAAACCATTGTATCTGCTCACGAGTAAAATCTAGGATTGTTTCCTTATGTAAATGAAACGCTACCCGTCCATTAAAGAACCGATAGAGCAGCAACGAAATCTCCGAGCTGTGCTGCCAAAAATAACATATCATCCATTCAGAAAATGCAGAACAGACACATATTTTACAGCACTTATTGACATTTTTTTTTTTTTACGGGTGGTTGTGGTGGTAGGGTGGGTGTAGGGCTTCGCCCTCCAAAGCACTTAAGACGATAAGAGGAGCTGAAAAATGGGTATGTCTTCCTCGATATTGTTCTAGGATGTAAAAGCGTTGTTTTTTTGCTTCTAAAAAGCGGCGTATTTTTTTGGAAGCGGCCATTTTGTTTTTTGTAAGTGGAAAAAAAAAGAAGAATTTTTGGAAGATATATTGTTTTTTTAACTTCATTAGTTTGGCCAAACTGCTTTCGTAAGATGAGATGATATTTGCATTACTTGGTGATTTTTGTTTTTAAATTGTGTTTAAAGCAAATAAGATTTAAATTTAAAAAAAAAAAAAATTCGATTATTATTATTTATTTATTTATTTATTTTTTTTTTTCAAATAGTTTTCAACGAATTTAGTATTTTTTTGATAAAGAAAAAATAGTTTCATTCATGTATTTGACAATTTCTTTCGTTATTAAATTAGAAAGTATCAAAATAAAATTTCCTATTGCACAAACCTAATTATAAAGTTGGATTCTCATCAAATTCTATACGTTGCAGAATGTTTGATAATTTCAAAATAAAATTTCCTGTAAAAATTTCCACAAACCTAATTATAAAGTTGGATTCTCATCAAATTCTATACGTTGCAGAATGTTTGATAATTTCTTTCGTTATTAAATTAGGTAATATTAAATGTAAAAATTTCCTATTGAACAAACCTAATCATAAAGCTGGATTCCCACCAGATGCTATATGTCGCAAAATGTTTGATAATTTCTTTCGTTATTAAATTAAAAAATATCAAAATAAAAATTTCCTATTGAACAAACCTAATCATAAAGTTGGATTCTCACTAGATCAGGGGTGGGTAGTCCGAGGCCAGCGGGCCTGATGCAGCCCGCATTGAAACTTTTTCCAGCCCGTGAGATTTGTCACACTTTTACAAAATATATTTATTTTATAATTGCAAAAGTAGGGGAAACAAATGTATTAAAAAATAAATTATTTGCATCCGTATATTCAAAAATTAAATGTCGAAATGACGAGAAAAAAACTAACTTAGATTTTAAAATAATATTTTTGCGAATATAGGACAGATATTAGAGAGTTTTTGCATACCGTATTTTGGACGTCCGTTAGCTTTTTCTCCCTAGTGCGCATGCACATAGGAAACATTATTACAGATAAGCATGCGCAATTTTCTATGAGCATGCGCGCTAGGGAGAAAAAGCTAACGGACATCCAAAATACGGTATGCAAAAACTCTCTATTGCCTGCTTTATTTACGAGTTTGCATAATAATTAAATTATATTCTGCGAACTCATGATGAGTGGAGAAACAAATATCACACTAGTAAAATACATATTTTTTAATTATTTCATTTTTTATTTCATTTATATTTATATATATTTTTATAATTCATTTTTAGTGTTATACATTTCTTTACGATGTGCGTTTAGTATCATTATTATTATATTATCTATGTTCACATCTAAGAATAATAGTAAACACTAAAATAATAACTCATTCTGTTTCATTTTTCACTCCAAAAAAATGTCTATAGTGGATCTAAACCTAATATGGGGATATAGTTATAATTTTATATGCGGCCCGAAGAGTTATGGTGCATTTTCAAAGTGGCCCGCAAGATCATTTGGGTTGACAACCCCTGCACTAGATAGTATACATAGCAGATTGTTTGATAAATTCTTTCATTATTAAATTCGGAAATATCAAAATAAAAATTTTCTATTGACTAAACCTAACCATAAAGCTGGATTCCCACCAGATACTATACATCGCAAAATGTTTGCCATTCAAAATCCTAAACTCCTGCCATTCAAGCTTTTGATCGACTGACTTCTGCGACGTGCGATCTTAGTATTTGATAGGAAATCAACTTAAAACTTTAAAAGACTTATCAATAATGGACTTTATATATTATTATTAATGAAACCCTTACAACATATATTGTAATTATTTTTTTTCAATTCCTACTATAAGTTCACACTCTCCCTATATATATCATGCTCAAATTTTCAATCCCTAATAAAATACTTTTTATTCCTCCACTCGAGTTCAAATACATTATTTTTGAACTTGTAGGGGATGAAACTCGATGTTAATACAGTTTTTTCAAATATTAATTCATTCATTAAATTTAATTCATTAATTTTAGTTTTTTTTTAGATTTAAGTTGCTTATATCTAATAATAGATGGCGCCAGATGTAAGAGGAAAATTTCAACTTTATTTGTAAAGGATTTTTCTGCAATAGAGTGAAAAAAAAGTAGGAATTGACTTAAAATTTTTTTAAATTTATATTACTTGTTTTAACAAAAACAGATAATCTGCATTTTCAGGAAAAAAATGGCAGGGCAGGATATAAAAAAAGGATAATCTTCGAGGCCAGAATGATTGTATGAAAATATTACCAAAAGGAGAGAAATGGATTTATTTATAGACATCAATAAGCTGTAATGATGGAGGAATCTTTATTAAATGTCTTTTTTTATACAAAGTAAAAAAAAAAAATGTATATATAATGATTTTACATAAGGTTTTCTTGTATCATAAACTTTTTTTATATCATAAATACTTTTCTTGTATCATAGGCACAATAAATCCACCAATTAAAAGTTTATACGTCAGAGCATTTTTTGTATTTATAAATATCTGCAATAACTAATATCATTTCAAAAATCATCCATCCAGGCAAGTTATAATTCGAAATTCATTTTTAAAAACATTAATTTGAAAATTTGAAACACCAACGTAAAAAGTTCACAAAGAATTTTGACGCCTTCATAAAATAGTAAGCTTACACCAGGATATAGTACCAGAGAAGCTTAGAGTATCTAATCTTCGACAAGAATTTTTTTATTCTTTATTTTTGTTCATAGTTTGATTTCATTATATTATATTATTTTAAATTTGATTTATGTATATTTTCGTATATTTTTCCACTCTATAAAGTATGGCCAAGAGATAAGATTTATTTACAGAATTATGTTTCCTATTATACGAAAAAGATGATTGGCCATACAATCATGGCCCGTCAGGAGTCTGAAAAAGGCAACAGCTTTAAACCTCGGCTGATCAGGGATGTTTAGAATAAAGTTAAACCAGGGTTTAGATGAGTTGCCTTTAAGTAGATTATCAAATAGAGTGTTCCGAAAGAAGTCTCGGATCATCAGTTTATTCAAATGATAACAGATGTGTCTACAAAAGGTTCGGGTGATGGTTGTTCCTTTTTTGGCAAGAGAATCCGCCTTCTCATTACCCAATATCCCACAATGGCCTGGGATCCACTGCAAAACAATATCTTTGCCTTTTGAGTCAAGTTCTTCAAGAGAAGAGATGCACTTTTCGATGGAAGTAGACTGAGGTGCTAGGGAGTTGTACTCGTTGTTGTTTTCATGTTCCATGTTCCTTGTGTTCTTTTTCTTTTTAATACGCTTTTATTAGTTTCACCTGTATGTTTGTACGTATGTAACTGACTCTTTGGGCTCGATTTCGCCATACTTTAAGCGATCCGATTTAATTTAAGCGTTGTAGACTTAACAAGGACCGATAACACTAAAATATTTTGATAAGTTTATTATCTCATCATGATTAGGATAGCCAGGATTAGTGATTAAAACACACAGCCTTTGAAAAGTCATCTTGATCGGCGATCATTTTTCCCCTGGAGTTTTTTTAAACTATTAATTTTTTATTTTATTACTTTTTGTAGCCTGCCATTGGAAATAAAAAAAAAATGTTTCCTATTAAATATCTGTTACATAAGTATTCTTTAATTAGTTCATGCAATGATATGATATATTTCTAGAAAATTCCACCTTTAGATCTTTTGCTTTTTATCTAATACCTCTATTGAAGCTCGCTATCCTTCTGAATGTCTGCCTGAATTCTTTGTTCTTCCAACCATAGATGATGGGATTGATGGCTGATTTGCCAAAATAAAAGCACACAGCAAAGGGCTTGTAATACCCAATTTCTTCTTGATTCACCCCATCTAGGTACCTCATGGTGATAACCGTGAAGTAAGGAAGGAAGCCCAAGAAGTTGACCCCCATCACCAAGGCCATCATTCTTGCCGTTTTAGTTTCCTGCCTGATCTTGTGGTTCCAGTCGAGGGCCACCACGGCCTTCTTCTGCCTCAGGGCGACCTTGAAAATGATGGAATACAGGATGGTGGTCACGGCAAAGGTGAGGAGGACCACCGACGCCACCGCTGCCAGGGCGTACTCTTTTGTGTGGGCGTAGTACAGGTCACACTCGTTGGAAGGATCGAATCGTTCCCCCACCCCCACCAGAGGTAGAGAGCTGACGATTCCCATCGAGATCCACACCACCAGGACGTACAAAGAAGCATAACGTGTTCTTACCACCCTGTGGTAAGACAGTGGATGCAAGATGGCGATGTATCTGTCCACGGCCACTCCCACCAAGCACAGCATGGAGCATCCCGAGGCATACATGGTGAACCAGTACCTCAGCAAGCAACTGGTGCGATGGCACGACAGCGACCTGAAATTGAAGTAGAATGCCACGTAGTATGGAACGTTCAGGCCAACTAATAGATCGGAAGCAGCGAGTCCCAAGATGAAGACACTGGTCACATTTCTTAGTTGACGATTCCTGGAAAGAAAAAGATAAAATCAGGAAGAACACATGATAAAATCAAATAAAAGTAGAATTCCTTGAATAAAAGCAGAATTCCAAGCAAATAAAAGTTGAATTCCTTGAATAAAAGCAGCATTCCAAGCAAATAAAAGTAGAATTCCTTGAATAGAAGTAGCATTTTTTAAATTTACTATAAGATTGATCTTTTAATGCTAAATAAATTGTATGGTAATTCGGAGATAAGGTAAAAGTTGAGTAGTCTTCAAAATGTTAAGAGAAAAGAATCCCTGTTCCTACAGTTACTTAATTAATTAAATAAATTATAATTACAGCAAATTAAACTTATATTGATAAACAACATAATTTTGAAAATAACATACTGGTCAGGAATTTGAATAAAATTTCCATGAAAAAATAAAGACGAAATTATAAAAAGAATGATCAAGAAGAATTTAAAATTAATTTTGATTATTCAGAGATAAATTGTATTCAGAGTAATTATAATTGTGAGTAATTGTAATTAATTGTAATAAATTGTATTCATTGTAAACTCCTTTTTTTCACAGAGTGAAATAGTTTAAGTATAATAAACAAATAATCTTATACTTAAACTATTTCACTCTGCGTCAAAAATGAGTTTTCAATGAATACAATTACTCTGAATGTATATGAAAATATTTAAAATGTCGAAAACAGTTATTTTACAATTTGTTGCAGTGTGTTTTTTAAACAAATATCGTGACACAATACCAATTTTTAATTGAATTACAGTTTGTGAAAACATTCATAAACTGTCCTACTTTGTGGAAAACTGCTTTTGTGTTTCT
Source organism: Caerostris darwini (assembly GCA_021605075.1). Lineage (NCBI taxonomy): Eukaryota > Metazoa > Arthropoda > Arachnida > Araneae > Araneidae > Caerostris > Caerostris darwini. The sequence continues at coordinate 92,076 of BPLQ01013825.1, forward strand.
ATTGCTTGATCATATGTTGGTGATCGTAGCAAGAAACTTTAACTAACACTAAACTTAGCAATACGTAACAGCTTTAATCAACACTAAATTAAAATTACAAAAAATCTATATTAGGTAAGAAAATGATGCCAATCTATAGTTAAATTATATGTAATACAAATTTGGAAATTTTTTCTTGTTACGATCATCAACATAGGATGAAGCAATAGAAACACAAGAACAATTTTCCACATAAAGTTGGACTGTTTATGAAAGATCTCACAAATTGTATAGTGGTATAGTGGTATAGTGGTTTGGTTAAAAAACATAGATCAACAAACTGCAAAATAACTGTATTCGGCATTTTAAATATTTTTCTGTTTTAGAAATAAATAAATAAAATACAAGCTTAGTAGGACATTTTTATAAATTTTAACCTTAACCTTGCTAATAAGCTTAATATCGTATCGTAACTTCTAAATGATGTATATTATGACATTAAGGAATAGCTATTAGCTATGATCTTTGTTATCTAGCCAAACAGTAGGATTGCAGACACCACTTTTTTTCACATTGACATCACTTGCGTCAATGACAACGACAATACTTCCGGTTACCGTGGCTATACGTAGAGTGGTATGTCTATGACAACCACTACGAGAATTATGGAATTGAGATGAGCTTAATATAGTATTGTTATTTCTAAATGAGTAATGAGTATTGAGTTAGTTATCTTTGATATCTAACCAAACAATAGGATTGCAGATATCACTTTTTTGCACATTTGACGTCCCTTGAAGACGGCAATGATAATGACAACGCTTCCTGCTACAATGGTGACTGAAAAAATAGCACTACTAGTATACTAGTAGGGAGAGGTACTACAAGCATGGTGTGGCTGGATGTCGTAACGCAATTTGTAAATAGTATATGTTATGAAATTTAGAAATATCTATTTGCTACACTGTTTGTTATCTAGCCGAAGTGTAGGATTGTAGACAGCATTTCTTCATTCAATTCCTTCTATTAGCTCATACTATCTCTATATATATCTTGTTCAAATTTTCAATCGTTCATAAATGACTTTTTATTCATCCACTCAAGTTCAGATACATTTTTTTGAACTTGTAGTGGATGACACTGGATGTTAATACAGGTTTTTTTCAAATATTAATTCAATCCTTAAATTTCATTTATTAATTTTAGTTTTTTTTTTTAGATTTAAGTTGCATGTTGCCTACCAGTGCATGGCTCCAGATAAACTTAAAAAAAGGAATGAAAATTATTTGTGAAGGACTTTCTGCAATATAGTGAAAAAACAAGTAATATAAAAAAAAAAAAAAAAAAAAGTCAATTCCTTCTTTTTTTTCTCATTCTATTGCAGGAAGTCCTTTATAAATAAAGTTGAAATTTTCCTCTTACATCTGGCGCCATCTATTGGTAAATGCATGCAACTTAGATATAAAAAAAACCTAAAATTAATTAATTAACTTTAATGAATGAATTAATATTTGAAAAAAATTATATTAACATCCAGTGTCATTCACTACAAGTTAAAAAAAAATGCACACTGGTGTGCAAAACTTAAACAACAATGTAAAAATTTAGCAGATAGCCAAGAAATTGCAGAAAAGGAGGTCTGGAGATCAGTACAATTAACACGTAAGTCAGTAGAAACGTCATGCGTACGCAAATATCAGGAACGAAACGTCGGAGGCGACGTGAGCGTACGCAAAATGCGTGATGTCGGCGAGCGCAGCTCAACAGTAGAATAAAAGGAAGGACGGAGATGCAATTCAAAATATTCGCTGCAAGTGCCAGTGAGTCAGTTCGTGAAATATAGCTAGAAGAAATTACCTGGACGACTTCACACGTAGGAGAATGATCGGAAAGCTGGGGGAGGGGCCTACTGTCACCAGTGTAGTTGCAGAGTTCGGAATCAACAAAAGTGCCGTTTCGCGCGCTTGGAAAGCGTTCCAAATCACAGGTACAGCTGATAGAAAGGTTGGTGGTGGCCGCCCGAAGAAGACAACCATTGCAGTGAGGGGAGGGCACATCCCACATTAAGGAACATCTGCTTGCTGTTCTTCCTCTTGGATAGACAGCCATCCATAAATCACGATACCAAGCGCTCAATAGAGCTTGTTTTTGTTTGATTCCGTACCGTATGCACTGTATCCCTTTTCCAGCGCCGATGATTTCGTCATCCTTTACGTACATAATGCTCCCCTCATTTCTGAATGTCATGTCTCTCAGGTGATTTCTCTTGGAGTTATGGCAAAAAACCCACCTGTTGCTTAAAGTTTTACACACCAGTGTATTTGAACTTGAGTGGATGAATAAAAAGTATTTCGTTAACGATTGCAAATTAGAACCAGCTATACACTGAAGTGACAAAAGTCATGGGATAGCAATATGCAAATTTTCAGATGACAGTAGCATCGCGTAGAACAGGTATAAATGCGCAGTGCTTTCGCAGAGCTTTCATTTCTGTTCAAGTTATTCATGTGAAGAGGTTTTGACGTGATGATGACCGCACGACGGGAATTAACAGACTTTGAACGCGGAATGTTAGTTGGAGCTAGACGCATGGGTCATGCCATTTCCGAAATCGTTAGGGAATTCAACATTCCCAGATCCACTGTGTCAAGAGTATGCCGAGAGTATGAGATTTCAGGCATAACATCCCACCATGGACAGCGCAGTGGTCGACCGCCTGCACTTAACGACCGAGACCGGATACGTCTGCAAAGAGTCGTAAATTCTAACAGACAAGCAACACTGCGTCAAATAACCGCAGAAATCAATGTGGGACGTACAAGGGACTTGTCTGTTAGAACTGTGCGGAGAAATTTGACTTTCTTGGGCTATTCCAGCAGAAGTTCGACTTGAGTGCCTTTACTGACAGAACGACATCGCTTGCAGCGACTCTCGTGGGCACGTGAGCATATCGGTTGGTCCCTAGATGAATGGAAAACCGTGGCCTGGTCCGATGAGTCACGATTTCAGTTGATAAGAGCTGATGGTAGGGTTCGAGTGTGGCGCAGACCCCACGAAGCCATGGACCCAAACTGTCAGCAAGGCACTGTTCAAGCTGGTGGTGGCTCCGTAATGGTGTGGACTGTTTTTCCATGGCATGGACTTGGTCCTCTGGACCGAACATTGACTGGAAATGCTTATGTTCAGCTACTTGGAGATCACTTGCAGCCATTCATGGACTTCATGTACCCAAACAACGATGGTATTTTTATGGATGACAATGCGCTATGTCACCGGGCCACAACTGTTCGCGATTGGTTTGAAGAACATTCTGGACAATTCCAACGAATGATCTGGCCACCTAGATCGCCCGACATGAATCCCATCGAGCATTTATGGGACATCATCGGGAGGTCTGTTCGTGCGCCAAAATCCTGCACCATCAACGTTTTCACAATTATGGACATCTATCTAGACAGCAGGGCTCAATATTCCTGCAGAAGACTTCCAACGACTTGTTGAGTCCATGCCACGTCGAGTTGCTGCAGTTCGCCGGGCGAAAGGAGGGCCGACACGTTATTAAGAGGTATCCCATGACTTTTGTCACTTCAGTGTATATAGGGAGAGTGCGAGTTAATAGAAGGAATTGAAAAAGTACGAATTGACTTAATTTTTTTTTTATATTACTTGTTATGATTGACATTACCTGATGACGGCAAATACGACGAGAAGGTTTCCAGCTACCGTGGCCACGGAGAGCAGGATGTCCACGAGGGCCACTGCCAGGATGGTGCGGCTGAGGCGAGGCTGGAAGCAGCTATCCAGGCTGGAGGTGTTGCTGGACGACTGGTTGGCATCGCCGTTACCCAATGAGGCATTCCGCATCGCAGGAGAGATGATCTACATCAACATAACAAATAGAATCCATTAGTTAAATTAATTTTATTCTGAAAAAAAAATTCAATTTTTATTTTGATTTGATTGAATTTTATTTTGATTTTAAACTCATGATGTGGAATATATGGGAATTTTTTTCCCCTAGGGATAAAATTCATGTTTAATTTGGAATCAAAATATAATTGATGAAAACTTATGTATTAAACCAATCCCTAATTTCATTTAGTTTTTGTTACAGGTTATACTAGTATGCATGAAACATAAACTACTCATAGGAGGATGTAGTTTCTTAAAGTAGTAATTTGATATAATCTAAGGCTCATAAAATATTCGCTGCGGGCTTCGTGTTCTGCTTACTAAATCGAAAAGTATTTATTAAAATTTTGATGACTGAGCGTCGTAGGTTTCGCTTCTCTTTAGCCACTTTCAAAGACCTAAGATCATGGTCCCTACAATCTCATATTTGGATCATACATCAGGTGTTAATTATCAGGATTATAATCCCTGTCTATGCTCGGGAGAGGATAATAAATCCGATTAAATGATAAATCCGTTGTTCAGGATGTCCTTCTATTGGGTTTGAGGATTAAGGGATGTGAGTATGTCTTTAGCAACATCTTACATCTTGACCCTTACTCACTCCATAATTTCACATTTAATCTATAACAGAAATATTCTTTGAAAGCAAAATACATAAGACCTGCCCAATGATGCATCAGTGCTATCGGTGCTTGAGGCATTTCTTCAAGATTTTAAATTTTTACTTAAACTTGGATTCTTATTTCTAAAATTATAGAAAATGTGGATTTTATGTTTTATACAGGAAATAGTTACATATTATGATTATTGTAACGTGGAAAAAATATTTAGGTCTTGTTGTAGTTTTACTAAAACAGAATAAAATAGTTTGACTTCAACATTCCCGAAGCCTTTACAGCGTTTTCTACAATGTTGTCAATGTCGTAGTCCAATCTTAGATTTTAGTGAAAAGTGCGTTGACAGCCCTTTTTCATACTATAACTGTACTGTTTAGTGTACAACATTATTAATGTTGAAAAAGAATTAAATTTTTGTAATAATAAAAGTCACAGACAATATGTTTTTATATTAACAAATGACGTTGATTTTGATCACGTATTAACCTTAAGAAAATATAAAATAATGTTTGAAAAATTTCTATTTATAAATTCTATTTTCTGAATAAAACTTCAGATGACGACACATTTTTAAAAGTTGGTGGAAAAGGACGAATAATGTTCTAAAAAATTATTCATTATTACAGAAATTTTTCAATTATTATTTATCTATCGTTTACATTACGATGCATCTTTTAATAATGAAACAGCTGTTTCCATTAAATCCATTACTAAGTTAAAAATGTATGTATACCAATTATTAATGTATAAATATTGTTAATGTATGTTAACTGTAAAATAATGATATATAGTAATGCTTGTGGGCATAATAATATCGTATAATAGATGTAGCACAATAACTAATGTATAATAAATGTTTCTATTTAATGCAATACTAAATTGAAAAAATAAGTATGCCAATAATTAATATATAATAATTATAGTATAATAATAATGTATAATAATAGTTTCCTTATAATGCATTACTGTGTCAAAAAGGAAAGTACACCAATAATTAATGTATAATGATTGTTTCCCTTTTATGAATTAATAAGTTAAAAATGTATTATGTATTATTAATTAATTCTTATGTAATTATGCAATTTTATTATGTATTTTCTTATTTCTTGTATTGAGTAATCTAGAGCAGTTACTTAAAAAGGAATTCTGATGTTGTATAAAATGATTTTGGAAAATTTCTATTTACATTGATGTTTTCTAAATAAAACTTCAGACTATGGCAATTTTATAATAGTTGATGGAAATGAGTAAATAAAATTCTAAAATTCTAAAAATTATTTATTGTTACAGAATTTCTCAAATATCAATTACTGTTATTTACTCTAAAATAATTTATTTCCTTTAAGGCATTAGTAAGTTAAAAAGGCAAGTATTTCAATAACTAATATATAAATAGTTTTATTATGACTTTTTTATTCCATGTATTGAGTTAATGCATGGCAATTACTTAAATGGGAATTCTGATACAATAACACTTTTTATAATAGAGTTACTACGTTTTACTTTTAGGAATATAAGCACTTTGAATACATAAAATGAAATTCTCCAACTGAGCAATGGATTTTAAGAAATTACAGAAAGCTGTAGTAGGTAAAAGAATTCGTGTCTTTTGAATGTCAAGGATAGAAAAAGAAAGTTTCTTTTCATAAGTTCCTTTTGAATAGAGCGAAAACCGATATGTCTGCACCTGTATTTTGAATGGTAAGCAGACTTAAAGTAAAGGAAAATAAGGTTTAACCTTCTAACAAAGAAGTTACAACTTTTTCGCTTTCATGAAAATTCTACTTATCAAATGAAAAGCAGACATGAAAGCTCCGTTTTCTTAATTTTAAAGCTAAAAATAAGGATGTTATGTAAGTTAACTTAATTAAATGGCAATTCTTAAATAAAATGTGACCCATTTTCAGTGGCAGAAGCTGAAAAGCTTTAATAAATTTTATACTATGCGCATTCTGTAATGCATTATGAAGAAAATATGTTGATTTTTAATAGTCGTGGCTAGCGTATGATTGATTCGCACTGACGTCATGCTATGCAGACATTATGATAATTACTTGCCTGGTTGGTGAGTTTTAATGACACCAGGGTAAGTGTTGTCCAAGCTACGCCAAATAAATTTTAGCATTTCAAGAGGTTGAGCGATAAAAACGATTCAGAACTAACATCAAATAAAATTGTGAACACATTTTCAAATAAAATTCAAGTAAAGGAATACTACTGTGTCCAAAAGTAAGAATAATTTTCAATTTAAAATTCCCGGGGCTTCTGGAATTTCAATTTTTTTTCTTTTTTAGGTTGCTAGCACTGTCCTTGATATATGTGGGAAATTTGTCGCCAAAATATTCATTATAGTTTGATTTAAGTTTGGCTTTGTGACACCCTAAAACTGATTCCGGCGATTTTTGAAATGTCTGAATTAATTGAGCAAAGAACTTGCATTCAATTTTGCTTGCGGAAACATATAAAATGTTGCAGAAGGTATTCGGTGAAGACGAAGAGCCTTCTGGTCGACCTCAACCGACGAAGATTACGTCCAAAAAATTAAAGATTTGGTCCTTGCAAACCGTCGATTTACAATTAGAGACCTTGTTAATAATGTGGGAATTTCAAAAGGATCGGTCAAATCCATTTTGGGCCTCAAACGCATCAAATCTCGATTGGTACCAAAATCATTGAATGTTCCAGCTCGCACTGCATTGATTCTTCGTGACTTTTTCACCAAAAATGAAACCCATATCGTTCTACAACCACCGTATTCACACCATGGGATTTCTGGCTATTCCCTAAACTTAAAAGACCACTCCGGGGACGCTATTTTGAGTCGAATGAAGAGATTCAACGTGAAGCGCAGCGCGCTAGGAAGACCATCCCTGCCGATGACTTTTTAGCATGCATAGAGGATTGAAAAAGAAACGTTGGCAGAAGTGCACTGTGTCCGGAGGGGATCACTCTGAAGGCGATGAAATAAATATGGAAGAATAAGTAAACAGTTTTTGAAAAAAAAATTTAATTGGTCTTACTTTTTGGGCACAGTAGTATTTTCTGGTTGAATGAAAGATGTTAAAAGTGCTTAAAACATCTATTAAATATGAGGCCTTTTGGAAAGTAATAAAAATAGATTAGCATGGGGAGGATTTCTCGTCGAGTTAGAGAAGACAGGTGGATCAATACCAAAACGACAGAATCTTGAATCATCGTATCTTGGTCATTCGATTAATATATGTTTAATTGCTGAAAGCAGTTATTTAAAAAGTAAGAAAAAAAAAACCAATCAAAAGTGGTCCTAAGAGAAGTAGGCGCGAGTGAGAGAAGTGTATGATCGTTGGGGGATTCACGTCTGATCATCTTTCAACTTGAATTTGTACCAATCGCAGACAATTAACAAAGTTTTTTTCAGGTTTAAAATTATATAAAAGTTATGTTATAAATTTAAGAAAATGGAAATCTAGTGGTAGATATGCAATTACGAAATATAATGAAAAGAAAGGAGACGGCATTATTCCAACGATCTTTCTGCTAGAGAGTTGAAAATCTGGATTTTTATATATAACATGCGGTAAACACACACAAACACACACACACACATATATATATATATATAGTTTATAATCAATTTGTCCACTTGCAAAGCATTTTTAATTCTTATTTATAACTTAATCCCAGCCCCTTTCTTCAAATATCCCTGCAATTCCCTCCACCTCTCAGACGAAAATTAATTAAAAATATAAGTAAAAAAGATGAAAGTGATGATAAATACAAGTTACTATATAAGAACATAATGCATAAAACAAAAACCAAATGAGAACAGAAGAAGGAGTGAACTAGAAACGATCATTTTGCACGCCTAAAGCCACTAGCAGTATTCTTTACACGTGACAAACCGATCACAGCATTCACAGTGAAAAAATTCCATAGTGCTGCACATTCAAGCTCTAAAAAATTGTTCAAGATTCGAAATGCTCATAAGCTGCATCAACAAAACTGAAAATAATTTAATAAACATAAGCATGAAATAGTTGAGAGGCAAAAACTGCAATGGCAGAAAAATAAAAACAATTAAAAAAAAAATAATAATAAAAAAGAAACCAGAAAAATTTGTGCAAAATATGCAATAACAGGATGTGAAAAATGTCGACCAAAAAAATCTGTAAAACCGATAAAAATTAATGAATCCAAAAAGATATAAAACATAACATCCTAAGGATAGCTTTATCATGGAATACATTCCCTCGAGATATAATAAACCATGTTATTTCTGCTTGCTAGATGAATCCTGGATCCAAGTCGAAGACACATCTAGAGATGGATTCCAATAACATGGAGTAGACAAAATGATCTTCTGCTTAGGACTGGGAAGGCATAAGATTGGGGGAAAAAAGAGTTGGCCTGTTTGGCAAAAAAATAAGAATGATTTATAACCCCCCCAAAAAAAAAAAAAAATGAGTGTCACATGATAACACCTCGCGACTGATAATAATAATAATAATAATAATAATATAGTTATAAAGTTAGTGATTGGTAGACCAAAGGGATTAAAAATTCATCTGATTGGGCAGTATTACTGTCCATTGTGAACTTATCTGTGTATTAATTGTTAGCATGGGAAAGTGATTCAACTTTGTACAAATTGAGGAAGTAAATCCCTATTTCTTAGAAGAGAAAGTTGGGGAGTTTTTTTTTTTCGTGCAACTTGACATTAATGAATATGGAAAATCTCCATGCAAGAGATGCAGTCCTTTAGTTGTAAATTAAACGTAGCAGTAGAGATCTTATTTTCTTTAAGTTAGTTAGATTTATTTCTATTTTTAAGCAAAAACAAATTTATTTTAAAGCGTTAGAAGGAATAAATTTTATCTCGTATATTAAAAAAAACAAATCATATACATGATTTGAAATAAGTTACAAGTTTTTTGCATTGACGACACGCTTTGCATAAAACAATATAAACAATAACAAGTTTCCTCATAACTACATGTCTATGATTATATACAGATTTACCTACCTTAAAATAACTGGCGATAATTACAGGATCCGAATTCCAGCATTCTCTTGTATATTGAATAAAATGGAACTTCATAATTGTAGAAAAATATTCATTAAATATTCACCAAAAAAAATAAAAGAATTATTTTGGTAAACGAATATGTCGTTGCCTACACTTGGACTTAACAATATTCAACCTGGATTGCTGCATATCATCCATATACAGATTCAAGCTGGGACGGATTTTCCTATAGGCTAATTAGGCTTCAGCCTAGGGCCTCAAGATCAAGAGGGGCCTACATTCAAATTGTTAGCAAAATTAGAATGACACTATTCTAAAAACAGTAAACACTGAATAGAAAAGAAGGAGAAATTCTACACATATGAATAATAAACAAACATAATAAGTAATTTTCAAACTTAAAAATGGTAGGTGAAAGGGCCTCATAAGTGGAATAACCTAGGGCCTCTTTTCATCTAAATCCGGCCCTGGATTCAAGTCTGAACATGCTGAGCACCATGGAAACAGGAGCGTGGGAGAATCTGTTGGATATTTAATCAAGTTAAGGACAAATATCTTGCTTCCTTATCAGCAGAACGAATCGGCATAACGGCTTCGAAATCTCTGACTCTCTCTGGCCACTGTTTCCTGTTTCACATTTATTGAAAGGTCCCTGTAGTTGTAGAAGTATTAAGTAACGAATGACAAAGTTTTTATATCCACAGACACAGTTACCCAGATAGAAATCAATACCGATTGTTTCTGTATTGCTAAAAAGAAAAAAAATATAGGCCTTTTGGATAGCATGATTTATGATACACCTGGGATTTTATAAAATGATAATTCTGAAGTGTCTGAGTGTCGAAACGATATATTCAATCTATAGTATAACTTAGGGGATCGAGAAGAATCGAAGTTTTAAAATGGGGATGTGTTTTTAGTTATTAAATATTCCATTTTGTGCTTACAATAAAAATGTAGTGATTTCACATTAATAACATGCAATATAAAACATAGATATTTGTAAAGCAAATATGAATCGACTATATACACAAATTAAGTAAATATTTATATAATCAAATAGACTATTTTAGAAGTATATCAATTAAAAAAAATTATGTTAAAGAAAAATAAATATTTTTTTAAAAACAATTTACCAGAATTTCATTATGTTATCAAAATAAATTGAAAAGTATCTATGCAATATTTTAAAGACAAGATTCTGATTTTAACACTATTTCTTTCATAAAATTTACGAGTAACGTTGATAAGCATATATTTCTTTCAGAACATAGTCTATTTTATAAATTATTGATACTTAATTTAAATTTAATGTTATCTATAAATTCATAATACCTTTAAATAAGTAAAATCCAATTTGTTCAATGAAATTTATTAATAAATTTATAATTAAATTAAATAATTTATTATTAAATAATTAATTATAATTAATTTATTATTAAATTTATACATAATTAAACTAATATCAATTGAAATTTTTTTAATACTTTACAAATTTTCAATGTTTTTTTCATAAATACTAAATACTATGACATATTTCTTATCAAAATAATAATAATTAAATAATGTATACAGATTCATAAATATTTTTGCTGAACATTTTTTTTTTAGTCACTTAATATTTTTTAAACTTTTTTTTTAACTCAGTGTAATCTGTTGTTAAATATTAATTTCATCTATTATTAACATTTAAGTATGAAGAAATAAACATTCTACGTAATTTTTTTTATAAAGCTTTCAAAGTGATGCTAAAATTATTTTGCAAGTATATGGTAAACATATTTTTAATCCACATTATGAATATGATTAACTTAAATTAATAGATGAAATATAGTAGAGAAAAGCATTTAACCCAACGAATGATAATTGATTAATTACAAATAAGTGATGGCTGACTGTTTATATCTTAATTAAAGTTATAAAAAGTCAGTTATTACTCGTTGATATAAACGCTTCCTTTTATCTCAGTTAGCTAATGAAGACGAAACATAATTGAAACAATTATATATAACAGTTTGTTAATTACTATATAAACTTCCCTCTTATATTTTCATAAGGTTTATAATTTAAAAAAAGTATTTAAAATTATGTAAAAATAATTTCTAACAGTTATTTTTGTTTTAGTTTAGTTCGTCAATACATTAAATTTAAGACAACGTATTGAATAGAAAATTCCTTCTGTATAGTTTTCTTACATTCATGATAAAAAGCCTTTTCTCTCTTTAAAAAAAATTAGTGATTTCTTTCTGTAAATTCGTCTAATTTATTTAACTTCATTTTATTACACAATTTTTTATTGCATAAAATTGTATGCGAAAAAATAAAATAGTATTGTATTGTCAAAACCATCAAATATAAATTTTCACAAATATATACATAAAAAGTTTTATATATTTTTTTAACATAAAGGTTGCGTACGTATGAAAAAATTTCCTTTGTAAAGTACATATGATTCTGAAAAGTATTAAAAGGTTTCATACTGGTTAGTTTTGTTTATCAGTTCAAGTCACTTCGACTTGACTAGAAGTCACCAAATTTAATATACATAAAAGTTAGTACTTGTTATCACAAAAAAAATCTTCTCAGAGATTGAAGAAACTTTCTTATTGCTAAATTGCCATTTCTATCACTTTTAAGTAAGATTCCCGTCACTAGAAGTTATATTAATCACTACACATGAGTAGAAATTTTTTTTTTGTTTGGCTATTTCGTTATTCAAATATTTTGTTCGAGTAATTCTACCTTCAAAACTCAACTTTTTTTTTCTGATTCCTCATAATTCAATTTTTATTTCATGAAATCTAAAATGCATTTATTTGTCCTTTATTTCATGCACCAAGATCTGAACAAGACAAGATTCATTAACTATGTTTTAATACCATCAGAATTAGACTGCATAAAATTTTATGTGTACACAGAGGCAGTTGCAATAAGCTCTTTTAAAGAACGTTCGTAGCTCTGTGATCCTAAAATCCAAATTTAAGCCTTAAGTGTCCCATTTAGTTTAATTCATTTCTATGATCCTATATAAATAAGTGAATTTATGTTGCATGAAATCAAGGATGAATTTTGCATAGTATTTATACATTATTATATGCAGAAATGCATATTATATATATGCATTGTATAATATGTATAATACATATTATATATACATTGCATAATATGCAGAAATGCATATTATATATATACATTTTATAGTATAATATGTACTAGAAATACATATTAAATAAAGCACTGAATTAATTTTGTTTTAACATTATCAAAATTGCAATTCATAAGTTTTTACGCATGCCTATAGTGTAAGTCACAATGAAACGCATATTTTATTATTATTTTGTTGCTTTTGCATATACATGATCCTAACAATAATATCTTACAATCTTGTCTTGTTTAACGTCATCAAATGTCTATAAAATAGAATGAAACCTAGTCTGTTTAGTTTAACCTCATCATGTATCTAGTATATAAAATAATACCTTAAAAGTCCTATTTAGTTTAGCGTCATCATATGTCTATAATACAAAATAATGCCTTAAAAATCCTATCTAATTTAAAGTCATCATATATCTAAAATATAAAATAATATCTTACAAGCCCTGTTTAGTTTAATGTCATCGTATGTCTATAATACAAAATAAAGCCTTAAAGTCTTGCCTAGTCTAACGTCATCAAATATCTACAACAGACAATAATACCTTAAAATTCTTGCCTAGTTTAATGTTATCAAATATTTATAACAAAAAATAATATATAAAAAGTTTTGCCTGTCATCAAATATTTATAACATAAAATAATACTGTAAAAGTCTTGAATAGTTCAATGTCATCAAATATCTATAACATAAAAGTTCTGTTTAGTTTAGCCTCATCATATGTCTATAACACAAAATAAAGTCTTAAAAATCCTGCTAAATTTAACGTTATCATATATCCATAATATAAAATAATATCTTAAAAAGCCTTGCTTATTTTAAAGTCATCAAATGTCTATAACCTGAAATTTCTAACTGAAAACTTTCACAACACAAAATATCATACTTTCTACATCTTATTTCATGCACTTTTAAATTCAAAAATATACTTAGTTTTAATGCAATCACCTGCAAATCAACCCAGGGTGTGCACGTGACGCCTGTCCAGTTCGACATCTTTCACAAACTATCACTGAAGACACACGGATGACAGGACACCACCGGACCACCTAAAGGCGGGACACGATCTCTCTGTCGCCGATTCACGGAGGTTCAAGAGCAAAGGATGCATGGGGAGGAGAGATGGACCAATCAGAGGGCGGCCTGCTCGGTTGTTTACTCTAGCTCGGCATCCCCTCTGGTGAGAAATAGAACTAGTTGGGCAGTTGGGAACAGGAGGGGGGGGATTTATGGTGTTTCGCACCTTAATTCCTTGTTACTTACACCTGTTAGAGTCTTTTGAACATAGTAAGATGGCACGAATAACAAGATAATATCATTGTTTCTTCATTGTAAGTATCTATGCTTAACAAGCATTAAATTAAGCACTGCTTTTAATTAAGAATTTGATGTGATTTGCAGCAAAGATTTGCTTATGTAAATTTACCGGTGAAGTGACTGCATCCTATTCATGAATTACGCCAACTTGTATTGACTGATGTATCAAAGAAAAGTATAACGCCAACTCTTATATGAACAATTGATTGGTTTTTGAACAACTGATTTGAACAAAAGGTGGCTTTATTTAAGCCAATTTTTATTTTTAACAATATTCATTAAACAGATTATTTTATTAAGATTATGTAATCTTGTTGTATTTTACTGATTTTGAAAAAAGAAAAAAAATATTTTTCATATAAATATACATTGGCCTAATAGATTTGCTAATATACATTAGCTTTTGTATAATTGTAAATATAAATTATATAAAAGCTTCGATGCATATACTTATATAAATATATGCTGGCCATATATATGACAGCTTTTTGTGGAAAAAATAAGATGAATCCCCACATTTAACTCGTAATGTTTTTAATTTCAACTTTTTCTTTATGTATTTTTTTAGATTAGGTGCTTAGGCTTAGATTTTTGAATTGGAAGAGCAGGGTTCGAAATCCTTCAAATGAAGTGTCACCGAAAGCTTCCGTGAATATATATATATATATATATATATATATTGTATACATGCTGGGGATGAATACGGTATATCGGTAAACCGGTAATTTCTTCTGTTCACCTCAAATAGCAGGGACTGAGAACATTCCATATGCCATATTCGAGAAGGGGAGGAGTTCTTTAAAAATTGTAGATGTAAATCTTCTTTTTCTTTTCTCCATACCTCATCCCCGTACCTAGGGCTATGTAGCCCCAGTCAGTTAGAAAAGTGAGGGTGGAACATCGGTGAGCTTCGTGTATACAACAAACATCCCACCGACGGGTGATGGGGAAGATAACGCTTTTAAGGAGGAATTTTCTAGAGTAACTGCCTCCCATTTGCTTGTCATATAACAGAAAATCCAGAAAACTCCCAACAGATAGCCTGGCAATCGATGCGAAATACTTAACATACATTGTCATAATAGTAATCGAAACTCCTCCTTTTTAAAGTGGCCTGATAGCCAATTGGCTAGAACTGTGGCCTTTAGTACCACAGGCTTCAGGTTCGAATCCTGGAGGTGGCATGGATGTTTGTGAGTGCTTCGGAACCCACGTTAAATTGTAGGTACCGTTCTGTTTAACCATCGTGTGCGCAAAATGACCGTAGAGAGGGACAAACCAAATCAAAACCCTTTCTTTTTAAAAGCAGTAACTACAAAAACGCAGCTAACCTATTCGAACCTCAGTCCTCTTTCACACTAGTTGCACATGTTGCCACTGGGACGCGAGTCGGGCATAGTGGTTGTTAACTGTGAACACCAAGTCGTATTAACACAATTTGAGGTTCTTGGTAAAATTTTGGCAAGGGTAAAGAGTCAACCAAAAAATTTCCTGACACGAATTTTTCATGTTGAAACCAGACTCTTGATTTTTTTACCATTTTTTAAAGTAAAAAAAATTGTTTAATATATTCAAGTACTTAAATTTTTTACTTTTATCGAACTCATGTGTCTATAAACACAATTTTTGCATTGACAAAATATTTATTACAATTTATTAATTGCATTCACTTAAAAGATATTCTTCTCCTCACATCATACATTTATTAAAATATGTGCTTCCTAAAGATAAATAGCTGTAAGAATTGTTTATAACTGTGATCATTTTGCATGAAATATATCAAAACGCTGTAAAAAGGGCATGCAAATGAATATTTTATTGTTGTTGTTTCTTATCCCACTTGGCTGGCCACGCCCACGAGCATATTTTATTGTTGTATTATTTTGACGGGAAAATATTATACAAGAAAATTTATGAATAGAACATAAATGGCAAATATTTAGAAAAATGGGGCCTGGTTGGTCAAGTGGCAAACGTGGAGAGACAGCCTAAGCCTGTTACAGACTATAAGTGTTTAAGAAGAAGAAATTTTCTTTCATGTATGCATTTTACCTAACTGCATTTGTATTTGTGTTTTTTAGTACTATGTACAGGAGGCTTGATGGGCGAGTGGTAACGCTCTGCATTCGGTACCACAGGTTTTGGATTCGAGTCCCGGCGGTGCTATGGATGTTTGCAGTAGTTCGGAATCCTCTTTAAACCGTAGGTCCCGGTCTAACAGGATCGTAGAGCGTTGCGGGGGTATTGTTACTCTGCGTCCGTAGCTTATCCTCAAGCTACACGCACCTCTTGGGTAGTGCTAAATGAGTAACATCGGTGCAGCGCTTGCCTTAAGGCTTCAAAGACAACTGTCTAAGTGTTTGCCAGCTGCATTGAAACAAAATATCTAGAAAAATTAGGTGTACATTTACATTTCTTTTGAAAACTTTTGTATGATAATATAACTTTTCCTCTTTTTACGCTAAAAACATATAGAAGTAATGGACAGCGGTAAATATTGTTGCCAAGCTACCATCTCATGTGTTAAAGTACAGAGTAAAAGCCACATGAGGTGTATGATCAAGTGAGGATTATGTTTGGCCCAAATTCGTAACCCCAATGCCCTCTCTATATTATATTACTACTCTTTGGTGCAGTCAAGTTTAATTTTATAAATATTAATAGCATATTTAATTTTTTCGATTATTTAATAGAACATTAAATGATTAAAAATATATTTTTTCCATTTTGATTTTGTGCCTGCTGGTGCATAATAAACAAGATATAAAACAAATATAAACAAGATATAATTTTATCATAAGTTTATTTTACGAATATTTAAATTTTGAGCAAATTAATATTCATATATTGCAGCATAAATTGATTTAAAATAAATTATCTGTCACTAGCTCAAATAATTTCGCTACAAAGTAAACAGCGACTAGATTAGAATTATGAAAACAGTCTTCAATTAATTTTACCGTGATGTGTGTTCTCGAAGTGAAATGTAAATTTCGGGCAGATAAAACCAGACTCTTAAGATTCCATTGTCATGACTCTAAACCAGGGGTGGCCAACTCGCTGCCCGCCTTGAATATTTTTCCGGCCCGTGAGATTGATCACATTTTTATAAAATATATTTATTTCACAATGGCCAATGGTAGTGAAAAACAATGTATTAAAAACTATATTTTGAGTGCATCCATATATTCAAAAATAAACTATCGAAATTATGAAAAAAAAAAATTCATTTTGATTTTAAAATAATATTCTCGCGAATATAGGACAGATAGTGCCTGTTTTATGTATGAATTTACAGTTATCAGTTCACAGAATAATTAAATTATATTCTGCGAACTCCTGATGCCCGCGCATCTTGGAACATCTAATATAATAGGTTCTATGTTTCCCTTCAAATGACCTCAGTGACGCACCCTAGATATGAACAATTGATTGTTGACAGCAGAGCAAACCAGACTCTCAGTTCTTATTGTTATCGCTTTGGATTCACCTTGCACCTGCGTACCTTTCTTTTTTCTAAAATGAAAAGGACCCAACACAAAACATGCTCAAACATAACGGGAGTAACATCCATTACGATGTGCAAATACCCAAATTGTGATCGATCTGCAAAAGCTAAGTGAAAGAGTGGAGAAACAAATATCGCACTAGTCAAATAAACATTTTTTAATGATTTCATTTTTTTATTTCATTTATATTTTTATATATTTTTTATATTTCATTTTTAGTGTTATATATTTCTTTACAATGTGCGTTTAGCATCATTAGTATTATATTGTCTATTTTTACATGTAAGAGTAATAGTAAACACAAAAATAATAACTCATTCTGTTTCAATTTTTCACTCCAAAAAATATGTATAGTAGGTCTAAATCTAATGTAGGAATATATAATTTTATATGTGGCCCGCGGAGTTACGATGCATTTCCAAAGTGGCCCTCAAGGTCATTTGGGTTGGCCACCCCTGCTCTAAACAGTGATGGGTCACAATGAAATGTGATGTTTTTAAGCTGTTCCCTTGCTGAAAATAAAAATAGTTGTTTAAAAAGGAACAGAAAAAAAAAAAAAAAAAAAAACACTTATAATATTGGATTTCTAGAAACGAGAGCTCTCATGTCAAGGTCATTATCATAAAAGGTCATTGTTGAAGTAAAGGCTTTACTACGATATAAAATCACATCACCACTTTATGTGTGAATTGGGATGAAATGAGATCACGTAATTCGATATAAAAAACCACTCAACGCGGCTTAATGAAATGCCACTTAAGAAATTATTGAAATTCTCAATAAGAGTTTTGTTACAAATGCATTAATAAATAAAATGAAGTAATAAATGCAGAAATAATAAATAAAATGAATAATTATTTTTAAAAACTATAATAAGTAGTTTAATATTTTTTTTAAAAGAACATGTTTGGTTTGTCGCTCTACGATCGGGACTATAAACAGACCGGAACTGACAAGCATCCATGCCACCGTCAGGATTCGAACCTGAATCCTGGGATACCAGAGGCCAGAGTTCTAGTCACTTGGGAACCAGGCCGCCTTAAAAAGAACAGGAGAAGTTTTTTTGCAAGTAATCAATAAAAATCAATAGTTTTTTTGCAAGTAAAAAATAAAAGTAATAATTTAAAAAAAATAAAATACAGATAAGGAAAGCGACAATGAAATGCTTCTACTTTTATGCAAAAAATAAAGTAAGTTTCGTAATCGATAGTTAAGTTAATTAAAGCGGAGTGCTTATCTAAAAATTTATCTTTAATGTAATTTGCCTTTTTGTTTTTGTGTATTTTTTATTTTGCTTTTTATCATTCAAGATGATTTTGGTTTTTTTTTTTTTTAAATTCCATGCTTTCTCATTTTTTGAAATAGAATTTTTGTTTACAATGTTTAAATGGAATTTTTGTTTCCTATATTTATTACATCGTTTAAATATAATAAATTATTTTTTACATAATTTGCGCCATTTTTCTATGCATTGTAAAATCTGACACATTTGATGAGTAAATTTTAAAATGTCCCCCTGCCACTGTTTCTTTGGTGAGGGTTGTCCTAAATATTGTTATGAATATGGTAGAAGTCAATTGGAGAAAGAGTCTTGTATTGGTAGGGGTGACGTCTGCTTCGAATTCTGATAAAGTTAAACAGCTTTTAAATAAATGTCGTGATTTTTGAAAAAGTGAACACACGTTACATGCAAATTTTTATTATAACTTTATTTTTTAGAACTCAAAAAAAAAAAAAAAAAAAAAAAATTTTTTTTATTGAACTAAGCAAAATGGCAATGAGATCAGAAATATAATGTTGTGTCTTGTGAGGCCAACTATTTTCTATTTGTATGGGAAATATTAGGAAACTATTAAAAAAAATTTTTTAATATCTAATTTTTATTTCCTTAAGAAAGAGAATTCTAAGGTCAAATAATGTGTGAAAGTGTTACATTTTCCTTTTTGTTTTTCATGTGACTTCGTGGTGAACTTATGCCCACCACGAAGTGCCCACGAACACAAGGAGGAACTTTTAAGGGATAAGCACGGAAGGATGTTTGCATGGTTCGGAACCCACTTGAAGCTGTAGGTTCCGGCCTCATATGACTGTAGAGTGTCACAGAGCCCAGTCAGACTTCTTTCATCCACGTCATTCCCAAGCTGTAAAGGGGAACTCAGTTCTAGGCACTGAGGTGTGGTGTGGTGTAGTAAACTGCACCAGTCTCAAAGTTTGTGTCATGACCATTGAATCACCCTGCCAAAATCTGATGCAATCTACTCGAATTTTTTCCCATGCATACACCTTAAAAACTCTTCAAAAAGATAATTCCTGTAACGCTTCTTACTATTTCTATGAGGAACATAATATTGACAAACCAAAATAGTGGCAACCAAATAATTATTGAAATATATTGTCTCAAATCAACAATCACACATAAAGATTAAACTGTCATGGGATGAACTTTGAGGGAGTGGTACAGCTTACTAAAACATACATTTTTTGTATAGTATTGAGACATGAAACAAAAAACATTGATTATTTACATCATTCGCAAAATGTTTCTTTAACTCAATGTTTATAATAAATGCCCAAAATTACGACCACTCACATTAATACATGCTTGGCAGTGTCGAAGAAGTGAACAGTTCCAAAGACATTTCACTCATACTTACAGCCACTAAAGCAGAGTGTGAATCGGGGTTGCGGCTAGAGGACTTGAAATTCTCACGTGATGGGTATCAGTTGGCGCATTGTGCCTGGCTGTTGCTAGAAATTCGTTTGATATGTATTAATTCCTCAACTTGTCACTTCTGACTCTGCATATCTGTGTACAAAGTGTATGTTTAAGTATGCTGTACCAGTTCTATGACCATTGAATCACTCTGCATAACCTGATGCAAGATTCTCGAATTTTACCCCATGAATACATAGTAAAAACTCTTCAAAAAGATCATTCCTGCAACGCTTCCTACAATTTTCATCAGAAACTGGACATTAACACACCAAAATAGTTCCATTTTCGTGTCAAGAGATTATGACAAATACCAATAAATACACTGAAGTGACAAAAGTCATGGGATACCTCTTAATATCGTGTCGGCCCTTCTTTCGCCCGGCGAAGTGCAGCAACTCGACGTGGCATGGACTCAACAAGTCGTTGGAAGTCTTCTGCAGGAATATTGAGCCATGCTGTCTCGATAGACGTCCATAATTGTGAAAGCGTTGATGGTGCAGGATTTTGGGCACGAACAGACCTCTCGATGATGTCCCATAAATGCTCGATGGGATTCATGTCGGGCGATCTAGGTGGCCAGATCATTCGTTGGAATTGTCCAGAATGTTCTTCAAACCAATCGCGAACAGTTGACATGACGCATTGTCATCCATAAAAATCCCATCGTTGTTTGGGTACATGAAGTCCATGAATGGCTGCAACTGATCTCCAAGTAGCTGAACATAAGCATTTCCAGTCAATGTTCGGTCCAGTCGCACCAGAGGACCAAGTCCATGCCATGAAAAACAGCCCATACCATTACGGAGCCACCTCCAGCTTGAACAGTGCCTTGCTGACAGTTTGGGTCCATGGCTTCGTGGGGTCTGCGCCACACTCGAACCCTACCATCAGCTCTTACCAACTGAAATCGTGACTCATCGGACCAGGCCACGGTTTTCCATTCATCTAGGGACCAACCGATATGCTCACGTGCCCACGATGTCGTTCTGTCAGTAAAGGCACTCGAGTCGGTCTTCAGCTGGAATAGCCCAAGAAAGCCAAATTTCTCCGCACAGTTCTAACAGACAAGTCCCTTGTACGTCCCACATTGATTTCTGCGGTTATTTGACGCAGTGTTGCTTGTCTGTTAGAATTTACGACTCTTTGCAGACGTCGCCGGTCTCGGTCGTTAAATGCAGGCGGTCGACCACTGCGCTGTCCATGGTGGGATGTTATGCCTGAAATTTCCTACTCTCGGCACACTCTTGACACAGTGGATCTGGGAATGTTGAATTCCCTAACGATTTCCGAAATGGCATGACCCATGCGTCTAGCTCCAACTAACATTCCGCGTTCAAAGTCTGTTAATTCCCGTCGTGCGGTCATCATCACGTCAAAACCTCTTCACATGAATAACTTGAACAGAAATGAAAGCTCTGCGAAAGCACTGCGCATTTTTCAACGCGATGCTACTGCCATCTGAAAATTTGCATATTGCTATCCCATGACTTTTGTCAGTTCAGTGTAAGTTGTATGTTTAACGCATTACATATGTTTTTGAATTTTTTTTTTCGAACAAAACATATTTAAATAAAATATTTTTACTAAAGCTGCAAAACACGTATATTTATGAACCAAAATTGTGCAATATTTTAATTTTAAATATTATTTTATTGTTATTAACTTTTTTAGTGCAAACGCTTAGATCTCTTTATAAACTAGTTTTAATAAACACATAAAGGAGGGTTTTTTCATTTAAATATATTCATGAAATAAAATAAAATAAATGACACTCTATCTACTAAATATATCTTATACGTGATATGACTATAATTATAAGTGAAATATGAAAGCACTAGAATTAAAAAAATATATGTATTTATGACATATGCAAGTACAAATAAACAAAATTACGTTCTGAAACGTAAACATAAATATACATAAAATTATATATTTTTGTAATTTAATTGTTTTGTATTTTATGACATTTGTAATTTATGGTAATTGTAATATATGATATTTGTAATTGATGACATTTGTAATTGATGACATTTGTAATTTATGGTAATTGTAATATATGATATTTGTAATTGATGACATTTGTAATTTATGATATTTGTAATTTATAAAATTTGTAATTTAAATATTTATAATTTACTTTTGTAGTTTAATTTTTTAAAATTATTTTTATACTTTGAACTTTTTTTTTATTTTGTACAAAACAAAACAAACACACAAAATAAATAACAAAAATAACAAATAATGCACTGTCCAGTCACATTAATGTGACCACCTGTCAAAAGCCAGAATATACACTCCTGTATATTCCGCTCTGTATATTCTGCTATAAATATATTCTGCTCTGTATATTCTGTATATTCTTCTCTATAACTCTTGTATATTCTGCTGGCAAAGTGAGCAGCTGGTCTACGGTGAATATTTCTGGTTGAAAGCTGTTGCAAATTTCTGGAGGGAGAACAGTGTCCAAATGTTGCAGTTGTTCGAATGTGCCAATAGTTCATCCGTTTTTGAGGATTCTGTTGATGATGTTGCTGTTGATGATTGGTTGGCTGGTTTATTAATGAATTTCAAGTAGATGAAGTTCAAAAGATTTACGGGTAAGTTGATTAAGCAGAGTTTTTAAATTTCGAAATTGGGTAAGTAGTAGACGATCAAGCACAGCCTCAACATATACATCCAGGTTTCCAATCCGGTTTCATCGGCCATTTTTTAACATTAAATATATAAACGAAAAAAGTTATGGATAAAAATCAGTGCGTGTTTACAGTTCGACTGTATATTACATTCTGACTTGAGTGGATGAATAAAAAGTATTTTATTAACGGTTGAAAATTTGAACAAGATATATATAGGGAGAGTGTGAGCTAATAGAAGGAAATGAATAACTATGAAATTTAAAAAGACCCGATTTCATAGAAAATAGCAAGGGCAACCTGATATATTTAGTTCAACTATCGTTATTTTTAGTCACTAAATTCTGAAATAAGACGCTTATAATAAGCAAAAGATATCTCTCTCTTGAATCTCTTGTTCATTAAAATTTCAGTATATTTTAAAAAGAGTTTTTTTTTTACATAGTTTTTTTGTGTACTAAATATTAAAATACACTGATTTACAGAAATTAAAGTAAAATAAAAAAAATTAATTGATTGGAATTAAGTGAAATGTGATAAAATCATCAAACCATGTAATTGCTGATTGAAATTAAGTGAAATGTGTTAAAATCATCAAACCACGTAATTACTTCTCCATTCTCTTTCATTCTTAATAGATTCAGGTAATTGTTACCACTTTCTTCTCCTCCCATTTTCCCTCTTTTCTCCCAAGTTTATCTCATCCTCTGTCTTCCTCTCTTTTTCTGCCTTCATTATTGTGTTTACCCAATTTCATCCCCATCAAACCCAAATTGTATTAGGGCATCTGATCTGAAGACACCGCGATGTGGTGATATGTTGTAGTAGTGATTTTTCTAAATTGAAAGATTCTCCACAAAATCAGAATTATCTCGGAAACATTGTCTTAAATTACAAAAATAATATTTTTCATTTTTCAATATTTTTTTAAAACAATATTGCATATACGATGTGCAATATTTTACGCTTTTCTACTACAGTAGAACCTCTTATGTCGAACCTCGATAAGTCGAAAACCTCCAAAACTCGAAAAAAAGTTTTGTTCAAGCCTCAAAACCTCCATTACTCTAAATTTCAACCCTCTATTTGTCGAAATATTTAGGCAATCCCCACAAGCCATTTTGTTATATATTTTCCCTCCGTAACTCGAAAAAAAAATTGAACCTCTGTATTTCGAACATTAATAATATTTGATTTTACAACCATTACAACTTGATCATTTGAAACTAATTACCTCTATAGCTCGAAGAAAAATAAGTTACCGACTTTAAGGAATTGCCGACAATGCACGTCATTGTTTCTTTGAAAACAATGTATGAGTATACAGTAAATAGAATAACCAATTCTATGAAATATTCTTATTATAATTCTTATTATTGCTATTGATTTCATTTGAACTCTAACAAATAAACATGTTTATTACCTCTGTAACTTGAATTTTTATTTATTTTACCTCTCTAACTCAAAATAAGTCAGAAAGAATCTGAACCACTACAAGTCGAATATTTCCTTACAAAATCCGCGTAAGTCGAAATCCTCCATAAGTCGAAAACTCTATAACTCGAATTATTTGGCGTCTCCCTTGAAGTTCGACTTACAGAGGTTTTACTGTATTTAATATTTTTAACTGGCCACTGTGGCATTTTTGGGAACAAGCAGGCTGATTGTCCAGCTAAAAGAGCCCCAAGACTACTTCAAATGAGATATTCGGCACTGTCACTTCATTCTATAAAATTATGTATCAAATAAATAATGACTAAAAGTTACAAGTTGGAAACCCAAGATGAGATTAAATCAAAGCGTTGGAGAGCTGAAGATCGTTTAGCAATACCCAGCAATTCGGGACGACATGCTGTCGCCCAGTTTAGTCTTCTGACTGGCCATGACTGCCTAGCAGAACGTCTCCATCGCATTAAAATCTTTTCGAACCCTGGCTCAGCAGGTTCTATGTGGTTCTGGCTATGTGGTTCAGCAGATCCAATGAACAGAGACCACCTGCAACAATGTGTGGTACTTGATGGCGACTCGGAGACACCGCTTTGCTGGCTTGCGAGAGAACTCTTAAGACAATGACTTCAGTCCTTTTTGTGGTTTTTTTTGTGTGTGTTTATTCTTTTGTATTTGTTTTTTGCCTTGTTATTATTACTTTTTTTTACTTGTACTTGCCTTGCCATTGGAAATAAAAAACAATTTTTAACTGTGAAAACTAATTTAATAAAATCAATCCCTAATGTCCCTTAATTTTATTTGATATTTTGTTGCATTTTAAAATTGATATGGGTGGATAACAAGAATTATTTTTCAATTATGCTTTTCTCTCATTTGACTCCATATTGCTTTTTAAGCCGTCTTTGTAGGGAAAGATTATTTTGTGAATTTTCGTTATTTTATTTTCTTTGACTATTCAACAGAAAATTACTACCGTGCCCAAAAAGTAAGACCCATTTTTTTCCAAAACCTCTTTATTTATTCTTCCAAATTTATTTCATCGCCTTCAAAGTAATCCCCTCCGAACACAATGCACTGATGCCAACTTTTTTTCCAATCTTCAATGCATGTTAAAACATCATCGGCAGGGATGGCCTTCATCCCAATCGACTCAAAAGGGTGTCCCCGGAGTGGTATTTTGAAATTAGGGAATAGCCAGAAGTCGCACGGTGTGAATACGGTGATTGTGGAAAGATATGGGTTTTCAAGATTTGACGCGTTTGAGACCCAAAATAGAATGGACCGATCCTTTTGAAATTCCAACATCAGCAGCAAGGTCTCTAATTGTAAATCGACGGTTTGCAAGCACCAAATCTTCAGTTTTTTGTACATCAGATTCGTCGGTTGAGGTGGATGGTCGACCAGAGGGCTCTTCGTCTTCAACGCGTTCTCTGCCTTTTTTGAACTGTTTATATCACTTCTAAACATTTTTTTCCGATATAGGAATGCTCGCCGAATGCCTTCTGCAACATTCTGTACGTTTCCGCAATCAAAATTGAATGCAAGTTCTTTGCTCAATTAGTTGAGACATTTCAAAAATCGCCGGAATCAGTTTTAGCGTCTCACAAAGTCAATCGTAACTCAAACACTAATGAATATTTTGACAACAAATTTCACATGGATGTCAAGGACAGTGCCCAGCAACCTAAAAAAGAAAGAAGAAATTGAAATTCCATAAGCCCCGGGCATTTTAAATTTAAAATTGGTCTTACTTTTTGAACACAATAGTATGTTCTGGCATACAAAATAGTATCAGAAAGGAATACCGTTCACAAAGCGGCGAATTTCTAATAAATCATTTAATGAAATAATTTTAAAAATTATTAACATTTAAATTCTCATGTTATGAATAAAATAAAACATATGCATGTATAACACGCTAAAAAAAAAAAAAAAAAAAAAAAGAGTACACTGCATTTTCTGCAAATCTGCGTGCTTAGTATAGAATCAACGAACTCATTTCTCGATTTATCTATAAATAAGATGACAAATTGTTCTTTTTTTCAGAATCGATTAGCATTCGAACCTCTTCTATTAATTCTTATCGAAATGAGCATGTATAACATTACCGTTAAATGATAGGGAGTATAGGGTAGTGAACTCTAAATTTTCATCCAGTCATGTCATGTGACAAGCAAAATTTTCTTTATCGTTTTCACTTCCGTACCGTTGCCTTTTAAGTATTCGTAATTCTGCGTAATGAGTTCGGGACGGGCTTCGATTGAAGAATGGGAAATGTTCGACACTAATTACCGTGTAAATCGTCCAAATTCAGTAGCACTGATTTACGATTAAGCGCTGTCAACAATATTAGAAAGATTATTTATGGGCAAAAAAAAATTGTGAATAAAAATTTATCTGTGATGAGGTGAATAGTTAAAATAATATGCAAAAATTTTGTTTAACATAATTTTAAATTATGTTAAAGAATACTGCTGTTTAGATAAATTTATTGTCAGAGTTTAGCAGTGATAGCCGCCATGTAAGTAATGCAGTTAGCTAGTCTAAGCAGGGCCGGATTTAGATGAAAAGAGGCCCTAGGCTATTCCACTTATGGGGCCCTTTCACCTCCCATTTTTAAGTTTGTACATTACATGAGAGATAATAATAAAATACATCATATCAATATGTTAAATGGAACATGTTATGATGGGTACTCATCTTTATCAAAAATATGGCACGGATAATAAATAAAAAAAATATCGAGAACACTTATTTGGACATTTATTCTCAGCACCAGATATAGTACTTGTAACAATAACTCATCAAACATAACACACAACATTTACAAAGAAGCAAAATGCAAATAATAAAAATCTTTGACTACGAAAATAAAATATTCAATAAAAATTATCATATTTTCTATTCTAATTAATTGTAGGCCCCTCTTAATCTTGAGGCTCTAGGCTGAAGCCCAGTTAGCCTTTAGGAAAATCCGGCCCTGAGTCTAAGTGATACTGTAGATCAGACATGTTCAGTCTGCAGAAGATTTATCAAGGAAGACATCAGCCAAAGTAGAATAAGTTATATTTGGAGAAAAAGTTCCGTCTGTAGGAAGTTGCTCCATGTTACTCCAGAATATATATATAACAGAGTGGTCTCCATGAAAATAGTGCGCGATCCTGAAATTTTCAAGTACGTTGAGCACACTAATTAAAATTCCTAGGAACAGAAGCTAACTGGTAATCGCTCCTATACGAATAGGTTAAGAATGAAATATAGTCTGAAGAGAATTTTGAATTACTGCAATTTAGGTAAATTGCTTGCCAGAATTCAGTTGTGGTAGCCACCATGCAAACAGTCCTGTTCACCAATCCTATGGTTTGGTTTGGTTTGTCACTCTACGGTAATTTTGTGCACACTTTAGGCTAATTAGACCGGGACCTACAGTTTAACGTGGATTCCGAACCACTTACAAACATCCATGCCCCTTCCAGGATTTGAACCTGAAGCCTGTGGTACCAAAGGCCAGACGCTAGCCAATTGGCCATCAGGCCGCAGCCAGTCCTATGAGACACCATATATCAGATATGTTGAATCTCAGAGTAATTTATCCCGGAAGGCACCAGCATATGGTGAAGCACCAGTATTTGGATGAAGAGCCCCATGTTGAATACAAAGCGCATTGTCTTGTAGATAAGTGAGGTTCAAGGCGTTCCTTAATATGTGGAATAATAAGGTCACCATGTAAGTAGTGCGTGACCTGAAGGCGGGATTTTTTCATGGATGCGAGTAGTGACAAAGTACTGGCAGTCTCCTAGTGATAGGAGCAAAACTGGGATATAAGCAGGTTCCGATATGCAGGAGGCTTGAAGTTCGAATACTCTGGAGACAATGTGGTAGTCAAAGTTTTAAAAATCGAGAAGGCAATTGTGACAATGTGTGTAAAGAATCTTACATCTACAATCAGGCTGCCTGATGAGAATTTCGAAATTTTCCTCCTACGCAGTACGCAAATGCAGATAAGTTGCCCTTAAAAGGGAGGCTTTGCCCTCCTGGGAGGCTTTGGCCTTTCTTTAACACACGTCGGTTGGCTGTGAATTGTCTACATAAAGTCCATCAATGTACCATACACACCTTTCTACTTGGTAGGTGATTGCATAGCCCTAGGTAAGGGGGAGGGAAAAAATAAAAGAAAAGTGATATAAGCAGTTGTATTACGTTATTTTAGGTTTCCACCTACATGATACTCCGAAGATATCTTAAAGTTCTAAATTGATTCTTAATGTTCTTTTTGACTATATTTGTACACACCCATATATGTAGGATTTGTTCAACTGTTAATCCAATAATCAGTTGCGGGCATATGATGCTAGTGTTTTGTTTGAGGATCGAGTACTCCTGCGAGTAGCCTTTAAGCACTGAACTTTGAACTTAGAGATAGAGGAGAGAGCAGAGCGAGTATAGCAGTAGATGTCTGTTGATGATATTGATGATGGAAATGACAATGAACGTTTTATGTTAATCTGGATAGATGATGATGTTAAATTTTATGTTAACATTTTGTAAATATGTTAGTATTGATAGTGTGCATTAAATATAATCATAAACTAACAGCCTATTCTTTTTTTTAAATACCCTAGACACCACCCACACCCATATATATATATGTATACATTTATCAGTATATATATATATATATATATATATATTTATTTATTTATTTATTTATTTATATTTAGAAAAACATTTTATTTTGTAGAGGTTTTATAGAATCATGGAATGAAAAGAAGATATCTTTTCGGATGAATTCATATGGTTAATTTAATTAAAAATAGCGTGTTTTAAAATTTTTATAAATTGTTTTTTTATTTCTTTTATTTGTTGGATTTGCAAACTTTTTTTTAAAGTCTGAAATAAAGTAAATATTTTTCTGATTTTCATCTCCCCATGTGAAATTCTGTGTTTAAGATCAACAGGGAAGATGATATTGATTTTAACCAACTGGCGTTGACTCGGAAATATTTTGCTACAAAGTTCCAAAAAGTTAAAAACAGTTTTGAAAAAAATTTCTCGATATAAAAGGAACTATCTTTCTTTTACAAAGAAAGAAAGATAGTTCTTTTTATTTGTTTTTTTTAATAATACAATGATAATACACAATAGTAAACAAAAAAAAAAAACCCTAAAAATTAGACAGGTAACTGATGATGTTCAAAACAGCATCGGACAAATAAAAACCAACATTTCAAATTTTTTGATTAAATTTTAACACTTTGAAGGAAACCTAAAAAAGATTTCTCACATCTATAATAGAATAGATTAATATGTGGTGTAATACAATATACTTGTTGTTAACTTTTTTCTGCCTTATATAACTTTATTTTTATTTTTCGGCTTTATTTGACTTTTCCAACTTTTATAAAATGCCTTATCATAGTTTCATTTGCTTGGTTTTAGCTTATTATAAACTTTATTACAACTTAATTTACTTTTTAAAGCTTTTCATAAGCTCCATTACAGTTTTATTTACCTTTTCCAACTTATTATAAATTTCATTATAACTTTATTTACCTTTTTCAGATTATTATAAGCTTCATTATAGCTTTAATATACTACTGTGACCAAACAGTAATGCTGTTAGTAACACAGACGCTAAAACTGATTTCGGCGATTTTTGAAATGTCTGAATTAATTGAACAAAGAACTTGCATTAAAATTTGTTTGCGGAAACGTATAGAATATTGTAAAAGGCATTCGGAGAGAATTCTTATATCGGAAGGAAATGTTTAGAAGTGGTATAAACAGTTAAAAAAAGGCAGAGAAGACGAAGGCGTTGAAGACGAAGAGCCCTCTGTCAACCTCAACCGACGAAGCTCACATCCAAAAAATCAACGATTTGGTGCTTGCAGACCGTCGGTTTACAATTACAGACCTTGCTGAGGATGTTTTAATTTCAAAAGTATCGGTCAATTCTATTTTGGGCCTCAAACGCGTCAAATCTCGTTTGGTACCGAAAACACTGAATGCGCAAGCTCACACTGCATTGATTCTTCGTCATTTTTTCGCCAAAAAGGAAACCCATATCGTTCCATCTTCTGGCTATTCCCTAAACTCGAAAGATCACTCCGGGGACACCGGTTTGGGTCGAGTGAAGAGATTCAACGTGAATCGCCGCGCGCTTTGAAGGCCATCCCTGCCGATGACTTTTTAGCAAGCATTGAGGATTGGAAAAAAAGTTGGCATAAGTCCGGATTGTGTGTGGAGGGGATTACTTTGAAGACGATGAAATAAATTTGGAAGAAAAAATAAAGAGTTTTTGAAAAAAAAAAAAATTGATCTTTTTGTTCACAGTAGTAAATAGTTAAATTCCGTAGCTTTCTTTCTACAGCAAGCGAAATAATTAATGCCATTTTATGGCGTTTCCTAAGCTTTGGTTTCCATTTATGTTATATCAAAACGAGTATCCGTAATCAATGATGTAATATGTGCGCATACAACGATATGATGCAATATACATTAAACTAGCTTTCAACGGCAACTCGTTTTTGCTGAAAACATTACGTTCCGAAATCGATCATAATTTGGATGTAATTTGAATATGATCGAAATCGATATCGTTAATAAGAAATACACGAACAGCTGGAAAAAAAATTTCTCTCAACAAAATAAATTGAATTTAGAATGCCAATAAAATTAGTTTGCACTTATGCCTTCAAAATCTAAGACTAATAAACATTATACAAGTGTCTCAAAATCAGAGCAAGATTTTTAAGAAAATGAAGTATAAAGTGGTATCCTCCAATATCGATCCCATAAAATCTCTTTGTCTGTTTCAAGGTTAAATGGTTCTCTTAAAAGGTTCCTTCGATTTCTTCTTCCTTTTCATAATAAACACGGAGTATTTCTTTTTTATCGAGGTCTGTCACCAAACTGACTTGAAAGAAGAATCGATTCCTGACATTCATTTTTTTCCTGCATGGTGCAGTGTGTCTTTTGTATTGATTTACTATGTTTGCTGTAGTGTTTTATGTTACACTATCTCTCAAAGATTGAGATTCGGAAATGATGGAGAAATATTTAATCTGAAAAATTAAAAGAGAAAATTATACTTATAATTAGTTAGTACAAATGAATTGAGAACTTTATTGTTGTTATTTCACATTTCGTTTTGTAGTTCAATATTTATGGGGTGAATACTTTCATGGAAATATAAATATAGGGGTACCTCGATTTACGTCCTTAATTCTTTCCAGATACTTAGATTTATACAAATAAATAATTTGTATTATGCATAACAAACAAATTCTTCTCATATGAAATAAATAGAAAATTATTACTCTAAAAGAATCCTTTTAAATCCAAAAAATTCACATGAAAAAAAATTTGTTATTCGTATATTACACACAGATGTGATTGCATGAACAACACGTGCAACATATGCATTACATGCAACATTGAAACACTCGTTAGTTTTAAAATTTATGAATGCAAAAGCAGGTAAATAAAATACATGCAAAAAATGACAACTTAATTTTCTTTTTTCCCAACTTGGACTTTGTTGTGTGTAGTTAGATTTTTTTTTCATTTTCTAAAAATATGTCCAAATAACTTTGTTTCTGACTTCTCTTCGCAGCCTGGTGGCCAAGTGGATAGCGCTCTGACCTTAGGTATCACGGGCTTCAGGTTAGAATCCTGGAGATGGCATGTATGTTTGGTAGTGGTTCGGAATACACTTTAAACTGTAGGTCTCGGTCTGTTTAGCCCTCGTGTGCACAAGATGACTGTAGAGTAGAGTCTCTTCAGGTATGGTCATTCCAGGCAATTCAATTACGGCTTGTTCGGGGGTTTTTTGGAGTGGTACATCTCAGCAAAGTTTTGACATCCATTCAATACGCAAAAATTTTGACACACACGAGTCCTATTCCAAACAAAGGTGATATACCAAACATAAATTTTCATATCTAAACAGGACGTATATCAAGTTGGACTTATTCAAGAAATGCCGTATACCGAAGTTCTACTGTAGTTCTGTAATCATCTTACATCATATTACTGAGTGCTTTGATCTCTCGCCATTGAAAGGGAAAATATGTAGAAGACCCAAGGTGCGCCATTTTGTTCCTGTTACTCAGAACCCTTGTTTTGCCACCATAATTTTGAAAGAACTGACTGGACAATGTCACATTTCCAAAACATCCGGAGGGAGAAGGCAAATTTCTTGGGGCAAAGTTTTAATAAACAGGAAATCTGGTGAATCTCAAGTCCAAGTAAAGAAAAGAGAATATTAAAGTTCATAAGTTTACATTTATGTGAGGATTCTTTATAGTCATAAAATATACAGAAAATATGGTGAATTGTAAAAGCATCTTGTATTAGATGACTGAATTATGTGTTTAGATATGATGATTCATTTCCAACCAAAAAGGTAAACAGATAAATCAATTGAGAATTGAGGAAATAAGGCGAAGAGGAAAACCACCCACTAGGTGGATTGATGATGGAGAAAAGGATCTAAAGTTGTAGATGAAAGACTATTGCGAGGGTAGATTCAGATGGAGAAAATTTGGAGAGACAACCTTGGCCTGTAACAGGCTGTAGTGCTTAAAAAAGAAGAAAGATTTTTCATTTTTGTAAGTATTTACTTAAGTGCACTGCATTTATGCATATTATTACCAAGCACAAAAAATGTAATTTAAATGTCCTTCTTCTACATTGGCGCAACAATCTCTCCTACTGGCAGATTTCGTGCCAGGAGATATTTTCTTTTTGTGGGTAGGATTGTCAGCTCAACTATGGGTAGAATTTCAGGGGGACTTTTGCTATGTGGTAGGATTGTCAGCTGAATTACGGTAAGATTATAAGTAGAATTTCAAGTAGGATTTATTCTATGGGTAAATTAAGTGTATTAAAGTGTATTACGAATGATTACAAGCATCTATAGCACAGCAGGGACTCTAATCTTAAACCTGTTGCGCCGATCGCCACAGTGCTAGTTACTCGGCCATCAGGCTCTTTTAAGCTTTCTTAAGTAATTATAATAAATAATTTAAAACAACCTCATCAATTTATAATAAATCAATAACTATAGGATTTTTTCCATGAGAAGGACTCATTTTTTTCTTTGTGCATCATGAAAAAAATGATGTTTTCTTTATGAACAGGGCCGGATTTAGATGAAAAGAGGCCCGAGGCTATTCCCCTTATGAGACCCTTTCACCTCCCATTTCTAAGTTTGTAAATTACACGAGAGATATATATCACAGATACATATATATATATATATATTGATATATCACACAGTAATGATGTATTTCATTATCATTATTGTGATTATCGGGGTCATTTATGAAATTTAAAAAAAGTATTTATTATAAAAACCAAAAATATATTTGTTATTATACTGCTCGTAAAAATTGTTAACGACTCGTAAGGCTGCAGAACAAAGAACAAGTAAACACATGTAACTGTTTCAGATGTAATAACAACGGAATACATCTTCACAGTGAAGAAAAAAAAGTTAGGTTAATGTGTTTTAAGGAGCGCGTTCGTTCAAACACTGTTTGCGGTTCCCATGTTCGCATGGCATCCATTCAAGTCTTGTTTAAAAATTATTCAGCGCGCACAATGTTTTGCTGTCACAAACGGTTTGGCGCTGTTTAACCAATCAGCTAATGCACATCTGCTCATTCCCCTTGGGTCCCAAATTGCGAGCATGAATGGCAATGTCCTGCGGTGACACGACTGGTCAACTTCCGGACATTCTGCGGGGGATCACTAATTTATGTTGTCGATGCACGATCTAATTTGCTGCGGTCAAGGATCGATGAATGTGTTTTACATCCCCAACCCCCGCTGTGCATCTCTTTTGAAACAGGACATTTAGAGATGAACGTATTGGTTAATGGTCACCATTGTTGGTCAATCTTGCTGTTGTTGCTTAATGGTGCAGGAATCAATCGTGAATGATGGACAAGAATTGTTTGTTGATCATAAAAAATGAGTGCTTTAATTAGTCTAAAGATAGATGTAAATATAATATATCTGATTAGTTTTTTGTTTTAAATTCTTTCCTAATTGAATTTCGGTATACTGGTGTCCCGAATTTTTAACAAATTATAAATTCTTTGGATTTTATCAAACTATAATTCCATACGCTTTGGCTTATAAGGCTTAAGGCTTTGGCTTTTGGCTTTAAGGCTTTGGCTTTAAGGCTTTGGCCATAAGGCTTTGGCCATAAGGCTTTGTTCCAAAAAATATAAAATTAAAAATATCAATTTTTTCTACTATTGCTCTGATTTTCTATCATAATTAATACTTGCTGATATTTTTTCATGTTTATCAATTTATATTTTTTAAATATTCTTGCCCGGCTCTTGATTCAGTGGCAATGCGTGCCATTGGTGTGCATTTGGACGGAGGTTTGATCTCCTGGAGGCTTTGTTGTAGAACATTGTTTTAGAAAACGAGGAGCCTCGATAGCGTTTGGGATGTTTAGCACCTTGCCTCGTTAATCGGACTACCTGGTGGTAGTTTTCTCCCATACGCTACGCCAATGCGAGGTAGTTCATCATAAAAATTCTCCCGGAAGGCACTGCCCTCCTTCTGCAGAGGGGGGCCTGATGGCCGAGTGGCCAGCGCTCTGACGCTCGGTACCACAGATTTCGGGTTCGAGTCCCGGCGGTGCCACGGGTGTTTGTAGTGGTTCGGAATCCACTTTAAACTGTAGGTCCCAGTATATTTAGCCCTCGTAGGCACAATATGGACGTAGATATCATATTATATGGCCGTAACATATCATCTTATTTGTGAACCAACAAAAAATCTTCTTAAAAATAACACCCTGAAATTAAGCTTCCTTTGATATTTTTAGAAATGTTTGTAAATATGAATGCATTTGGGATGTCTGTCGTGACTATTTCAACATGAAGCGACTACCGGAGAAAATTTTAATGCGAAATCCATGATGTCCTATTTTAAAAGGAAATTATAACAAGACATAAAAATGAGTTTTCCACTATCTGTTATTTTGAGTTATCTTTGAAATGTTTTTTTTGTCTAACGATTTTAGTTCAAAATAAGAAATCTTAATAAGAACCACCTTAAGAACTTTTAAGAACCACTTCACTTATAAAACTGCGATGAGAGTTTAATAGGTAGAAAGAGGATTCAGGTTCAATTCAATTGGTGACGCGTTTGCAATCATTGTTTTCCAACAATAATAGATTATGTGGCAGCAGGGACCTCCCCACTCCTAGTTAGGACCCGCCCCGGGCAAGTTGAATATCATCCCTCTTTTTAAGTATAATAAATAACAATTTTCCTAAGAAAAAAAAAATAAAAAATAAAAAGTAGTCTATCAGCTGGGATGTTTTTCTTTAACAAAAAATGAACAATAACATTGTTTTTCTAAGCCAGTATTTGGACAATGAACCTCTTACCTTATGGTATATCATTAAGAAACAAAACACACAAGAAATATCACAGAAACAAAAGAAAAATCGGCAGCTGTTACTTTGAAGTCTGAGAAGTTGCAAGCAACAAACATTTGTTGCCTTTCAAACTAAATAATGCATGTACAGTAACGCCTATTACAATAATGAATTGCGTGAGGATTTAGATTTGGCAACCGAGTATCATTTCGGGTTGTTAAAACTGACTGTCTCTTGTATACAAAGTATATATAGCGTGTGTGTGTATATATATGTATAGTGTGTAGTGTATATATATATATATATATATAAGGATTATAAGAAGAATTATTAAAAGACTTTCTCTATGTATGACTCCCTGGCTATCATACCATTCACAGAAACTGAATGAAATTTTGATTTAAGGTATTTTGAGGTATGCGCCAAGA
Organism: Caerostris darwini; assembly: GCA_021605075.1. Taxonomy (NCBI): domain Eukaryota; kingdom Metazoa; phylum Arthropoda; class Arachnida; order Araneae; family Araneidae; genus Caerostris; species Caerostris darwini. Next base: position 128,209 of record BPLQ01013825.1, read on the forward strand.
AGTATGCGTGTGGATGCAAGATGGCACTCAACCATTTGAGAGTTAAAATTTAACAGTTACGGTTACAGCTATACGATTTCTAACATTTCAAATAACAACACCTATTGTTAATAACCCAACACAATGTTCCAATAATTCCTGTTTTTTTGGTTTTTTTTGGAATACGGTCTCTACAGTGAAAAACCATAAACATCATTTAAATGGTTCCTGCAGCAAGATAGACGCCGTCGCTAGACAGACTAAAAAGAAAAGTGAAAACAACTAATAATTACACAGCAGCAACAGAAAACAAAGCATTTTAATATGTTTCACAAATTTTTCGAGTGATTTTCTTCGTGCACGAGCAGACTCTGCATGCGGCAGATGGTGCATAGCACACGTACCAAGGGAAAAGGAATCTGTCGGACCTGACGTCTGACGGCATCTTTCAAATCAATTGCAGTTTGCGGATTAAATGCATACACTTTAGATTTCAGGTATCCTTACATGCCCGAAATGCTCTATTTGACCTTATATGAATGCAAGAGGGCGTTCCGCCGTTTGAGAAGTCTTCCGATAAACGTTTCTTAACACAAGAGTTTGGTACCAGCTACCCTTGGGAGCACTACCAACTACTGCACCTTCGCCAGAAACATCAGTGACTTACAGTGCACATTTTATGTTGTCTACTTCAGTTACCATAGATCCATTTTGCATACGTTAACAATGTAACATCGTTCTGTTTCGACAAATGTCTACACTCTTTATTTCTTTGTTTCCTTATTTTATGCACAACCACAAAACTTTCCTCTTTGCTACTCTTGCAATTCTGTTCATAGAGAACAGAATTGCATAGTTTCTGCTCTCTTTCACACATTAAGACAACAGCACACACGCCAAGAAACTGTTCTTCTTAGTTTTTTTCCAGCAAACCATGTTTTCATCCAGGCTATATGTCTCCCACGGGATCAGCCTGCTCCATTAAATCCTCATCCATTCAAAAACTAGTTTCATTAAAAATCAATGGAATTTTTAATTCAATAGAATTAAAAATCAATTTGGAATTTTTTTTGAAAACTTCAAAGCATATAGTTTTTTTTATTGTTTAATTTAATATTTCTCGAAGTTACAGAAGTTGCAGTTTCAGCTGTAATGCGAAAATTCTAAAAACGACATAAGAAAATATAGATGATAAATTAAATATTTTTTAAATTGAATAAAAATAAAATCTGTACTTTAAGCTATATAATCATTATAAAAAAGGATAATCATCCAAATGCCTCTGTGCTTCAAACAAAACTCCAGACAAGTATAAGGAGTTTTGTAAAACAAACATTAATATCCAACCTACACTCAAATCTCTGTTTCGTTTCAATTTAATGAATATTTTCTGCAGTAATAGATAAAAAAACATTTAAAGTCAACTAAAGTCATTTATTCAAATTATTCTGAAACTTATTTGCGATTTCCATTTGGCAAGGAAGAAAAAAAATGTCTATTATTTCTATTTTCCTTGCTGCTTCGGAATTAGAAAGCTATCGAAAAGAAACAAAGCCATCCCATTAGTCCTGGTTTTTATTAATTCCAGGGATATTGGACGCCAGCGTATTGCCATTTTTTTCACTATATCGTGAAGGTCAGGCCCCAATCGCGATGCATTGAATATGAATTAGTTATTTTTATCCTGTAATGATGGCCGGATATTTCCAGGAAGCGCATAAAAACAAACCCCGAGAGAAAACAACTGCATTGATGGATGTGTCAGTAAATGTACAACTTCATTTTGGTTCTTTAAGACTTTAATATTTTAATCGAAATTTTACACTTATTTATAAACCAAAACAGAATAACCATTAAATAAACCATTTTGTTTTAATCAGTTAAATGCGGCGCTGTAGTCTGTGGCCTTGGAGGTATCAATTTAGTTTTCCGAACTCTAGGATTCCGGGCGGTCTGGTGGACAAGTGGCTAGCGCTCTGGACATTGGTATCATAGGCTTCAGGTTCGAATTCTGGTGGTGGCATGGATGTGTGTGTAGTGGCTTGGAATCCAATTTAAACTGTAGGTCCCGGTCTGCTTAGCTCTCGTGTGCACAAGATGACCTTAGAGCGACAAACCAAACTAAACCTACGATTCCGGTTCAAAACTGGACAAGCCAGTCTCTATCATGTCTATTCCGGGGATGAGCACTATAAAATTTTCGATTGGTTTGGTTTGTCACTCTACGCTTATCTTGGGCATACGAGAACTAAACAGACCGGAACCTACAGTTTAACGTGGATTCCGAACCACTCACAAACTTCCATGCTACTGCCAAGCTTGTGGTACCAACGACCAGAGCCCTAGCCAATTGGCCATCAGGTCGTATAGCCTCCTTCTTTTGGGATTAAGCTGGAGGATACTAATCCCTCCGATGTTCGTTTTAACTGCATAGCAAACTGGGAGTGCAATGAAGTACGCCCTCCCCACATGATGAACACTTAGTAACGCTACACCTGCTACATATCTTTCTTTCTAATGGAGAATGACCAACATTCAACAACAACTTTCGGCATTCAAAAACAACATGCTGCATTGTGTAGAGCTGTATAGGTTTTATGAAGGTTGGAATTTCAATTAACCTATACCTTTCAACTGAACTAACGTCTCAGAGTCTCACTAGAGGACTCTACGAATGCTGGCAGGGAGTGGGGGTTAAGGAAATTTGTTTTGTGTCTGATTTTGTGGCAAGGTTACCCTATTGTATCACCTCTGAAGGTTATCATTTTGAAAACCATGTCCAATAAACCACTTTTCCCCATCCTTTTCAATAAAAAAATATTTGTAATGCTATCTGCAACGACTCAAGAGTTATTAGACTTAATATCTGTAGGTTAATTAATAGTCACCTTGTATATCTTTCTTTTTTGTTCGCAAATTAAGCACATTCATATATAAATAGCATACAACTTATCATTAGATAACAATTGCAAATCAATAAATATCAGTCGATAGATCCTTCTGGGTAATGTCGCTTTTTCTTTTTTATTTACAATTTTTTTTTACTTATTTATTATTTTTTTTTTTACTTATTTATTATTTTTTTAATATATTTTTTTACTTACTTTCTTTCTTTTTTATTTTTTCCTTTGGCTTTGACACAAAATGTTCTTTCTGCATGCTAAATAAATTTTTTTTCATACATAATGAAAAATTTATTTGAAGGATTTAGAGTACTGAATTTTAACGCTTAAAATGGTAAAGGAAAAGAATGAAAAGAAAGTTATTTTGCAACTAACCTTGTTCATCTCCACTTCAAAGAACTGTGAGTACCAGCTACACGAAAAGATACTTTCGGTCATATTTCAATACAAAATGGAAGCAAAGTATTTGGTAAGGGTAAACTAAATGTTTATTATTTTTTATTAATTGTCATATTTAATAAGTTTAAAATTTTCTCGAATAGAATTGGGTTTTTTACTTTCAAATTGATTGACGAGTATGAATAAGAAATCCTGTTTTGTTTGAATGCTACATTAACTGCCCCATAGACATAAGCTCATTTTTAATAAATAAAGAATTTAAAAAATGTCGTTAAATTTTAAAAATTTGTGTTTAAATTTTGCCTAAAGTTATTTTTTAATTGTCGAAATCAAAACAAACTTTTTCTACTATTATTACTATGTTCATTATTATTATGTATTATATTCATTCTTATTAAATATTAAATATTTTTTAATATAGCTAAACAAATCCATCAATATTGTTAAGATTTAAGAAGAATAGGTATATTTCCTGCGATATTCGTATGCTTTTTCTTATGTATGACCTACGAAGGAAAAAGTGTCTATATCATCAATCATATTAATGAACATATGGCTTTTCCATCCATCATAATATCGTTCTACCTTGAATAATATTTGCCTCTTTCCAGAATAATAAATAAACTCCGGTGTGATAGATAGCTTGCCTATTCCTTGTGAATAATGCTTAAGTGTTTGCTCGTTTAACGGATTACTAATAGACAACCATCGATTTTACGAGAAAAATGTATCGGTCTTCAAAACAATTTTTGAAGCGTAAAATAGAGAATTATAACAGCAAACGTGTCCAACTCACAAACACCCATTTTTCTTCAACAACAACAAAAAAATGCTGATTGTTAATATATAGGGAAATTCATAGGACAAATTTTGAGGGGGGGGCATACATTTCTAAAACATCCATTTCTTATATAGAAATGTAGGGTCGGAAGTGAAGAGTTGAAACATGAATGCACACACACAAAACTAAGACACGAAATGAAAAGTATTGCTTGTTTAAAACATCAGGGCAAATTCAATGTTCGCAATACATGCTGAAAATTGCGACCACCGACATGCGCAGTAGCGTGGAAGGAGTAATTTGCTAATAGATGTCAGGCGTTTCGTGCAATCTTGCAGCCGCAGTAGACAGTCGAACAATGAAGTCCTCCTTTGAGTCAACTGGATCCTACTCGATGAAGGTCGGAACGGTACGGCATCAAAAACAGTTCCAAAATGTATTAAAAGATGGGGCGGCATAAAGAAAGTGAATTCGGCTGCCAGTGATATTTTGAATCGAAATTGCAACGTATTTGGCATGAGTTGCCCATTAAACCAACTGTGCTTGATTGTTTCGGCTTTTTAACGAAAAAAAATGACTTCAAAGTCATTCAACAGTTGTGACACTGTTAGTGGAAAGCTCATCCCCCACGGCATGGTCATACCCAATTGAATGGGAAAATCGGTGGAATTTATTTTGGTGCCATACCGTTTCCTCCTTCTTCAAGTATCTTCAGTTCAAATTTGGACTCATTGGTTCTTTTTTTTTTTACAGCATTTTGAAAATGGGGCTGTAATTATAATCACCCTGTATAACAGTATTTCGAGAAAAATGCATTCCAATATGACACTTCACGTTTTCATAAACATAATGTTTAGTTTAAATCTTCTGCCCACTTGCATTCTCTAACCTTCAGAAGATTAAAAATAAGTCTATCGATTATCAGCAAACTTTTTTTCATCACACTTGGGAATCCTTTATTGCTTATTGCCGCCTGATATAAATTTGCCATTTATCAATGACACGTGGTGGGTGAAAAGAATATAAATTCACTTCTTCCATCGGGAATCAATAATCTTTTCAAGTGTCTAGCAAAAGAAAAAAGTCTGTATATTTCCATATCAAAAAATGAGTAATCATGCATACGAAAATCTAAAGGAGGCTATTGGATTTTATTCGTAAAATAATGTTTGATATTTGAATTTTTTTCTTTATTATTTGCACAAATATGTATCTTCTACGTTTTCGAAGTTTTTGTTTTTCTATTTAAAGGTCTTACTCCACAGTGATAACGATTTTTGAAATAACAGCTTTTAATGGAAGATTTTAAAGTCTAATTTTAATATTTCAAAGAAATTAATAATTAATTTACGAATGTTTCAGAATTTTTTAATCTTATTTTTCAGTTAAAAACTTGATGTATAAAGCCTTCAGGGACACTGAACTATTATAATTGAAATAAGTTAGTTATTGTAACTGAAAAAATGAAACTTTTTGAATTATTCACTCTAAAATCTATTGGAAATCAAAGCAACGAACTCATTATACTTGAGCAATTGTAATTTATTTTTTAAATTTAATTTTTAGGCTCACTAGCTAAAAATTAAGGATTCAAACACTCTTCCAAAAGGGAGCTTGGGTCAAACTTCTGCCTCTATGGGGGCCTGATGGCTAGCGCTCTGGTCTTTGGTACCACATGTTTAAGATTCGAATCCTGGCGGTGGCATGGGTTCTTGTGAATGGTTCGTAATACCCGTTAAACTGTAGGTCCCGGTCTAATTAACTCGATGTGTTCACAAGATGACCGTAGAGCAACAAACCAAACCAAATCTGCTTCTATAGTATGATTAGCATGAACTCGAAATATTCATAGGCCATAAAATTTCTTTGAGCTTGGGAAGAACTGTATGAACCTCAATACAGTTCTTCACGAGCTCAAAGAGATTTTTTGGCCTATGAATATTCAAATGATACCTCTGATACTGTTTATTTGAAATTGTGGTGGAAAAATGCGGATGTAGTATAGCAGATTTCCCGTGGTACATTCTTGTAACCTTGTATCTGCTATAGATAGACCATTATAACATGGGTAGGAATTCGGCCACAATTCTTTTACGGCCTGACACTTTACCATAATTTCATGAACAACAATCTCTACTAAATTATTTAGAAAATTTGGGAAATAAATTTAATGAATTTCATTAAAAGTGTACATTTGTAAAATTCTTTGCTTTACTTCTTTGCTTTTTAATGATTCAATGATCTCACTAACTTAAAAGACATCATTTCACTCTCTATTTGCTTACAAAAATATATAGCCCATAAAAATAACAATGCTAAATTAACATACATCCAAATATTATAGAATAGCTGAAGATAAACAAAAGAAAATTTTGCATTGCAATAACAAAAATGTTATATTTGCAACACATTAACCCTTATTTTTCTTAATTATAGAACAACTTTTATAAGACCTTCTTTCATTGTGGAACCACGATAGCTTTTGATAAATCTTCGTGATGATCACTTGCTAAATCAGGTTCTGTCTTTGATGCGGATTGTATTATTTCAGGATACAATTGAATTGTCTACTTCACATTCCTTTTTAATATTCATTCCTAGAATTTTGGAAAAATAAAAATTATTTTTATAAAAAGGTCCTCAATCTTATTTTTATACCGTGGGTCTGAAAGACAGAGAGGCTAGCGCTCTGGCGCTCGGTACCACAGGTTTCGGGTTCGAGTCCCGGCGGTGGCGTGGTTGTTTATAGGGGTTCGTAACCAATTTTAAGGGTGTAGGTCCCAGTCTAACAGGATCGTAGAGAGTTGCGGGGGTATTGTTACTCCGCGTCCGTAGCTTATCTTCAAGCTACACGCACCTTCTGGGTATTGCTAAGTAGGTATTGTCGGTGCAGAACTTGCCTTAAGGCATCCAAGACAACTGTCTAAGTGTTTGCCAGCTTCATTAGAACGAAAACAAAATATTTTTATACCGACTCCCCGCCTCTGAGCAAATACGGTTCTTTAATAAAGGAGTAACTAACTATCTTTGCCCGTGGTCGTTGGAGGATGCAATTAAATTGTCTTCTTGACTTTTAATTAAAATTAATTATCAGAATTTTGAAAAAATAAAAATTGTATTTTTATAAAAGAGTTGATAGTCAGATTTTTATACTGACTCTTAAAAGCGATTCCATCAAAACTGTTCGGCTCCCGACTCCTAGTCTCTGAGCAGAGAACGAAAATACGACTCTTTAATAAAGGAGTAATTATCTTTACCCGTGTTCATTGGATGATGGAATTGTCTCTTTGACATTTAATTGCAATTAATTCTCAGAATTTTGAAAAAATTAAAATCATATTTTTATAAAAAGGTCGGTTGTCGGATTTTAATACCGACTCCTGAATGCGGTTCCTTCAAAACCGCTTGACTCCCGACTCCGACTTCTCGTCTCTGAGCAGAACACAAAAATAAGATTCTTTAATACTAAGAGTAACTTATAAACTGATGTTTGTGAAAATTGCAACACCATGAAGGACTTACGCGAGTGAGCTGAAATTTTCAGGAAATGCAAATTAGCTCATGATATGCAAATGATTAGAATTTCAAATTCGTAGCGCATGCGTATGCTGAGCAGCGTCCTCTGAACTGTGGATGGATCCGAACAAATAGACGACTGTAGCGAGGCGTGTATGGTTTTCTGCTAGTGGTAAACGTTAGCTCAATCGTTACTTATGCCTCTTCGACGAAAGAGAGCAAGATTTGAACAACTTATAGAGTTTGAACGGGAGAGAATCATCGGCCTTCGGGAAGCTGGATTGTCTTATCGTGCAGGAGAAGCTCGTGTGCAGCGTTAACAGCAGCACAGTGATGCGTCTTTGGAAGCAAAGGACGGACGAGTGTCGGACAACTCGGAAATCCGGGAGTGGACCCCAAAATAGAGACTGGCGTGCTGATTAGCAGTATGTTGGGTTTTTTGACGAATCCCGCTTTAATTGTGATACCATGATGGCCGCATTCGTGTCAGACGCTATGCCGGTGAACGCCACCTTCCGGAGTGCATTATCGAACGCCACAGTGGACCAACACCCGGAGTTATGGTCTGGGGTGCTATAGCATATCATGAACGATCTCAATTGCTAAGAACTGTGGACAATCTGAACAGCAACCGGTACATCAGTGAGGTTCTACAGCCCCAAGCTGTTCCCTTCCTTCGAAGCTTGCCAGGCGCTGTATTTCAACAAGACAATGCCCGCCCTCATATCGCTAGGACTGTTCAATCCTTCTTTGCAACGCGGCAGGTGCAGCTTCTTCCTTGGCCTGCGTAATTCCCCGGATATGTCGCCGATTGAACATGTGTGGGATTTCGTTGGTCGGCGTCTCGCTCGTGATCCTTGTCCTGTTGCTTCTGCAGACGAACTTTGGGTGCGCATACAAACAATATGGAATGCTCTTCCTCAGACAGACATTCAAAATTTGTTTGACTCCATGCCACGTCGAGTAGCAGCACTTATTGCGGCGCGTGGTGGCTACACAAAATACTGATTCCGATCTCTTGTTATTGTTTGTTAGCTTTGAAAATTTAATCATTTATTTGTACAACTACCACTCAACTGTGTATTAAATTTCATTCAATTATAACGATTTCTTCATGGTGTTGCAATTTTCCCAAACATGAGTTTAATAAGAGTAACTACATTTGCTAATGGTAATTAAAGCATTTTCAATTACCATTAGCAAATATAGTTACTCCTTTATTACATAATCTTATTTTTCAATGTTATTTTAACTTATTTTTTCAATGTTTTTTTATCTTATTTTTCAATGTTCTAATGTTAATTTTAACTTGTCTCCTTGAAATTTAATTAACATTCATTCTCAGAATTTTGGAAAAAAAATAAAAGTGATATTTTTATAAAAGAGTCGATAGTCGGATTTTTATACTGACTCTTAAAAGCGATCAAAACTGTTCGGATTCCGACTCTTAGTCTCTGAGCAGAGAACGAAAAGGCGACTCTTTAATAAAGGAGTAATTATCTTTCCTAGTGGACATTTTAGGATGCAATTGAACTGTCTCTTTGACATTTAATTAACATTAATTCTCAGAATTTTGAAAAAAAATGAGAATCATATTTTTATAAGAGAATCTATAGTCTGTTTTTTATATCAACTCCTGAATGCGATTCCTTCAAAATCGCTTGACTCCCGACTATGACTGTATTTTATAGGCAAATGACATCAAGTCAAGAAGTCTAGGATTTGAAAATTACAAAATACTCCATGATATTAAGGCAAAAATTGTGCGAAATAATTCAATGTACGTAACAGGAAAAAAACCCACAACTATGTTCCGTGTGAATGAAATATTTTTATTTATCAATACAATCACAATAAAAGCTCAAAGACCGCATATATACATATATATTTTTGTATATTTATTACTTAAAAACATTGCGTTCAGCTGAAGGGTTTTGACATATTTCTTTCCTCGCTTCGAAAAATCGCCGTTCAAAGAGATGAAAAATAATAAATAAACAGAAATGCCAATATACACACTTCATAAGTGATTTTAAAGAAAACAATGTAAATTTCTTACTTTTAATGATAAAAGAAAGTACTGAGATAAAAGTGGAATGATAAAAAATACCAACGTAGGTTCGTTTTGAAAATTTAAAATTTCCTACAATGGTCTGTATTTATTTATAAGAAGTTAAATAGTTTAATAATAGTTAGTTTGCCATTTATTTCAATTTTCTTTTTAATAATGCCCTGCATCACGGAGAGAATAAAGAAATGAATTAACACGCTTTACTGTCATAAGATTAAATACAGATACTTTAATGACCATATGGTTAGTTTATGCAACTTAATGAAAATATTAACTACATTTGAATTACACAACAGCAACTAGCGGCATCATTTTAATTACACAACTGAATTAGAAATAGTGGATTTAATTAGACTACTATTCTAATATTAAGAATTCGTAACAGACATGATGGAGAAAACTTTTTAAGAATTCAATTAACAATTAAAAATGGCTTTATAGTAAGAAAAGCTTAGTTTGATTTTATTAAGGATTCAAGGCACTGTTTTAAAGGAAATGTAATCACAGACATAAGTAACAAGATTTAAATTGTTTCAAGAAGATATTATTATATTTTCTCTTGAGCCTTTTTGGCGATGCCATCTTTACGCATTTAACTTACTTTAAATTTGTGTCATCTTAAATTCTAAGACATAAATATGTGCTTTCTTTTCAAAATTTTTAGTGTAATCATCCTTTCTCTGACACGCTGGCAAAAACGGCCCCGTGACGCTCAGGAGAAATGGCTAGTTGACTTACAAACTTTCACTCGTAGAGGAAGTATATATCGCGCAGTCCTGCGCCTAGCCAAGTTTCGGCTTTTCAGCTTAGAAATGGAGTTTTCCACAAAGCTATAATTATCTGTCTTTTACTTTCAATGTGTTAAATATTGTACTACTGTGCCCAAAAAGTAAGACAAATTTATATTCTGTCAAAAACTCTTTATTTATTCTCCCAAATTTATTTCATCGCCTTCAAAGTAATCCCCTCCTGACACAATGCACTTATGCCAATGTTTTTCCAATCCTCAATGCATGTTAAAAAGTCATCGGCAGGAATGGCTTTCAAAGCGAGCGGCGATTCACGTTGAATCTCTTCAATCGACTCAAAACGGTATCCCCGGAGTGGTCTTTTGAGTTTAGGAAATATCCAGAAGTAGCTCGGTGTGAATACGGTGGTTGTGGAACGATATCGGTTTCATCCGCAAACAAAATTGAATGGAAGTCCTTTGTTCAATGAATTCAGACATTTTAAAAATCGCCGGAATCATTTTTAGCGTCCCACAAAGCCAAGCGTTACTCAAACACTAATGAATATTTTGACGTGAAATTTCACACAGATGTCAAGAACAGTGCTAGCAACCTAAAAAGAAAAAAAAATTTGAAATTCCGTAAGCTCCGAGAATTTTAAATTGAAAATTGGTCTTACTTTTTAGACACAGTAGTATTGTATGTGTGTGGTGTTTGTGCGTGTATAAATAAAGCTGCAAGTTCTGAAACCTGTGACTCAAGTATCTCAACCCTACAAAACCCATATACAATTTGGAGCCTAACGTGGAAACTGTCCGAACCGGCCCACATCACTGTTTTTTTTTCAATTTATATATGTACCCTCATATTATCTTTTAATTTATATAAGTTACCTCCCTTCAATTTACATATGCTGAACGTTTGGTCTTTTAATTTATTACTCATCAGTTCGCTCTGGATATCTCTTGTTAATCACTCTTATTAATTATTAAAATAGGAAAGTAATTAATGCTTCTTTAAAAAATTTTTTTTTACTTTTTGACATTCACGCCTTTTTTAAAGAGTCAAACACCTCATAGCAGATCATTGACATTTTCCAGCAAGATGATAATACAATATTTAAAAGGAAGAACGTGTTCTAATTGTTATTTAAATTAGTTATTCATGTCTAAATGCACTCAAAGTAATTTGTGCATTTCATGCAACAGATCATTAGCGAATCAAACAAACAACACGAGAGACACAACGTCAAGTTCAGAAACAAATTTTCATTTTCACTTTCAAAAATAACATTTTTTTCCATCGTGTAATTCAATATACAACCATTACGTAATGCCTAGATATGCAGCGCGCATTTTTCATTCATTAATTAAAAATATTCTTAATGCCAGGGACCTTCCTCATTTGTATAGCATTTTCAACGTTACCGAGAGTGCTTAAGAAAGGAGAACATATACAAGAGTGTGTAATGATCTTCGGGGGAATTTTCAGGTGTAATTATTCTGTATTTGCATATAATACTGTTGAACGTTTTGAAAATTACAACTACTACTACTACTACGCCACACCGCACCACATCACTGTGCCTTAGAGCTAAATTTCCCCTTTTACTGTTTGGGAACGATGTGGGTGAAAAGTCTAATTGGGCTCTGTGACGCTCTACGGTCATATGAGACCGAGACCTACTGCTTTAAAGTGGATTCCGAACCCCTACAAACATACATGGCTCCGCCGGAACTCGAACCCGATACCTGTGATACCGACAGCCAGAGCGCTAGTCACTCGGCCATCAGGACCCAAAAATTCTAACTACGTATCACAATCACAACAGAGTCACCTTTTAAACCAATTGACGACTGTGGCTAATTAATAAAGTTACTTGTTACAAAACCCTGATGGCCGAGTAGCTGGTGCTCTGGCGCTCGGTTACACAGGTTTCGGATTCGATTCCTGGCGGTGCCATGGACGTTTGTAGTGGTTGGGAATCCACTTTAGGTCCTGGTCTAATAGGATCGTAGAGTGTAGGGGGGTAGTGTTACTCGCGACCGTAACTTATCTTCAAGCTACACGTGCCTTCTGAGTAGTGCTAAATGAGTAACAGAGATGCAGCCCTTGATTATGGTATAAATATTAACTGTTTCTGTAGTGCCAGCTGCATTAGAACAACATGTTACAAAAACGTTTTTATCATGAATAATAATAAAAGAAGCAACACTTTGCATTAAAAAATATATAAATAAAAATGGAGAAAAGAATAATAAAAATAAAACCAACCGTATGAAACCGTACGAGAAAAATAGTATGAAAAGAATAATAAAAAGGAAATCAACCGTATGAAACCTGGTATGAGACCGTATGAGCTACCATATGAGACCTCAGGTCCGTAGCACATCTTCAAGCTACACGTGCCCCTGAGTAGTTCTAAATGAATAATTGCGGTGCAGCCCTTGATTATGGCAAAAGGATCAACTGTCTCTGTATTGCCAGCTGCATTAGAACAACATGCTACAAGTCATAAATGTTTTATCATGAATAATATTAAAAGAAGCAACACTTTGCATTACAAATAAAAAATAAAAATGGAATAAAAAAAGGGGGGAGGGGGAAATAATCAACCTTATAAAAAGCAAAAGAAAAAAAAAGTTTAATAGAAAAAAGAAAAAATCGTCTTTCGAGTGAAAAAAGATGAGCAATCATTAAACGAGAATCGTTTGCAAGTCACCATGGATACAATGGTGTATAAAAAGCCACGTGACCAACAAGCCCATTCTGCGAGCAAAATGCATTGCGAGAGCCACACAGAGAGCAGCGTGTGGTAGTTGCAACACCGGCAGGAACGCGGGCGAATCAAAACGGCACTCATAATAAAAAACAACACAACCTAAATGATAAATGAAAAAGAAACGCAAAAGAACTGTCAGCGAATGCGCGCTCATGTGAAGACGATTCCTAAATAAAAGATGAATTTTCTGGATGGATAAACGAGGCCTGACCTCCTTTCAATTGGTTGACTCGAGAATAAAAATTTAGTATCGTCTGCTGAAAGGGTATGTAATCTGATAATTGGGTATTCCATTTTTTATTAACCGAACCATAACTTCCACATTATTTTTTATTCTAACGTGAAATAGAATATAAATTTTAAACAGTAAAAAGTTATCCTTTGGTTATGTTTTTAATTAATTAATTTAGTTTAAAAATTTATATTCCATTTAAAGTTCTTATGTTTTAATGTAAGTATTTAAAAATAAGAAAGTATATTGGTTACAAAAAATTAACTAAATATTTATAAATATTGTAAAATTAATTAATATTATGTTTAATAAATTAATTAATTTCTTAAACATAGTCACCACCTTTTAATTGGTGACTCTTGAGAATAAAAATTTAGTATCGTCTGCTGAAAAGGGTATGTAATCTGATAATTGGTTATTCTATTTTTTATTAATCGAACCATATCTTCCGAGTTATTTTTTATTCTAACATGAAATAGAATATAAATTTTAAACAGTAAAAAGTTATCGTTTGATTATGTTTTTAATTTAAAAATTTGTATTTCATTTCAATTTCATTTAAAATTCGTATTACAATAATACGTAATGTATATATTTAAAAATAAGGAAAGATATGGCATAAAAAATATTATTAATTAAATTTATATTTACATAATATTTATAAATATTTATTATCGTCTGCTGAAAGGGTACGTAATCTGATAATTGATTATTCTATTTTTTATTAATCGAACCATATCTTCCGAGTTATTTTTTATTCTAACATGAAGTAGAATATAAATTTTAAACAGTAAAAAGTTATCAAACGATAACTTATTAAATTATATATATATGTAATTTAATATATAAGGTTATATTTTTATTTAATTATTTTAATTTAAAAATTTATATTCCATTTAAAGTTCTTATGTTTTAATGTAAGTATTTAAAAATAAGAAAGTATATTGGTTATAAACAAATAATATAAAAAAAAAAAATTTTAAAGTCAATTCCTACTTTTTTTTCACTATATTGTAAAATGTTTTTTATAAATAATTTTAATTCCTTTTTTTAAGTTTAACTGGTGCCATTTATTGGTTGATATATGCAACTTAAATCTAAAAAAAACTAAAATAAATTAATTACATTTAATTACTGAATTAATATTTTTAAAAAAATGTATTAACATCCAGTGTCATCCACTACAAATTGAAAAAAAAAACCCTTTGAACTTGAGTAGATGAATAAAAAGTATTTTATGAGCGTTTGAAAATTAGAACAAGATATATAGGGAGAGTGTGAACTAGTAGAAGGAAAAGAAAAAAATAAACTAATTTTATATTTCGTTAATATTTATAAATATTTTAAAATTAATTAATATTAAGTTTAATAAATTAATTAATTTCTTAAACATAGTCACCACCTTTCAATTGGTGACTCGAGAATAAATATTTATTATCGTCTGCTGAAAGGGTACGTAATCTGATAACTGATTATTCTATTTTTTATTAATAGAAGAATGACTTCCGCGTAATTTTTTATTCTAACATGAAATAGAATATAAATTTTAAACAGTAAAAAGTTATCGTTTGGTTGTGTTTTTAAATTAATTATTTTAATTTAAAATTTTATATTTTATTCCAATAATGTCATTTAAAATTCGTATTACATTAAGACTCAATGTATATATTTAAAAAAAAGAAACGATATGCCATAAAAAATATTATTAATTAAATTTATATTTACATAATATTTATAAATATTTTAAAAATAAATATTTATTATCGTCTGCTGAAAGGGTACGTAATCTGATAATTGATTATTCTATTTTTTATTATTCGAAGCATAACTTCCGCGTTATTTCTTATTCTAACGTGAAATGGAATATAAATTTTAAACAGCAAAAAGTTATCGTTTGGTTATGTTTTTATTCAATTATTTTAATGTAAAAATTTATAATTCATTTAAAGTTCTTATGTTCTAATGTAAGTATTTAAAAATAAGAAAAGATATCGGTCATAAAAAATAAACCGTTTTATATTTCGTTTAATGCGTATAAATATTTTAAATTTAATTAATATTATGTTAAATAAATTATTTAAAGTAATTTTAATACTGTTATTTTAATTGTGATTACGCATTTTGAAAGAAATGCATTATGTAATTAATATTTTATATTTTGTAATTATTATTTAAGAATATTTTTGTGATAAATTTTAAAAATATTTTTTGTGAATAATAATTAAAAATATATTTGTAATTAATATTTAAAAATATTCTCGTGATTAATATTTATAAGCATTTTTGTATA
Organism: Caerostris darwini; assembly: GCA_021605075.1. Lineage (NCBI taxonomy): Eukaryota > Metazoa > Arthropoda > Arachnida > Araneae > Araneidae > Caerostris > Caerostris darwini. The sequence continues at coordinate 143,890 of BPLQ01013825.1, forward strand.
AATTTTGTTTCTGTAAAATTTTTTGAAAACAAAATAATTTCATTTTAATTTTGGAATATGAAAAAAATATTACTCTAAAATTTATGTGAATTTACTTCATAAATATAAATTTAATTTAAAATGTTTGAGTTACAAACTAAATTATTAAAATTTTTCAATGTGATAAAAATTTTTTTAAATTCTATTGCATTTTCAATGAAATATTAGGTAGAAAGATTGTCTTCAATTTTATGATTTTTTTATGGAAACATAATTCTTTGGGTTAATAAAGCTTTTCAAAAATTCTAAAAATAAATTCAATTTTGTTTTGCTCAATATCTCAAACTCAAATAGTACATCATGTGTACTAATTGAAATAAAGATTGTATACAAGTATTAAAGTAAATAAATGATAAAAAAAACAAGTAAAATGGAATATGGGTATTTTTTATTGCATTTTTATATTTGATTAAACCACTTTGTAGTAATGTTAACGCCAACCTGTAATATTTTACAAATGTAATATTCATACTATTTATTAATGTAAATTGTTAATTGCTATTTTACTAAATACATTTAATCTAGTTAATAATTACATAAATTACTGATAATTACAAATGTAACAAGCCATAATCACACGCAAAATCCCAATATTTTTAAGCTGTTGATTCTTTAACATAACAAAATATATAAAAAATTTTATAGCATCAAACATTACTACCACTATTGGTATTTTTAAAACAATTGTGAAAAAGTTTGAATTCTTACATTATAAATAACATTATATAAAATTTAATGCATCAAATAAGTTCTATATTAACCTATGCATATAAAACATGAATGGTCTCTTAAAAATAAATGAAGTATTGACTTTACTGGGTGTAAGAGGAAATTAATCTTTTTAAACGAATTTTTTTTATGATAAAACAAAAAATTGATTTAATTTTTAATTTAATTGAAATTTATTCATATCAACAATAGTTTAGCCATTAAAAAATATAGAAAATAATAAATTTAAAAAAGTGATAGTAATGTCTGACTATAATGACGAAGAATATTGATCGTAAATGAAGAATGAAAGGTTTTTGGAAATTCAAGACGCATCAATTATCTACAGTTTTGGCGAATGCAACATGGCCAGTCTTTTTAAACAACGTGAGATACTTAAAGAGTTCTTGTACATTCTTAACCATAGTAGTACTTTTGAACTTGGAGATTTATCTAGCTTGTCTGTGTGCATGAAACTCACGAGCTTTCGTTCTGGCTTCATTTGTCGGAATTTCTAATCAACCTTCCTATATTGGAAATACAGTAATTAACATTAATAAGTCTAACAAAGTGAAACTAATACAAACTTTACAAATGAAATTAATAACTCTAACATTACAGGCCAATAAATAAGTCTAACATGACAAATACATTACAATTTAAATTAACACGCTTAACATTATAAGTACGTTAATTAATTAAATTAATGAGTCTAACATTACAAGCACATAAATAAGTCTAATATTACAAGCACATAAATTAGTTTAACATTACAAATACATTAATAATTTAAATTAACAAGTCTAACATTACAAGTACATAAATAAGTATACTATTACAAGTAGATTAACAATTTAAATTAATAAGTTTAACATTATAGGTTGATTAATAAGTCTAACATTTCAAATACATAAATAATGTCTAACATTGCAAGTGCATTAATAATTTACATTAGCAAGTATTCATTACCAAGTCTCACTAGATTAAATACTTAATAATATCAAACAGAAAATAACGATACGTAATTATTTCCAACTATTCGTAGCAAAAACACTTTTGGATTGTTTCAGTTAACAATTTGTGTAGCAAATGCTTTAATGTTTGAATTCATTGGAAAACTGTAACTTACAAAAATATTTCTCAATGTAAACTTTTGGTGATTGACTTCAATTTCAACAGATCAAAAAATGTTGAAAAAATTGCAACCGGTTAAATTATTTAGGAACTCTTTTTTCGTAGAATTATAAGACCTCTAGAGCATTTTGGGAGGAGATAAGTGAAAAAAATAAGTAAAATTTCGCTTAATTGTGAATAAATTTTAATACAATTTTTTTATGCTATACATTTGTATATTTTTAATTCTGGAAAACTCTTATTTAACTGTATATTCAATAAAGAGTTTTATTTTTTTTTATTGTTTGCATATATCTTAAGTGATTCAATAATACGTATATTTGTTGAATATTTATGTATTTTGGTTAAATATTTACTATTATCATTTACATTAGGATATTATAGGAATTTCATTAAATATTGATTAAGTATTGTTAATTAATACTTAATTAATAAATGAATATATCTTATTAAACTCAGAAAACAGAAAATTAAATCTTTAGTAATATTCTATTCTTTTCAAAAACTAATTTTGCAAATTATGACTATTAAGAAGCAATAAAGAAAGATCATAATTTTCTGATAGGTAAAAATAATAACACTAAGATATTAAAAATCTAATAGATATCAGAAATATCTAAATAAAAATAAATTTTATGCCATTCGTAAAAATAATATCTTTTTAATCATAGGCACATATTTAACATCGTAACAGTCGCTTATTTTCTGGGAGTATTTAATCAAATAAAGTACTTATTAATTATGTCTGCAACTTTAAAGTAATTTTCGATGCATACCACTGAGTTATTTTATAACAGCATTAACACCATTTTTGGTTTATTTCATTTTAAAATGATTGCCTTTTAAGCTGCATTCATTCGCAAATGGCCTTCGACATTTACATGAATGAAACCTTGCTTCCACTCTGAAAAATTGAAATTAATGTCGCGTGTTTCTTTTTAATCGATAACAGTCTGAAAATTTTTCAAAGGTTTTTCTCGAACTCACTTTGAATTAAGTATTTTTTAATTTTTGCATTTTCCCCTTTATTTCTCATTGTCTCGCAAATATTAATTTCTTAATTATTTCAGTGTCTTTTCTTTCAGTTAGTTTTATTGAAAATGGGATTAATAAATGGTTGAAATATTTTTTTCAAATGTAATATTTACTTAAAGAATTAGAACAATATGTTATTTAAAGACAAGAACAATATGTTATTTAAAAAATTAGATTATGTTTATTATCAAAGTTAGGACGTAATAATAAATTTGGTATTTTATAATATATTAAAATTATCATAAAATATTAGATATATATTTTATTCAAGAAAGAAAATCCAAATTATGGAGAATTATGTTTTACTTACAAAATAAAACAGCAAAATTATATTATGGAAATCATGATGACTTAAAACTTTTGAGATTGAATATTGGTTTGTATAATGTGAAAGCGTTGAAGGAAATTATATTTAAATTTATTTCAATATTTTTTAATAGAAATAATATCAACTTATAGAAGTATAATTTTATTAAAAGAATAAATGAAAAGAAAAAAAAAATGAAATGTAATATTAAACTTTCGATATTCCGACAAATTTTCTTCAATTCAAAATGTTTTGATTATGTATTTGCTTATTACTATTTTCCAGTTATTTATAATAATTAGCAAATTGTATTTATAATTATCTATAACAAAATTATTTGCTAATAAATTTATTAAAAGAATTAATGAAAAGAAAGAAAAAAAAATTAAATGTCGCATTAAACTAACAATATTGCGGCAAATTTTCTTTAACGAAAATGTTTTGCTTACTTTTTGGTTATTGTTTATAATTAAAAAAAATTAAATATCACAAATTATAAAAAATATTAAATGAGTCAATTTGTAAACAATATGGGTAGATATTTTTTTGCGTCATAAGAAAATATAAATAGGCAAGCTCATTAAATAAATAAATAAATTTTTATCAGATTTTAGTGATTCTATTCATATATATATACAGTAATTTCCCAAAAATTGTGTTTTACCACTAACCAGGCGCTAGTAGTAAATGTCCAAATATCGTTGAAGGAATCAAGTCTTTATTTCTTAAGTTTATGCAAAAAACCTAATTTTAAATGAAACGTGTTAGCTATTAGTTTTATGAGAATGAGTACTTTTTTTTTTATTTTCGAAATTCTTTATAGCTGTGGTTTGTTGCGTCGTAGCCAAAACGAAAAACCTGATGTTGGCAACATTTTCTCCAGACTAACAGAAAAATTTCAAAAAGTATGCCAGAAATAATAATAAAATAACTTAAATAATGAATGTTACTGGAATTCTTTACTTTCAGCTTATATATAAACTTTGGCAATTTTTTTGGAGAATAACACACTCTGCTTACGTGTACAATGATTGGTTTATATTCCGAAATATACGATACATACTTTTTTATATATATCTTTGTATATAACATTTGAAATATATATTCTGATGCTAAACACATCGTGAAAAATAAAAGCCGAATAAAATGCTATGATTTCTATCAAGGACAGATCAGTAATTGATATTTTTTGTAATTTTTAAAATAAGAAACTTCGTTTTAATGCAAAAAAAAATATATTTATATGTACAATACCATTCATTTTATAGAAATATTTTAATAACATTTACAAATTTTACAGTAGTATTTTGCTTTTTAATCATTTAATTAATAAAAATTAATTAATTAAATTAATTAAAATTAAATTAATTTTGTTTTACTTACATGAGTATTGTTACACGTGCTATTTAATTTTGTCTAAATAAAAGATTTATTAAAATCTGATGTGCAGAATATGTGTATTTTCATCAATAAAGCACATGGAATTATGTACTTTTTACTATTTTGATAGGAGGTTTCTCCTAAGAAAATATCAAAAACTAAGTATGTTTACAATTAAATTTCTGACAAGTTATGATATAATTACTAATAGGTTTGTTTACAGGAAATTAACATTTTTATAAGTGTTTTGAACGTGTAGATGACCATTTTTCAAAAATTTACATATAAATAAAAGAACCACCAGTAGCTAATTTTTTGAGATGTTTTATAAAATATATTTTTTTTATTATGTATTTAATGAATATTAAATTATAATTTCAAATGATTTTTTATTAAGTTATAATTAAATGAATAAAATGTTCTTATAAATATGTGTCAAGGGTTTCCCTTTTAACTTAGAATAACCAAAATAGCATTCTTTCTGATATTGAATTTAACTATTGTATATAATCTCTGCCTGAATATCACTTTTATATTTACATTTTTTATGTACATTTTTAATCAACACTTTTATATCTAGATTTAATAAGCATATTTTTTTATCTACACTTTTATATCTAGATTTAATAAGCATATTTTTTTACCTACACTTTTATATCTGCATTTAATAAAAACATTTTTATCTATACTTTTATATCTACATTTAATAAGCATACTTTTATTTACACTTTTATCTATATTTAATAAGAAAATTTTTTTTCTACAGCTTTATATCTACATAAGTTCATTATTTATATACAATTTTTATATATATATTTTTGATCTACACTCTTTATATCTACATTTAATAAACACGCTTGTTATCTACATTTCATATCTATATTTGATGAGCACATTTTTATCTACACTTTTATATTTACTTTTAAAAAGCACACTCTTATTTATACATCTATATTTAATAAGCACATTTTTTATTTACACTTTTAAATCTACATTTAATAACACATTTTTATATGTACTTTTATATCTACATTAAGTACGCACTTGAATTACGTAACAAATAGCAAAACACTTTACTTCTCTATATTTATAAATAAATTTTATAAAAAATGGGACAGCTTTTTTTAAAAGAAATATTTTGCATAGAATATGTTTTTTATATACACTGTAGCGTTTTTACCTTTCAGCATTTAAATATTTACAGCAGATAACGATTTAAAATCAAATTTTTGGTTCTTGTAGTCTCGAAAATAAAGTTTGAACTACATTTTAAGATACGAGAAGTTAAATGCAAATACTTTTTTAACGAAATCATTGAAATCAGCTTTTTCTTTGTAATTTAACTATTTTATTCTTAAATTATACTTTTAATATCGCACTTTTGATGTTTCCTTAATTTTATGCGTTAACTTCTGAATAATACATCTTAAATGTTAGTTGGAATCTTAGAAATACAAAATCACGTATGTCAAAATCAATTACTTCATAGCTAGTGATTTTTATTTTAGTACAATACCTATTATAAGTAACCTAATATATATAACAGAAAATTATAAGAAAAACATTTGTAAATAAAAAGGATATATATATAGAAATAAGTAAATAACAGAATATCATTAATTAAAATAATTAAGATAACTAATAAATTGCTAACTCGAAATTTTCAATCATTAAAGTCAGCGCAATCGATTTAACACGATGAAAATACACTGAAGTGACAAAAGTCATGGGATACCTCTTAATATCGTGTCGGCCCTCCTTTCGCTCGGCGAAGTGCAGCAACTCGACGTGGCATGGACTCAACAAGTCGTTGGAAGTCTTCTGCAGGAATATTGAGCCATGCTGTCTCGATAGACGTCCATAATTGTGAAAGCGTTGATGGTGCAGGATTTTGGGCACGAACAGACCTCTCGATGATGTCCCATAAATGCTCGATGGGATTCATGTCGGGCGATCTAGGTGGCCATATCATTCGTTGGAATTGTCCAGAATGTTCTTCAAACCAATCGCGAACAGTTGTGGCCCGGTGACATGGCGCATTGCCATCCATAAAAATCCATCTTTGTTTGGGTACATGAAGTCCATGAATGGCTGCAAGTGATCTCCAAGTAGCTGAACATAAGCATTTCCAGTCAATGTTCGGTCCAGTCGCACCAGAGGACCAAGTCCATGCCATGAAAAAACAGCCCACACCATTACGGAGCCACCACCAGCTTGAACAGTGCCTTGCTGACAGTTTGGGTTCATGGCTTCGTGGGGTCTGCGCCACACTCGAACCCTACCATCAGCTCTTACCAACTGAAATCGTGACTCATCGTACCAGGCCACGGTTTTCCATTCATCTAGGGACCAACCGATATGCTCACGTGCCCACGAGAGTCGCTGCAAGCGATGTCGTTCTGTCAGTAAAGGCACTCGAGTCGTTCTTCTGCTGGAATAGCCCAAGAAAGCCAAATTTCTCCGCACAGTTCTAACAGACAAGTCCCTTGTACATCCCACATTGATTTCTGCGGTTATTTGACGCAGTGTTGCTTGTCTGTTAGAATTTACGACTCTTTGCAGACGTCGCCGGTCTCGGTCGTTAAGTGCAGGCGGTCGACCACTGCGCTGTCCATGGTGGGATGTTATGCCTGAAATTTCATATTCTCGGCACACTCTTGACACAGTGGATCTGGGAATGTTGAATTCCCTAACGATTTCCGAAATGGCATGACCCATGCGTCTAGCTCCAACTAACATTCCGCGTTCAAAGTCTGTTAATTCCCGTCGTGCGGTCATCATCACGTCAAAACCTCTTCACATGAATAACTTGAACAGAAATGAAAACCCCGCAAAAGCACTGCGCATTTATACCTGTTCTACGCGATGCTAATGCCATCTGAAAATTTGCATATTGTTATCCTATGACTTTTGTCACTTCAGTGTAGAATAAAATACTTTTTTCTGAAATTTTTAAAAAATTGACCTTTTCAAGGTTAAATGAAATTTGAACGTTATAAATGAAATTTCATCTTCTGATTAATAATTTTAAATTTCTTCGCAGAATTTGAAATAAAAAAATTTTTCAGCAAAAAAAGCAAAATTTAATCAAAATTCTGCGAATATTTTTAAAAGATATTAAATTCTGTAATTGAAAAAAATGTTGTTTTTTTTAAATACCAACTATTCAAATAGAAATATTTTTAAGAGTTATTTAAGTAAACTTTGCGAACTCGTTTATAAATGAAATTTTTTTTGTTATAGATCTGCATTTGGGCAAACAACTGATAATGTTTTCGTGAGGAAAAATTAATGATTAAAAAAATTTAGTTCTTATGCACATTTAATTAAATTTTCTATTTTTTAAAAATATTTATTATAATTTTTGAAAAATAATTATTGGGCTCTATATTTTCTTAAATGAAAAGTTATCATTATTTAACTGAAGAAAATACTAATAAATAAACGTATAAAACATACCATATATTTGAATACCTTATACCGTATATTCTAAGCCTTGTATAAGCCGAAATTGTTTTTTTTTCTTTCAAAAAATAACTAAAGTTCATAGCTCGTATATAAGACGAAATGAAAAAAAAATCACGCGAAATTGATTATTTATAACAGGGGTGGCCAACCCAAATGATCTTGCGGGCCACTTTTGAAATGCATCATAACTCCGCGGGCCGCATATAAAATTATGCATCCCCATATTAGATTTAGACACACTATAGACAATTTTATATTCATATTACAACCTGTTATATTAGATGTTCCAAGATGCGCACATCATGAGTTCGCAGAATATAAATAATTATTCTGTGAACTCATAAATAAAACAGGCAATATCTGTCATCTATTCGCAATAATATTATTTTAAAATCAAAGTTAATTTTTTCTCATATTTTCGACAGTTAATTTGTGAATATACGGATGCACACACAATGTATTTTTTTAATACATTGCTTTTCACTATTTCGGCCATTATAAAATAATATATTTTGTAAAAGTGTGATAAGCCTCACTGGCCGGAAAAATTTTCAAGGCGGGCCGTGGGTTGGCCACACCTGATTTGCAGCATTCTATTATTATTTCTGGTTTAGAACTTTTCTGTTAGCCAGGAAAAAATTTTACCAACATCAGATGTTTCGTTTTGGAAACTGCACAATAAATAATCAATTTCGAAAATAAAACAATTCAGTTTTATTAAATGAATAACTCATTTCATTTAAACATTTTTTTCACGAACTTAAGAAATACAATGTAACGAAATGAAAATGTGCTTTATTTATCGACATTTGGCGATAAATCACATGAGCCCGGCTAACGGAAAATTACTTAGGTTTTTACAAGATGGGCAAATCTGTAGAAAAGCTGAGCTTAAAAAAACTTCTAAAAATTTACTTTATACATTGAGATAAAAGGTAAATTCTTCTTAACGTAGTACTTATTAATATTTTACGCTTAAAATACATTTTTAATTAGAATGTAAATGAATTATAAGAGACATTTTTGTCTCCCATATAAAACTAAAATTAATTAATTAAATTTAATGAATGAATTAATGTTTGAAAAAACTGTATTAACATCCAGTGTAAAGCACTACAAGTTCAAAAAAAATGCATTTGAACTTGAGTGGATGAATAAAAAGTATTTTATGAACGATTGAAAATTTGAACAAGATATATATATAGGGAGAGTGTGAGCTAATAGAAAGAATTGAAAAAGATTTTCATATAGTCAAAACAATGAAATACTTAAACATTTCTATAAAAATTAACAATAAATTTCATATAAACCTAACAGAGGAACATTGTTAAAAAAAATCTTCCAACTGTTTGCTACACAACAACGGAAAAAAATTAGAATGTAATGTACATTGGAACTGTAAACACGCACTAATCTTTTATCCATATCTTATTTCGCTTAATTATTTAAACTTAAAAAATGGCCGATGAAAACCATTTAGCAACCTGGATGTATGTGGCGAAGCTGTGTTTGATCATCTACTTCTTACCAAATTCCGAAATTTTGAAACTCTGCGCAATCAACTTATCCGTAAATCTTCTGGAATTTATCTGCTTGAAATGTATTCATAAACCAGCCAAGAATCCACCATCAAATACGGAAATTTCAGCATCATCAACAATAGAAGAACTTCTGGTATTGTCCATATTGGAACAACTGTAGCATTTGGACGCTATTTTGATTCCTGAAATTTGTAATAGTTTTCAACCAGAACAATTCACCGTAGACCAATTCCTCACTTTGCCGACTCCAGAACAGATAAAAAATATTGACAATATTCTAAAACCGGTTAAAATCTAGAATCTTGTACCCTTTGTGCCAAACACATCGCCAAGTTGATAAGTGAGTATAGAAATTAATGGGCCAGGCAGTCTGCGCGGTAAAGTAATATTACTCCAAAATCCTTCACTGGGTTGCCAAATCGCCAATTAAACAAACAAAATGGCTGCCAAAGTTCAGTATCATTGTGAAATGTTATTTCACCAAAAATTATAGCCAAACAGTGCTATTACGCCAATATTAGTATCCAAATAGCTATTACGACAAAGTTTATTCCTAAAAAGTCTTTGGAGGCAAAGTTTATCGCTTTAACGCCAAGTATTATCATTATCGTGCCAAAATTTTAATCTTTGAACTGCTTTATAGTCATCATTTATCGCTTTATCGCCAACTACTTCACTAAGCAAATTTTGTTATTTGAAGTGCTTTTACGGCAAAAGTTAATTCTTTATTGCCAACATTTATCGCTTTTAAATTTTTTTCATTCAGCAAATTGTTTTTTTTTCGCTTTTACGCCTATAGTTAACTCTTTATCGCGAATTTTTTATCATTAAAAATTTTATCTCCGGAATACTTTTGCGCGAAATGTTATCGCTTCATCGCCAAAAGTTTACCACTATTATGGCAAAATCTTTATGTTTTCTTTTTACGCCACTTATTGACACTTTAACGCCAAAATATATCATTATTTTGGCAACATTTAAATTAAATCGCTTTATCGCCAAATTATTATGTGGAATTTTATTTTGCTAACTCACAAAAATGTATGGTTAAAATCTCGGAAACAAATTTTACTGTGTTGCCAAATCGCCAAGTAAATAGACAAAACGGTTGCCTAAGTTTGATGTCATTGTAAAGTGCTATTTCGCCAAAATTTATAGCCAAACAGTGCTTTTACGCCAACATTAGCAGCCAAATAGTTATTACGTCAAAGTTTATTCCTGAAAAGGCTTTGAAGCCAAAGTTTATCGCTTTAACGCCAAATATTATCCTTTATATCCTTTCCTTTATCGTATCCTATCCTTTATCGCCAACATTTATCGCTTTATAGCCATTTTTCACTAAGCAAATTTTGTTACATAACTTCTTTTAAGCCAAAAAATGCTTTATCGCCAATATTTATCGCTTTATAGCCAAATTTTTCACTAAGTGAATCTTGTTTTTTGAGGCGCTTTTACGATGATGTTGCTGCTTTATCGCCAAATTTTTATCACTAAAATTTTTTATCTCTGGAATACTTTTGCGCCAAATGAAACCGCTTTTACGCCGAAATTTAGCGCTATTATGCCAAGAAAATTATATCTAAAATGCCTTTACGCCAATTCATATCGCTTTATCGCCAAAGTTTTACCACTATTATGTCAACTTTTTAATGTTTTCTTTTTACGCCACATATTGCCGCTTTAACGCCAAAATATATCATTATTTTGTCAACGTTTTATTCCTAAATTGCTTTCAGACCAAATTAAATCGCTTTATCGCCAAATTATTATGTGGAATTTTATTTTGCTAAGTCACAAAAAAAATATCGTTTAAACAAAGATAATAATCGCTGTTAATTGATAAAATTTCGATACGATAAAATTTCACCAAAGTTATTCGCCAATTCTTTTTTTTTTTTTTTTTTTTTTTTTTTTTTTTTTTTTTTGTAATGTCATAAAATAAGTCATGTTCTTTATGAAGCCGAATTCGAATGATAAATTAATATTAACAAAAGATAAAAAAAGAAGAAAAAACTAGAGAATAACTTACCTTTTATTGCGGTATGTCCTTCCTCAGTGGTGGAAACAAACATTTTATTCCATCGGTGAAATCATAAATTATTTTGCGGATGTCACATTTGTGCTGGCGCCGCACACATGCACTCTTCCAGATAATTATCAAATGCTCTGGACACATTATTTTATTATTATTGATTTATTTTAATTATTAAAATTTTAAACTAACGTTCTAAAAAGCTAACGCTTCAGATATTCCGAGCGAATTCTAATTACGGTTGTCACAAAATCCTAACTAAACGAACATCTTTAAAAAGGAAATTAATTATTTAAGAATAAAATATAAGTTATTAATAAATAAAAAAATCGTTTTTCTTGTTTGTTTCTTACTTTCCTGAATGGCAACTTCATAAATATTGTTTATGTTCTGAATCAGTGACCGACGTGCGTTGTAAGAATAAGTTCGTAATAATCAGTAATTTATTGGAATACTTATTTAAAAGAATATATATTTCTGTTCTTATTTACTGCAAATAATAATATAATCACAATAACAATAAATAGTCATTATATTGTTTGGAAAATGAAGCTACGAATTCCTCTAATTATAGTATTGCAACCCTAAAGAAATTGGCGAAATATTCAGGGTTGCAAGATTGGCGACTTCCTCAGGGGTACAGTATCCTAGATTTTAACCAAAAGTATTGTTTAGACAAAGATAATAAAAATTTCGCCAAAATTATTCGTTAATTTTTTTTTAGTGTTCTGTATGAATGTCATGTTTTTAAGAAATAGAATTTGAATGATAAATTAATATTAACAAAAGAGAAAACAGAAGAAGAAAACAGAGAATAACTTACCTTTTATTGTGGTATGACCTTCGTCTATGGTGGAAACGAACGTTTTATTCCATTGGTGAAATCATAAAAAACTTTGCCGATGTCAAATTTGTACTGGCGCCGCCCATGTACTCTGCCAGATAATTATCAAATGTTCTGGACACGTTATTTTATTATTATTGATTTATTTTAATTATTAAAATTTTAAACTAAAGTTCTAAAAAGCTAAAGCTTCAAATATTCCGTGCAAATTCTAATTACGGTTGCCACAAAATCTTAATTAAGATAACATCTTTAAAAAGGAAATTTATTATTTAAGAATAAAATATAATTTATTAATAAATTAAAAAAGAATAATAAGGAATGAGAATAAGTTCGGAATTATCAATAATTTATCAGAATTCTTATTTAAAAGTATATATATTTTTGCTCTAATTTATTGCAAATAAAAATTCTGCAAATAATTATCGAAATAGCAATAAAACAGTCATTATATTGTTCGGAAAAGGAAGCTACGAATTCATCTAATTACAGTATTGCAACCCTAAAGAAATTGGCGAAATATTCAGGGTTGCAAGATTGGCGACTTTCTCGGGGGTATAGTATTCTAGATTTTAACCCTAAAACCCTGCAACATCCAGGAAAATCTCTGCGACACCTCCAATCCAAACTTATACAAGAAAATATCAAAGACAAAACATTTCTTCAAAAAAGTCAAAAAATTTTTTCATATAAATTAAATAGAAAATTAACAATAGCATATCGAAAATTTCCAAAATTTTGATGTCAAAAATGTCATTTAGTTAAAAAAATTTTCCGTACAATAGCAATAATTTTTAGTTAAATATTTTTGCAATAATCCATAACAATAGATGTTCAAACCAGCTTCAACTTGAAAAACGTATGAGAAAGGGAGACAGACTTAAAAAAAAATTATGGATAGCTTTCATTGTAAATATTTTTGTTATTTGTTATTTTTTGTTATTTTTTATTTGCTATTTTTTGTTATTTGTAATTTTTTTATTTGTTATTTATTATTTGCTATGTTTTATTTTTGTTATTTGTTTTGTGTTTTGTATTGTTTTGTATATAATTAAAAAAAGTATCAAATAAAAAATGTTAAAATTAAAAAACAAAAATAAAAGTACAAAATATTAAATTACAAATTTTATAAATTACAAATATTTAAATTACAAATTTTATAAATTTCAAATTTATTAAATTACAAATATCATAAATTACAAAACAATCAAAATATAAACAATTTATATTACATAATTTTAATGTACGTGTAAGTTTCAGAGCGTAATGTTGTTCATTGTACTTTCATATGTAATAAATACATATTTTTTTTTAAATTCTGATGTTTTTTTTATTTCACTTATAATTAAAGTCATAGCACTTATAAGATATATTTTTAAAGTTTCGTTTATTTTAATTTCTTTTACGAATATATTTAAATGAAAAAAAACCTCATAATTTTTTATTGTTATTAAAAACTTGTTTATAAAGAAATTTAAGTGTTTGAACTAAAGAAGTTAGTAACAGTAAAATATTGTTTCGAATTAAAATATTTCACAATATTGGTACAAAAATCTATGCGTTTAAATTTTTAGTAAAAATATTTTTATTTAATTACGTTGTGTTAGAAAAAAAATTCAAAAATATATGTAATACATTAAAACATACAACTTATAAAACTGAGGGAATTAAAGAAACATTTTCAGTTCATAATATATTATACAGAAGTCGCGTTATTTTCTCCGGGTTGAAATTCTTCAAGCCAACTGGAGTGTCTTGTTGGGCCTTTATCAATTTCTTTTCAAAAATTATCCTTTATAACCGTCTGAAATACGATTGTTGGCCTATGTGGCATGTTTCAAGTACTTCCATTTTACTCCGCATTCGGTCGTTTAAACCGCGCCAAAAGGATCGTCAAGTGTTCTCTCTCCTCTGGATAACAATGTCTGAAGATTGGCGGCATACGTTGGCTTACTTTCGCCGATACGTAATTATAAAGGATGTTAAGATATCATTTAAAAAAAAATTTAAATCCCCACAGGAATTTTCCAATAGAAGCGTTTTTGACTAATCAGAATAATCATCAGACATGCAAAATATCTATTTAACCAGTTCACCATTTAAAATAATTACTAGAATAGAAAAAGCAGTTAAATAATTATCGAATGAACCAGTTAATCATTTAATATAATCATTAGAACTTTATTAATAGCCAATAATTTGAAATTTTAGACGAGTTTATGAGCAGAATGTTCACTTATGTCATTTCAGCTGATGGGGAAGTCTTCTATAACATAGAAAAGATGTTAAATTAGAAAAAAAATATTTCTTTGGAAATCATTTAGCACTTATGTATTGTCAATCCTCAGTAAATTTACGTTGATATTAAAAGGAATCAGTAAGATAATTTAATATTAAAAAAAATCAATATTTTCCAGAAAAAAAAATTGCGAATTTTTTCCAATCTGTTTCATCTACCTATTGTTGAACCAAACTGGCTAAATTAAAAATTCAATCATTTCAAGTGCAGCAAAGAAATATCTCTTCATCAAATAATGAATTAATAATAAAAGTAATCATTTTGATGAAGTAAAAATGATCATATAGATAATTTAAAGACCATCAAACTTATTGCAGAATCATACTGATTTTTGCTGACTTTAGAGATATGTTGGTTTGTAGGTGTAATAATAAAATTCACCAAATTAACTGGTCCATTAAAAAAATTATGCCAATCTAAAATCACAATGCCAAATTATGCCAATCTAATCACAAATTATGTGTTTATTATTGCATACGTATGCAAGTAATTTTCTAGGTAAATGTAATGTAATATTTTTTTTGTAGATCGATTTCATGTATAGTATCCGTTGTTTTAAAAATCGAACCATCGGTTTTGTTCTAATGAAGGAAAGACACGCTAGCGACACAAAGCAAAACCCTTCTTGAAAATATTACCGATACTCGTGTATTTTGCAAGCATAAAGTTTTTTTTTTTTAAATATTTAAAAGTCATAACAATAAAAAGCGACTTTAAAATGAAGCTTTAATTATATGAAATTAACTTTATGTAATTCAGCACAATTTTTTCTATGGTTTTTTTAAGTTATAAAATTATAAAAAAAAGCTTTTCTCAGAAAAATTAGATTTTATGAACAAATATTTTTTGTTTTGTGATATCGATCCTTTTGTGATATTTGTAATAAGAAATTGAAGGTTCAATGCATTGCTTTTTTTCGAATGTTAAATATTTCGATAAAAGTATGTGTTCTATGCCACAGTAACTGTAAATGTGTATTATGATCAGGTTTATATTATATTTGTGTTCGAAATTTTTTTGAGCTTAAACAGATTTTAACTAATACTTCCATGATACTATCCAAATGAAAATATAAAATGGAATAAATGTTTTTCCAATGCAGGTGTTTATTGATATTTGTTACTGGAATTTTATAATCTGTTGACACGAAACGTCATGTGACAAAATTGTGTTTCTCATGAAAATTGTAGGAAGCATTGCAGGATATATATTTTCCAGAGTTTTTATTATGTATTCAGGGGATAAAATTTCGAGAAGTTTGGATCAGATTGTGCAGAATGATTAAATGGATTTAATGGTCAAACTTTGAGAAGTGGGTGCAGTTTGCTAAAACATGCATTTTTTGTGTTGGAATGTAGGGTAGGTTATGACGAATGGGACACACATTCAAACCAATTTCTCGCAAGGGCTAAGAACAACTGATACCGGTCACTTAACTAGTTTCAAGTCCTCTGGCGATGCTTTATTTTTAATGTGTTTACAACTCTATTTTCATTTACGAGATTCCAGTTGGCTCCATTGAGAACCTTGTTACACGACAATCCATTGAAGCTGCATGTGTGGGTGAAATGCCTGGCATCTTTGGAACTGTTCGCGAATCGCACTTCTTTTTGCACAGAAGTGCATGGTACGATGTGACTTGAGGAACGAACACATCTCAAACGAATTTCAAGCAACAATTACGCACAACGCGCCATAAGGTACTCGCCACGTGACGAGTTTCAAATCCTCTGGCTTATAACAGCGATTTGCACTCTGTTTTATTTTTACTTCGTATTTACAACTGTGTTTTCGTTTGCGATACTCCAGCTAATTCAATTGAGGAAGATGTTGTTCGACTATCCATTGCGGCTCCAAGCGTGTACGAAATGCCTTTGGAACTTTCTCCAATCACTCCTTCGATGGTACCAAGCACGCATTACTGCTGATGGTCGCAATTTGGAACATTTATTGAAAAACTGAATCAAGGAAGCTTTGCAATGATGTAAATAATCAAAGTTTTTCTTTTGATGGCTTAATTTGTGTTTGTTTCTCAACGAGTCACTTCATATCGTACATTCCTATACAAAAAACGTATGTTTTAGTAAGCTGTATACTCCCTCCTTCCTCCTAAAAAGTTTGACCTATTGCTTCCTGTATGATTGTTGATTTGAGACAATGTATTACAATAAATACCAATTCGTCTCATTTTTCAAACTGTTTTTGTAACACTCGCCAACAGTGAAAATTGGAGAGAAATATCGTTTTAAATATTTTTAGAGGTAAATATTTCAAATTTGTGCATGCATGAAAAATTACACCATAATATAATTGATTTTAAACATTTTATTATCACCAAATCATCTGGTGTTTCAAGCTCTTCCCTTCTTGGACCGTTGATTCACTAACTGCACACATTACTGTTAAAACCCGTATATAATTTAGATGCAGAATGAAATGCAGATTTATGAAAAGAATGTATACGTCCTTTGAGGTTTTTTTTTTATCAAGTTCAATCTTAGATAATGTAGTTATTCAGTTCTATTACCGCAATCTACTAAATTCTATTATCGCTCCTGTCAGAAAAATACGCTAAAAATTATCTCGGATCTTGATATCGTTTCATTTCTGAAAATACTTTTTCACGTGGATACAAATTAAATGGAAAATAAACATCATAAAAATTTGGGTACGCATTAATTTGCTTTCTTGATGACTCCTCAATAAATACTCTATACCGATGCTCGCAACATTATGAGAGTACCAAGGCTGAAGATAGTCTAATCTTAATATGTAGTTCTACCTCCGATTGTATGTAAAATTGACAAACAGCTAAGTCGGACGAATTCAAACACAGCGGCGTAATACGTAATATGTACGTAACGGTATGTATTTTGGGAGGATATCAGGCTTTTTTAACTGGCCGCCCATCGAGTAATGGATTCGTCCGTTTCCGCTTTTAAACCGGATCTTTACTTTTCTACACAACTGGTGATCGAACTACAGTCGAAAAGAATCTATAAAAAATAGAGCATACTTCAAGAAGACTGAAAAAATAGTTTAATCTAGAGGACATAGTCTTTAATTAATTGTCAAAAACTGGACAATTTTTTCAGATTGATAATCAAGAAACGGATGTTATTTTAATTAACATTAAATTAAAAAATCGACCTTCAGCTTTTTTATACCCAGATCATCATTTTGTTATCAATTTTCAAAAACCGTAAAAATTATATTTCAAAGATCAAATTTGAAATATCAAAATTCAAAGATTATTTTCTTTATTTCTTTGCCGTACGCTCACTTTTAATATTTTTTGTGTATGCTGTCATTTTTTACTTTTGCCGCTGATGTAAAGCAATAAATTAACATTAAATTACTTTTCAATTCTGTTGTAAGTTTATAAAAATCTTATTCTTATTTGAAATGGTCTTTAATTTGCAATTTTACTATTACTTGGTCTACAAATGAATTTTATTCTAAAATTATACATGAATTACTTTTAAGTCGTTGCGTTAATAATAATATTAATAAGTTAATGATAATAATATTAATAACTTTTAGATAGTTGTACATTTGTAATTTTACATCATTGTGCTAATATCTGTGAATTCATTTACTTCAATTCTAACAATTTTTTAAATTAAAAAAATATTTAACTTTTTTTGTGTGTTTTTACTTTATATTAACATAAATTAAAATAACATACAGCAGTTGAATTTTCGTGCTGAATTAAATCTAAATAACTGCATTTCTTCTAAATACCATTATACCACTGTCTTTCCACTTTTTACACAAGTATCTAGTTAATTTTATATGATTTTTGACATTATATCTTGAAGTACTTTTATGTTCAATTATTTAAGATAAATAATAATTAATTATTTATATAGTATATTTTTATTATTTAATACAGTTTTAAGTATTAATAATACGAAAATTAATTTAAGTATTAATTTACGAAAAATTCATTTTTCAGCTAATAGTTTTTTAGCAGGTGAATTTTTGTTTAGTTTGATTAATGCTAATTTTTAACAATATGGTATCCACGCGTTTGAAGAAATGAAATTCGTAAACTAACATCAACATTTCTGGAATTCAGGATTTAAACTGATAATCCGTTTTTTGTGATTTTAAAAAAAGCATTAAAACATTTTATATTTTACGATATAAAGTAATAATTTCGACATCAAACTCCCAGTGTTTAAAAATGTCAGAAATGAATTGAATTTTTTTATAACTTTATTAAGTCATTATGCGCAGACTAATTGGGTTAGGTTTGCCAAATTTACAACCTAAATGCAAAGTAGTTATCTAAACGGAAATGCCGCGCCTTGAATTTCAGTGGCTAACAGCCAATGAATATTTAACTGAAGTAATTTAATAAGATTAAAAAATGTGAGGTTATAAAAATATAACGGGTACTTTATTAGTTAACCTAAAAATCAGAAACTCTTCATCATAGTTTTGGACATTATTATCCTAACATTATTGTGAAATGATGAATTTATGTTTTGAAATTTTAAGTTACACAATTCGACTTCGACTTATGAAGTCAAATTCGTATAAATAGAAGTATAATTTTGCTTATAAATTCATATAAATTTTGTATATAAAATTGCAGTTATTTATACAGTCAATCTTCTAAAATATTCTATATATATTTTGAAAAAAGCCATTTTTTTTTTAGAAAATTCTAAAATCTTCCATTTTCTAAAACGTTCCACCCTCTAGAAAAAAAATTACAATTAAAAAAAAATACTTGTCAATAAAGGATTAAAAATTTTTGATAAATATTATAAACCAAATTAAAAAACTCAGGAGGGTACTAATAAAAAACGAAGAAAACATGAACACTAATTGTGAACTAAAATTTCATTTTAATGATGTTTTCTCAAAGTATAAAAACTAAATTGAAGAAATTACCAAAGAAAAATATCAAGAACTCGTAGCTCTTGAATTCTCTTAAGTCGTAAATAAAAATATTTAATTTTATTATGCATATTTATCTTTGTTTTTTACATTTCTAGATAAAAGAACTTACTCAAAATTTTCGAAATTATGAAAAATTACTAAGAAAAACTGATTTTATGAAAAAATTAGTTTTAAATTTATAAACATTATAATATGTCACCTTTAAAAATATCTTATTTATGAGAGTAAAATTTCGAAAATTCAATAATAGTTTTGCTCATTTTAAAAATGTTCATGCAATTGAATGTTTTCATTGAATGTTAGATTAGATTAAATCAATATTAATATAATTATATACATTCAAATTAAATTAAAAGAAATTTTAAAAGGTGCTCAGTGTTACAATGTACTCAATTTCTCGAATAATAACGAAATTGTTTTATTATAAATTGGTCTACAAACGAATTTTACAATAAAATTAAATATGAACTACGTTAATAAAGAGACAGAGAATTGAAATATAGGAATTAAACTCAAAAATTTTTGAATCATATTGATTTGCAGTAATATTTGATCATAAACATTTCGCAAAATTTATCATTATCATCTTCGCAACTGCCTCATGATGGGTCAAGGCCGTCTGCCGACTGGTAGATTTCCAGACAGGAGATGATTTCCTTATTCGGGGTAGAGTTATCAGCCCTACGCCCGACAAAAACTTGTCATATCACACCGAGACCTACTGTTTAAAGTGAATTCCGAACCTCTAAAAATATCAATGGCACTGCTGTGACTCGAACCCGAAGTCTGTCACTCGGCCATCAGGGCTACAAAAAACTACTGATTGATATTAACTGTGTTTATTTTAATCAGTCACAATTCATTACACAGAAGTCATTATATAAAGATTTACAATATTGGGAATTGTAAAAATTGATTTATTTAATTTCGCATGTTTAAACAATTAAATAATATGCTTTATATTAATGAAAAAAAAACCTTAACCATAGAAACGTATAACGAGTAAAACATATTTAATGTGTTTATCAATATTCTGAACCTGTGTGGACACTAGAAACTTCCAACAAAGAATTTCGTCATTCCAACAGCTGCAGAATCAAAATTTATTTTATTAAATATTCTTACATCGATAAAGAAAACGCAGTAAAACAGTGAAAAATTGATACAGGATAATGATAGTCGTAACAAATTGCGAACAGCTGCCCAATGGCAAGAAAAAAAATATTCATGAGCGTTACTGTTTAAAAAAAGTATTCAATATCCGGTTGCTTTCGTGATTCGGATGTCTTCAAAAATCGTTAGGAATCGCGCACAAATTGATGAGTCTCGCAGATTTATGAGTTTCACGCTGTAGTGAAACGGAAACCGATAAATACTGGGTGAAAATGAAAGCCGTGGTCATTCGCGACTTCGCTGTCAACAAATGCCTGAATCCATACGAAAAATTCCTATGGGTGGCGAACCATCGCATGCTGGATTTAGTGTTAAAATTATTAATAAGTGATCAATGTCTAACTACAAGAGGCCTGAATGGCCGAGTGGCTAGCGCTCTGGAGCTCGGTACCACTGGTTTCGGCTTCAAGTCCCGACTGTGCCATGAACGTTTGTAGTGGTTCGGAATCAACTTTAAGCAGTAGGCCCCAGTCTTATATGACTGTTGAGCGTAGAGGTGAAAACTCTACCCCGTAAAAAGAAAAACATCTCGAAATCTACCAGCAGGTAGACGGCCTTGACCCACACTGGGCTGTTGCGCCAATGATGATGATATGCTATCATCTATTATGATCTATATGTTATCGATACATATATTTTGTATCGATAACATAAAGTTATCGTCTTTAAAATCAGTTTCCATTGAAAAAAAAACGCTTATAAAACTCAATGAAAAAAATCATTTTTATAAGATATGAATTATTGAGTGATATCGTCTTCACCCAATTGAACACGGCATCACTCTGTTTGAATATGATGTACGTATATAGATTAAACTGTGCACATAATACGATATGTATATGAATTCGGTATTCAATTAAAAAATTATTGTGTTTACTATTTGTTTTATTATGTTCATAGAATTTTTCATTAATTAATTAATTAGTTATATTAATTTTCTTTATCATCCATTAAAATGTTATTTTTTTAGAATTGAGTTCAACTCATTAACCCGATAGCAACCAAACCCTGAAGGAAATTAATAAATTTAAATTTTTGCTTTTATTAGAATCTAATAATGAAAACAAAAGTGAAAATAGAAAAAAAATATTTCTTTTTACGCAAATTCCAAAATGTTGTAGAAAACGCGATCTCCAGTCAAAAGCTATTACTTTTCCGATGCATGTAATTTTTTTAAGTTGTGTTAAGTAAAAGCACGCTACCTTTTTACGTGTAGTTATAGTTTGGTAGAATAAAAACATGACTTCATAGAATTTTTCGATTTTTACTGACATTTATTGGAATAATTCAAAAGAAAAAATATCTGCAGAACTGTCTAATATAAACGACTAATCCATATAAAGTTACTAGCGTTCTTGCTCTCGGTGCCGCAGGTTTCGTGTTCGAGGTCCCGGAGGTGCCAAGTAGTTGATTTGTAGTGGTTCGTAATCCACTTTAAACAGTAGGTCCAGGTCTACTATGACTGTAAGAGCGTTGGGCGTAGGGCTGACAACCCTAGACTCGTAAAAAGAAAACATCTCCTGTCTCGAAATCTGCAAGCAGGCAGATGGCCTTTTCACATCATGGGGTTATTGCGCCATTGAAGAAGAAGAATTCATATAAAGAATTATCATTCAAGATCGTACATATCCTTTTTCTTTATCAGAGGAGCTTCCTCTATAACGCGCAGTAAAGAATATTTGGAAAATTTATCATAGAAAATGGAAAATAATAATAATAATGCTGCTTCTTCGGAACGTCAATCTTATATGGGTTAATAAGGACAAAAAAATAATTCAGATTTTACACATACGCAGTAGAACTTCTCTTGAAATTCAGGAGGTTTTTTTCGAGGAGGAGGGGGGAGGGGGAAGAGATACATTTAAACACTTTTCCTGTGCGACAAATGAGACCAGACTCGTTGATATGAATTGAAAGTTTGAAATGAACTATACATTAGAATTGGTTAGTATCACTGTATCATTTTTAGTGAAAAAAGTGACATAAAAATTTGCCTCGCATTATGTCTACATTTATTGGGCTGGAATGGCCGAGTGGCTAGCGCTCTGGCTCTCCGTATAACGGGTATCGGGGGTTCGGTCGGGTTTTTCCATACTATTTGACCCTTCTTCGAGTATCTTCAGTTCAAATAGTGATCAGTTGAGACGAGTGGTTCTTTTTTACAGCATTTTGAAAGTGGGACTTTGATTATAATCACCCTATATATATATATATAAATCAAATTGAATTTATACACATTTGGTTTAGTTGTTATTGTTTAGGAAAACTTTAGATCCATACATCCCAGCTTTTTTTTTTAATTAATTTAATTTTTGCACATTAATAATAATTCGTTGTGGGCTTCGAGTGTGGCATGCTTACTCTAATCTAATCCACCAAACATCGACGAAGTGGGTTCAGTTCTTCCCAAAACATACCAGATATTTTCTGAAATATCAATATTTCGTGAAAATGCATTCCAAAATGACACTTCACGTTTTTATAAGCATAATGTTCAGTTTAAAGGGCCTGAAAGGCCGAGTGGCTAGCACTGGGTACTACAGGTTTCAGGTTCGAGTCCCGGTCGTGCCATGGCTGTTTGTAGTGGTTCGGAATCCACTTTAAACCGTAGATCCCGGTCCTAACAGGATCGTAGAGCGTTGCAGGGGCATTGTTACTTCGAGTCCGTGGCTTATCTTCAAGTTACACGCGCCCCTTCGTTAATGCAAAGTGAGTAATGTCTGTGCAGAGCTTGCCTTAAGGCATACGAGACCAAGCAGTCTAAGTATTTGCCAGCTGCATTAGAAAGAGAAAAACAATGTCTACTTTTATTTACCTGCTAATATTTCAGAAGAAAGGTAGCCGATGAATCCCGGACGAATTAATTACTTTCTAGGGGTGTTAATCGGACGTAAGACCCCTCAAGCATTTTAAAAGTAAAAAAGTTTAATAGTTCTTGTGGAAAATTTTCGAATCTAATTTTTCTTTTGATTTTATGTAATTTAAAATTTTAAGTATCAAAAATTAAAATTTTTGTCATTAAATTCTTACTGGAATGAACTTTCTGTCTTGTTTTGTCGTTATATTTGAATCTGCCTGAATTGGTAGAAACAATTTTGAAGCAACAACTGAAACAATTTTTTATACGTTTCAACTACTTGGTTTAATTACACTACATATTTTAAGAATATATTTAATTACACTACATATTTACATACATTTCCACATTCTTTCTTTGCGCTTACTTTACGTATTAGTTTCGTAATTTTTTTTTTCAATTTCTACTATTAGCTCACACTCTCCCTGTATATATCTTGTTCAAATTTTCAATCGTTCATAAAATACTTTTTATTCATCCACTCAAGCTCAAATACATTTTATTTTTGAACTTGCAGTGGATGACACTGGATGTTAATACAGTTTTTTCAAATATTAATTCATTCATTAAATTTAATTAATTAATTTTAGTCTTTTTTAGATTTAAGTTGCATATATCTACCAATAGAGGGCGCCAGATAAACTTTAAAAAATGAAGGAATTTTTTTTTATATTACTTGCTTCAATTCCTTCTATTAGCTCACACTCTCCCTATATATATATATTGTTCAAATTTTCAATCGTTCATAAAATACTTTTTATTCATCCACTCAAGTTCAAATACATTTTTTTGAACTTGTAGTGGATGACACTTGATGCTAATACAGTATTTTCAAATATTAATTTAGTAATTAAATTTAATCAATTAATTATTATTTTTTTTAGATTTAAGTTGCATGTATCTACCAATAGAGGGCGCCAGATGTAAGAGGCAGATTTCAACTTTATTTACTTCCACTTAGGTTCAGCCATTGAACATACCGCAGCGATGGGAGTGGGTGGATCGACAAGCCGCCCTAACTCTGCGACGGTCATCATGAGTAACAAGAGACCGCAAACCTCATCCTCGGAAAACTCAGCCATCCGGGACTCTGCCGGACACCACTCCTCCCCACCGGACCACAGGCCCACCAACTCCTGCTGCTCTCACTACAAAGAGAACCACGCGGGGGTGACCAGGACAGCGACTCCCGCAGACCCACCCCAATCGAAGGCCGACAGCATCGACGACGAGATCGAAGAGATTGTCGCCAACACCTTAGACCTGGTTTCGAACCAGAGGACTTCTAGGCAGACGACGCCTCACCTCAGGGACACGGACAGGGGTGGTGGACGGGGAGTGAGACAAGACGTGACTTCCAGTGCCACAAGTAGCGGGATGGGACAGCGACGGATACTGAGGTCGGAGAGTACGAGACTGTTGCAGAAGAGAGCTGACAGTGATCAGGACAGTGACGTACAGTTTGATGCCAAAGTAAGCAATACATTTCACTCATGCACCATGATAAAGGTGATTTAAAATAATTAATGCGATTATAAAGAGCATTTAGTTGTTGATTTTTGAATTAAAAAAAATTATATTCTTATATCTACAACAAATATATACAGTCTGTTATAAAAGTATGAACTACAAGCCCTTTTTGCTGTATAGGTAATAAATGAAATATTTTATTCAATGTTAAAACTACTCCATATAAATTCATGAATTCTTAAATAAAATTTAGCAATTTATATGCAAGAGATTCATTTTGAAGAAAATATATCAGCAGTATAATAAATAAAATGGCACATTATCCTGGTACAAAATTATAAGACCACAAGAGGAAAACGAAAGGTGTAGTAAATTAAAAAAGATGTTGCTCTATTATATTTCTGAATGACTTAAAACACATAAATTGTCTTTGATTTAATTAAATTTTTAAGAAAGATTCTGGATTATTGCCACATTTATCCATAATGATAATTTCTAATTCATCTGCCTCATTGGCATTGTTTTCAGGTACTCGGCGAGTCTAACCTCGCTGGTTTTCTAAATGGTTTAGATCATGACTAACATTACACCAACTTTTCGCTGTTAAGCAATTCCTTTGTGGATTTACAAGTAAAACTGGAAGCAATATCTTGTTGAACCTTTCATTTTGGCTCTCCTCAAAGTTTCAGACCCGAATGTTTCTGACTTATAATTCTCGCTTTCTTGTCCATTGATAATTGTCCAAGTTCATTTTGATATCAACTCTTTGTTTATCTCACACTATAACGATACTACTTCCCTTCTACTGAAGATCTCATTAGATTTGTGCCTTCAGTCATGCCAGTAGTAGTTATTTTAATGGTTATTATTGTGGTTATGCTAGTAGTAGTTATTATGAACTGACGATATACGAATGTCTGAAAACCTTTGGCTCTGAAACTTACAGGAAAACCAAAACTGAAGTTCCAACAAGATATTGCTATCGGTTTTACTTGTAAATTCCCAACGGAATGGTTTAAAAGCGAAAAGTTGATCTCCCATCTTGGTGGAGCCTGATCTAAACCATTTAGAAAACTAGCGAGGTTAGTCTTGTCGAGTATCTGAAAACAATGGACATCAGTGAGGTGATGCATATCAATATCATATTGCTATAGCATATGATATCATCATATTATAGTTATATAGTATGTGATATCATCAGTAAGGCATATGAATTGGAAATTCTTATGGCGAAATGTGGCAATTATCCAGAATTTTTCTTTAAAAGTTTATCTAAATCGAAGACAATTTGCGTGTTTCAAGTTATACAGAAATACATTAGTACAACATCTATCTAAATATCTACAACTTTCTTTTAAGTTAAATTTGTTCTCTCCCGAAAGTGTTATAATTTTATATGTAGAGTTTAAGATATGAGAATTATTTTCCCACTTTAGATGTGTTTCTTTATGATGTTTAAGTACTTTTTTCCTACTTCTTTTCCTAAGATTAACATCAACATGCGATTTACAATTTGCTACACCAGTTGTGTGAATCTTTCGCTGAGTTATTTTACAAGTTGGTTGATAAGGTTTTCATTTCATGCTTGAAAATGCCTATTGTTATGAGCTGATAATTATTTATTATCTTTTTTAATCCACACATTTCTTTTTTTTTTTGTACTGAAAACGTTGAGAATAGCAGTTTTAGAACAATTTAACCTTGTTTATTATTAACAACTTATTTACTTCACGTTTCCATTGTCAATCAAAACTTTTAGCAATTCTACTTTAGACAATTCATTGTCACAAGCATTTTAATAAGCTAAAGAACCAAACTGATTTAATTCTGCATTTTAGCCTTTTTTTTCCCTGTCTGTCTAACCTTTCTGGATGTTTTAGATTGGAGTTAAACTACAAAGTTAAACAAAAATTGTCTGCAATATTTAAAAAAAAACCAAAGTGATATTATATTTTTGTAACACCTTAATTACGAAAAATGTTTGACACGAAAAAGTTATTTCATTGGTTTCTTTATCTAAGCTAAATAAACACTGCAAAATTCATTTCATACACTTTTTTTTTAATTCACCTTTAATTTTATGTGTATTGAGAAAGTGAGGAATTTTGAGTGGTCTTATAATTTTGTAACATAGTGTAAACCTTTCAAATGTTTAATTTCTTTGACTTCAGGGAAAAAATACCAACATTCTGGGTAAGGCTATTCTAAATATAAAAAATTAGCCCAAATTAGTATGAATCCGCTTGCGATAGTTTAAATATAGTTTAATTTTTTTA
This sequence comes from Caerostris darwini, assembly GCA_021605075.1. NCBI lineage: Eukaryota > Metazoa > Arthropoda > Arachnida > Araneae > Araneidae > Caerostris > Caerostris darwini. The sequence continues at coordinate 171,367 of BPLQ01013825.1, forward strand.
ATTATTTATATAAAGGATATAAATTTCTGATAAAAATGTTAACACAGAGATTTATTTATTAATCTAATAGAAAATATAGCGGTAATTTTTCTTGTACTTAAGAAAAATATTTATTAACCTAAGTTTCAATTCATACAATCATTTAACCATGCATAGTTGATGCTCTCTATTGTACAATGTTATCTTCCAATTTTTATTACTTCGAAACTATTACAAGATTGCTAAATAGTCTGATGTAGATTTATTATCTAAAATGAATTATTATAATTAATTATTTGTGTATAATTTTATATTAAATAGTTATTATTATTACGGTAAATTTATTATAGTGTAAATTTATGAGGATCATCTAAAATTAGTGATGGAAATAGAATAGTGTGCCTCTTGTTGGTGAAAGTGGCCAAGATTTGTTATGTTTTAGCAAATTTCATTTTAAAGAAGTTTTTTTTTTTTTTTTGACATTTATTGACATTAATTTTTCGTTTTAAACAAAAAGGAATCATTTAGGGTAAAGTAGGAGTCATTACCAGAAACCATTGACATTAGACCAGGACTGATCTATCCATTAAAAATTCAAATAACTTTTTAACATTGATAATGATAAAACTCATAATGACATTAACTCATAATAATAAAAATTAAAAATGGCATTACCTGAAGAAATATTGAAATAAAGCCCTTTTATTTTTTTTTGGTATATTTAATAAAATTTTCATAAAAAATTCATTTGATTCAATTGGAATCCCATATTTAATATTTCATAAATGTATGATTTTTTCATTTTGTTGACTTTGTATGTGGTGTGAGTCCATTTGAGTTTTAAAAAAATTCAATCAAAATTACAAATTTCTTTTAACTAATACTTTAAAAACGATCACATTATGAACTTAAATCAATTTAATATTTAAAAAACATAAAATGAGCTTATTCACATATACCAATATTTTCCAAATCATTCAAATACAAACCTTAAATATTTCCATATAATATAAAATGGACTTCCAAAGAAAACATCTCATTTGTGATATTTATGAATAATGTGATAATATACAGATGTTCCTAATTAAAATAATTAATAGTTTCTCTTAATAATTTATTTTAAGATGCCAAGAATTTGAGTTCTTTTAGAAATGAACAATCTGGGTCAAATTACTGTATTAGATATTCAAAGCAGGACAATTCTGTAACACACATATCCAGTACAATTAAAACTTTACTCTGTACTATATAGAGATCATAAGCCCTATCTTTTTAGGACAGGGTGGAGATATCTTTTGAGTTATTTTATTCTTTGTCCTAGAACAATCAATCTTGAAAGAAGTAAAAATGAAGCAATTTTTTTTTCTGAGCAAGTTGCTGTCAGCTATAGTTGTAGTAAATGTAACATATTTAAAACTGGAAAAGTTACTGGATTTAATGATTATTATAAATCGTATTGTAAAAAAAGTTTTATTTTGTAAAAATTTAAAAATTGTGAATGATTCATAAATTAAACAATCTTTTATTTGAATATTTTTTTAAAAATTAATCAATTGTTAAATATACCTTATCCTAAATTATCATAATGAGGAATTATATGATGAATGATTTATATGATGAATGATTCATAAATTAAACAATCTTTTATTTGAATATTTTTTTAAAATCAATTGTTAAATATACCTTATCCTAAATTATATGGCATTAAAATTGAAAAAGTACAGCTATAAATACATTTAATACTTTCTTAATAAGTTATTTTTTTATAAAAAGCCTTTTTATCATCATTTACTGTGAAAATATTCATTTATATGTATTAACTGTCATAATTAATACTTTTTAATAAATCATCAAAACTTAATAATTAGATTACTTTTCAAAATTTTTCTAATCAACAAATAAAAATGTTTCATTTGATTTCCTTTTAAGTTTTTGTTTGGAAATGTTTTTTATATATTCTTTATAAAGCATTTTAAATAATGTGATAAAAAGATCTATTTAATGAAATATACAATATAATTAAAAGAAACATTGCAAAATGTTTATGCTAACAAATATTTCTGCATTTCTTTAACGTATGTATAACTGGAAATAATTTCTATACATCATTTTTCAATTTCAGCAAACGTAATATTCAAAATATACAAACTAATAAGTTTTTGCACTTTATTTTGGTTAAATAGGTTTATTAATTTTTATACATTTTTACTATTTGTACTTTTGGTTTTTTAATTAAAAACATTTCAGCAACTTTATTCTTAACAACATATTTTTCTGTAAAAAAAGGAACAAGACACAATGCACATAACACAAGTGTTTGACAGATCAAAATTGAACACAAAATGTTACCTACAAATATATACTAATAAATTATAATTAATTAATTATTTATTTTTAATTTTTGGTTTGTAAGGAAAATACTTAAAAAAACATACTAGATATGGATTGTATCACAAAAAAATGCCAAAAGTTTATCCAGAAACTTATAACAAATTATTGAGCAACAGGGGTGACAATTTTCATATTTGTATCGATTTCTATAAGAAATATTGAGATAATTTGGAAAGCTTCTTTATATGTTACATTGAGTCCATGAAATCTTTCAATGGTTTAGAAAACAAATTACAAAAACTTCTAATGACATTAAGTTTTGTGAACTCTACTACACGAAATTGTAATATAGACTCAAACTCTTTTTTTCTAATCATGTGACGTTATAGAAATAGAATTTCATGGTATTTCTATTAATAATAATTTCTTAGAAAAAGTTACACGTTCTATAAAAAGCGATAATAAAAAAGGCTCTTTTTGCTAAAGGATATATGTTTTTGATCTTGTTAGATTTTATGTCATTCATTTTCTTCATCTAGAAAGAATGTTATCAACATCATATATTTTACTTTGCCCCATTCCTTGCTCTCGTGACTGTAATTTTTCAATTTCCAATGACCCTAATCCTTTTAGTTATATAACAGGAAATAAACCATTATCCTAATTACTGGAAAATTTTCGTTAAACCCTATTCCTGAAAGCACTTTTAAAAGAAAACTATTCCGTGTTTCTTTTTACTCGGACACAAAAACTATATAAAATAAAAAATAGAGAGAAGCCATTGTCTGGTAGAAAGTACATGTATCATTTTAAGATACATCGTTCTTGTCAATTCTGCTTGTTAGTTCAACACATTGTCTCATAATAAGTGCTGTCTGATGGCCAATTGGCTAGATCTCTGGCTGTTGTCACCTTCAGCTTCATATGATCAAATCCATCAGGCTTCAAATTCTAATCCTGACTGTGGTCCGGATGTTTGTCAATGGTAATCCACGTTAAACTGTAGTTCCCGGTCTAATTAGCCTAAAGTGTGCACAAAATGACCGTATAGAGACAAACCAAAGCAAACTCATAATAATTAGTTATTTTAATCTAAGTTACGCGTAATGAATATGTATTTAATATAACCTTAAATTTTTCCAAATTTTTCCAACCATTGATTTCCAAATGTTAAGAAAAAAAATCAGGCAAATTGCCACTACACAGCCAAAAATTAGTAATTTTTTCATAAAATTATATATATGTAAAAAGGAAATGTTGCATCAAAACATTATATTACATGAAACTAAACAGGCATCTCAAAACAGACTTTAAAAGCGCCTGCAGTTTCTGCAAGCAGAAACAACGAAGTGAAATTTCGAGGGTGGTAAGTCTTACATATTAAAGCTCGGCATTATTTACCTGAAGAATTCCAATAATGAGACATTAGATGAATAAAAGCGAGTCATAGTGAATCTTATGTAGCAAGATAATTTAAAGTGAAGTCTTGTGTAATTCACAGAATGTGGATTGCATTTCTAAGAATAGAATGCATTCCTAATAATTCTAGGAATACCTAGAGATACAAATGCAGAACATAAACGCTATTTGCCGCTAAGACACAGAACCGTAACACCAATTCACCTCAGATCATTTCCTGTAGCGACCACTGGAAGGCTGAAAATCAGATCAACTGCACGCAGAATGTTTCACAAAGGAATGTTGCATACAAGAAGTCCATTATTACGTGCATTCCTCACTTCATGGCACTGAAGTGAAAAGCTTAATTGGGTGTACACAAATGTCAATTGAAGGCGCGATTCGATAAAAAATTCGTCAACTTTACTGGTGAGCTGAAATTTTGCTTACAAAGAGGTTCGAGGAGATTGTTGGTCTGGGAACTCGTTGTTATCCGGTCATTTCCTTGAAAGAGACATATTTGATGCGTCTAATGTCTGTCAGTTGTTATTTTTTTGATGACTGAACTGAACTTTATATCGTTCTAAAAGAACGTTTCTATCGTTCTAAAAGAACGTTTCTGCTCAATTATATGCAGATGACGTTCTTGATTCAATACTTAAGTAAGTAGAATTGATGAATCATCCCTTTCTTAGGCAAGCTGAATTTATCAAGTGGAATCGGTGACTCGTTCATTTCTTCAGGAAGCGGAATTTTTGGATGCCTTAAGGCAAGCGCTGCACAAACGTACTCACTTTGCATTACCCAGGGGGCGCGTGTCACTTGAAGATAAGCCACGGACGCGGAGAACGCTCTACGATCCTATTAGACCAAGACCTACGGTTTAAAGCGGATTCCGAACCACTACAAACATCCATGGCACCGCCGGGACTCGAAACCTGTCGTACCGAACGCCAGAGCGCTAGCCACTCGACCATTCAGGCCCTCAAGTGGAGTTAGTAACTCATTCATTTTTAAACAAGTGGAATTAGTGAAGTGGAATTGATGACTCATTTATTTCTTCAGCAAGTAGAATTTATCAAGTGGAACATGATTATTCATTCCTTTGCTCAGCAAGCGAAACTGATCCTATGGAATTGGCGACCTATTAATTTCTTCAGCAACAAGTGGAATTGAGGGCTTTTTCATCCTTTCGTGACGATAATGTTAAACCACATAGAACTCAATTGATGAAGGAATACCTTCTTCAGGAGAATATTGAGTATTTATTTGGTACAGTAAATTTTTCTAGATTTGAACTTGATAGAACATGTTTGGAGACACTTTAGGGAAACATACCAACCAATATACACAGTCCAGTCCCATTAATGTGGCCACCACATACTTCCGACGTCAACGTGAAATGACCAATCACAAAAGGCAGGTGGCAGCACATTGCAGTGAAGTGTATATAAAGGATGTCCTAGGGCATTCTTTATATACTTATGCTAAATCCTTACTAATCTTAAATCCTTTATATACTTATGGAGTATTAAAAGCTTATGGATTTTGACAGGTGAGCCCATTAATGCGACTGGACTGTGTACAACATACCAATCCTTGAAACTCTTGAGGGTCTTCTATCTCCCTTGGGCTATAAATAGACTTTGATATCATCTGAGTTAATAAACATTATTATTTAGAGCACTTAACATCGTTGTCGTACCTGAATAGCTCTTAGAGATGATAAAACTCTGATATCACATTGAATTCAGACTCTATGGTTTTTTATTATGTTTCCATTTCGTGTATTTTGAACAGAAAATAATCCTTTTTACGTGAAATTTGTGAGGCACTATATGATTAACGTTTTGTTAAAACTTTTTATTTTTTCGTAGGTTTCGGATTCTAATGTATATTCTTTTTTTTATTCTAAATTTTTATATATTCTATACATTTTTATATTTTATTTTTTTTTTTATTTTATATATTTTTATTCTAATTTTTTTTTTTACTTTATAAGTTCAGAAATGACGTGGCATTTTTAAATCTTATTCTGCACGCAGGAACTAAAAACAGCTCGAAGATTATCAAACATGACGTATTAATAAAAGTTGTCTGTCTCTTTTATTTGCTTGCTCTCAAATGCATTTAATTGCTTGTGTAATATTTATATTTAATATAATACCCTTTATTTTTTTTTTTATTATTATGTGTGAAAATACTTATATGAGGGTCACAAAAATTTGTAAATGATGATAGAAAGAAATTTATAAATATTTATACTAGATTTACGATAAATAGTATGTTAACAATCCAATATTTAAGCCAAAAATATTTATAGTTGAAAAAGTAGTAGATTTCGATATTTTTAGTTGAAATATTTATAGTCGATTTAAATATTTATAGTTGAAAAAGTAGTAGATTTCGATATTTATAGTTGAAATATTTATAGTCGGTTTAAATATTTATAATTGAAAAACTAATAGTTTAATGTAACCAATGTAATAGTTAACCAATGTCATTAATTTCCATAAGAAAATTTGTATCAATGTTTCAAAATTTTTATCCTTTTTTTTAAGTGCAAACATTTAATCAAAAATCTTGTTTATCCTGAAATAGAAATATTAAGCTGGAGTAGAAAAAAAGCTACTGTAAATCTAACACTTTTTCCCGTAAATATGTCTGCTTCGTTATTTAACAAAGCATTTCGATCGATATTATATGAAAAGAATTTAGAAAGTGAATGTCTTACAAAGACATGTATATGAATACAGCGTAGTGTATTTCAAAGTGATGAAAGTAATTACTTTAACGTTGTTGTGGTCGAGATTTACAAAAGACCTTTTATTTAGTGGAAAATAGTAAAAATTTAAAATGCATGCATTAGGAACTTGCATGAAATTTGCATATTAGGTAATGTTTACTAGAAAACGAGGCTGATATGTGGTTCGATAATTTCTATCTGAAAAATTAATACATATTTTAATATTTGTTTCTTTTTAATATCTTACGTGTAACTAAATATTTTGCCAGCAATGCCATTTATGAATTTTTATAGACAATACAAATTCTGTTTCAATCCTTATTTATATTCCAAACATGAAATGATTAATTAATCATTTAACATTTAATTAACTAAGTGTTTGAAATTAATTAAGTGTGTTGTAATTTAAGTAATTTAATGTGTTGAAAACTGTATTTTTTACAATTAAATGCCATTGAATATTAAAGCATACAATGAAGTCCTTATGGTGGTATTAGATTGTATTTAATATAAGAATCTACAACATAATCTACAACTACAACTAATTTAATAAATTTAAGGATTGAAAATCAGAGAATTGTTTTATTATTAAGTGTCATCAAGTATTAAAATAAACCATTCTTATTTTTAATCATGCAAAATTTGTAAGACTTATACTTTACCCTAGTGTAATATGGCTTTCGAATGGGAAACTGCTAGAAAATATGCATGGAATTATTTGGTAATCTTAGTGATTTTTTAAATGACATACCTGAAATGAAGTATCAATTAAATATCAATAGAAAATATTTCTAAGTTATTAAGCCGATATCTTTGAAAAACTAAATATATTAAATACAAACTTCAAGGGACAAATAAAACTTTTGTCGATGGAAAGTGGAAATATTTGGCTTCATTATCTTTATTAAATTATGTCAGGAATATATTTACAACAAAAATTTTGAAAATTTTCATTAGCTCCAAAAATGGGAAGCGACTATTATCTCTGTACTTGTTATTCACAATTATCTGAATATTCTATTGACTTATTTAAAAGAAAAATATTCTAATTTGAAACTAATTGACTTTCCAACAGGGTTGCTGCCGCCAATGTTAGTGGATTTGTCTTATAATTTCAAATATGCAGTATCAAAAGAATTCGCAGGAATGCAAAATGACGAGTTATTTAAAATTTCATTTAATATAAAAAGGCGATGGCATGGTGTGAAAGGAAATCGAAATTAGATATACAAATTCAAACCCAAATGTGCATGAAAACCATTGTTTTAATCTCCAAATTTAGTTCAATGTGGATTTAGTTTCATAAAGGATTTGCTGCTAAAAAGAAAACAAGAAATTAGTCGGATGTAATATAAAAAAGGGGAACTTGAGCCTAAAGCTAACTAAATTGGAATCTGACATTAAATATCTTTGCAACAAGATCGAGGATCTCACTAAATTTAAATAATAAATACTTATTAATAATTAAAGTCATATAGAAAAATATTTCATACTTCTTAATTTTTTTTAAGTTAAAAATTTACTTATTGTGTTTCCTTGACAACTTGATGATTTTTTTCCATAAACATTCATCAATTTTTTCAGTGAACAATTCAATTATTGAATGCTAAAAAAATTACGTACATGCTACATAGGGGGCATAAGAATTTTAGAAAGGCTTTGGTGAGTCTTAACACAAAAAAGATTGGGAAACATTGTTTTAGTAGGGGCCTGATGGCCGAACGGTACCGTAGGTATCAGATTCAACTCCCAGCTTTGCCCATGGGTGTTGTAGTGGTTCGGAATCCACTTTAAGCCGTAGGTCCCGGTCCTAACAGGATCGTAGAGCGTTGCAGGGGCATTGTTACTCCGCGTCCGGGGCTTACCATCAAGTTACACGCGCCCCTGGGTAATGCAAAGTGAGTAACATCGGTGCAGCCCTTATGGCGAAGATCACGGTCTGTTTGCCAGCTACATTAGCAGAAAAAAACATTGTTTTAGTTGAATGCTAAATTGAATACAATGTAAGGAGCTCATAGATTGGAATGTGTTTGATTCTTTTTTTTTTTAATATAATAGCTAGATATCTTAGTGATTAATTTCAGATTTCCTGAATTAATTTCCATCAAAAGAAACTTCTTTATGAGAGTTTCTTAAAATTATTTTCCAGAATAGCAATGGCTATTCAATTTGCATTTAAAATCCATTTTTCCGTTAAAAATTAGTCATCATCCGTTAATTTTTTTTTTCATTAAAAACATAGATTTTATTCCCGATTTCTATTCTGTCCACATCCATCTTTCAAATTCCCAAATTTTAATAGGTTTAAATTCTTAATAATTGAAGATGAATAAGAAAAACAGGAATAATTTAACTTGCAAAAACATTTATTTCATGTGTTAGTCAAAATAAGTTGAAAGAATAAAATGTTTATTTATACCCATTACAAATATTCTCGTCAATTATAAAATATATAGAGCAAAAGACAAAATAGTGAATGTTCATCATAAGTATTTGAGTCAGTAACCGGTGTTTTTTTTTTTTTTTTTTTTTTTTTTTAAATGTGAAGAAGTCCGATATTATAAAAAATGTAGAAATAAAAGAACATTGAAAAGTTAACTTTTCTCAACAATCGTTGATAAAGTTCGACTTTAACACTTTGGTAATTTTTCTTATTTAAAATATAAATATTTCATGAAGTTGTATCTGTAGTTGTAGTAATATAGTATCTGTAGTAATATCTATAAAGTTGTATCTAAAGTTGTATTTCATAAAGTTGTATACTGTGATATTGTATTCAAATTTTTTCCGCTAATTTTTTTTACATTTAAATATAGTAAATTAATGGAACGGTTTTATATGAAATTATAAAGAGCTATACCAAAATTATAAATTGTTTCAATCTAATAAGAAATCCTATTTCTTAATATATCCATGTATATGAATTTCTCAAAGTCTGTTTGTCCGCCCATACACGGCCTCAGTTTACATCTAAATTTTCGCCAATACAATGCTAATAATGTTAATACAATGCTCACCAATGACTAAGTTTTCCTCCAATTTAGTGAATTTTCGTGATTAGCAAATTTTCCAGGGTTGACATTATTTTTGATGCTGTTATTATTTTTATGCTGGTTTTATTTTCCATACTGTTCACATACAGGCAGACAAATAAATAAATAAAACATACTAACCGATAAATTGCAGCCAATTAAAGTTCTAAAAAATAAGAAAAATTATTATTTAAATAGTCCCGGCTTATACTAATCCTTTTTGGCCCAATTTTACCAATATAAATGTACCGCCCAAATCACAGTTCAGAAAACAAAGAAATTTGGAGATTTTAAGCCCGCTACATGACAGATAAAGTGTTATTGATTGACACTGGATGAGAAAGGAAACAAACTGTCAAATTTCCCTTTTTCCCCATGTCAGTTAATAGTCTTAGGCTTCGAAATTTGATAGCCGTCGGGGTGAATTTAGGAAGGGAAGATATTATAGTATGGTGGAGAAAGAAAGTATTAATAGTGGAGAACTTCATGCTGGTTTTTCAATTCCTACTATTAGTTCACACTCTCCCTATATATATATTGTTCAAATTTTGAATCGTTCATAAAATACTTCTCATTCATCCACTCAGGTTCAAATACATTTTTTTTGAACTTGCAGTGGATGGCACCTGATGTAAATACAGTTTTTTCAATTATTAATTCATTCATTAAATTTAATTCAATAATTTTAGTTTTTTTTAGATTTAAGTTGCATATATCTACCAATAGATGGCGCCAGATGAACTTAAAAAAATGAATGGAAATTATTTATAAAGGACTTTCTGCAATAGAGCGAAAAAAAAATAGGAATTGACTTTAAAATTTTTTTTTTATATTACTTGTTTTTACTATACTGCAGAAAGTGAGTATATTGCAGTATAAATATTGTAGTATAAATAATTTTCATTCATTTTTTTTAAGATATAAAAAATTCTCTCTCACATACACACTTTCCATCTCTCTCACTCATTTAATCACAAGTTTCATTTTCCATTTTGTTCCCTCCTTGACTCAGACTAGAACCCAGAATGAAAAAAGAATCTGAAAAGACATTTTTTCCCAGCGTTCTACACGCTTCGCCACAGACGGCATTGATTCCTAAATTTATATCCTGCTAAATATCTTATAGAAGAGAAAAAAAATTTCTCCCATATCAAAATAAAATTAATTAATTAAATTTAATGAATGAATTAATATTAGAAAAAACTATATTAGCATCAACTATCATCCACTACAAGTTCAAAAAAATGCATTTGAACTTGAGTGGATGAATAAAAAGTATTTTATAAACGATTGAAAATTTGAACAAGATATATTTAGGGAGAGTGTGAACTAATAGTAAGAATTGAAATAAGAGTTAATAAGTTTTACCTTTCTGAAGCAAATGAATTGAGATAGTTCAGCGATGAATTATATAAGATAGTTCTATATAAATTAGCAATCGCAATCTACCATAGGTCACGTCTCAATTAAATTTTTGATAACTTTTGATATTATGTAGTGTAAGGCTCAATTTGATACATGCTTTTTTACTTTCCTAAGGTCATATCAGACTGATAGATGACGTCAGGATGACGTATATAAATAAATGCCATGGAAATTAAAGTAATTTTAATGCACTATTAAATTAAACAATTATTTACATTTTCAATTAAAAATAGCTACCAAACTTTTATAATTAAAATAAAAATTTCGTGCTCATGTTCATTTTATTTCATTCATTTTATATTTCTTTCTCATTTGTAAGTTCTGCCTCATGTATATATATGGAGGATGTTTTGGAATTTTTGTTACGATTTTGATTTCCCCCGTGAATTAAATTTAAATGAATAAAAAAAAACCGAATGGCATCACTTCGGAATAGGTCTTAATTATCGTCTGCATCATTAAAATTACTTTTTGCTTTAAAATGTCGCTGTAAAAGAAACAAAGAATCTATGACTATTTTTTTTTTGCCTTTTAAGGACAGAAATACTCTTTCGTTAATTAAGAAAAAGGTGTGAACTGCGTGGATTTAGTATTTCAACAAGTGAAATAATTATTATAATTAATAAAAAAGGAAGTAAACTTTTTTTCATTCGATTAGGGAAAAGGTAAAAAATACGTATACAACACAGCTATAGTTCGACCACTGATAGGATGAAAAAGTCACAAATTTCCAAGTTGGACTGATTAACAAACAATACAGCAGCATAGAGGAGGAAGTGTCATTTAGGAGGAATTTTAATTGCAATGAAAATAATTTTAATTTTTAATAATTAAAATTTTAGATTGCATGATATTAAAAGGAAAACTAGATGAAAACAAGTAATATAAAAAAAAAAAATTTTTAAATCAATTCCTACTTTTTTTTCACTTTATTGCAGAAAGTCCTTTAAAAAAAAAATGAATGAAAATTATTTATAAGTTTATCTGGCGCCATCTATTGGTAGATATATGAAACTCAAATCTAAAAAAAACCTAAATTAATTGATTAAATTTAATTACTGAATTAATATTTGAAAAAAAAAACAGAATTCACATCCAGTGTGCTTCACTACAAGTTCAAAAAAAAATGTATTTGAACTTGAGAGGATGAATAAAAAGTCTTTTATTACCGATTGAAAATTTGAACAAGATATATATAGTGTGAGCTAATAGAAGGAATTGAAAAAAAAGTGCGCACTAGTCATTATACTTTTTTTTTAAATGACTTTTCTCCTCGGCTATCTAACTAGCAACTCTAGCAAATAATCGATTAATTCGTTTCTGCCGTTAAACCGGATGTTTACTGTTACATGTAAATAATAGTAAACATCTGGTGTGGCGGGGTTATATACATACACCTCTTATTGTATCTTATCACGTGTTTTAAAAAAATTCCAATCCCTCCAAAGAACAATAGGAAAATTTTTAAACATCTCAGTAAGAACTTTAAACAATATTATAAAATCAGCTTCAAAATTAATCAAAATAATAACAGTATTAATAAATAACGACGTTGACTGAATAATGTCAAAATATGTTTCTCAGTGTAAGACATTGTGCAAATGGTTGTATGAAAATTATTTGGCAGGTGAAAATTGGATTACAATTAAGGGAGGCTCTATTTATTGGTAGCAATAAAAAGATCTATTTACAACAGAAAAGAAAAGTGATAAAGATCTACAATTTTGGTTCAGAGGAAATAGGGAAAGCTTTTTTGAAGGTTTCATGATTAGTACTAGATTCTCTAATTACGTCGAACTTAAAATAAGAAAAAAAAATTCGAAATCAACTCGGGTTACTGTCAGAAATATATTTTGACACTTATTTTCAAAAACCATCCCATGAATTTATCCAAACAATCTTATTTGGGTTAAGTTCCATCAAGAACAGACTACCAGTCATACCTATAAATCAGGGGTAGCCAACCTGCCTCTCGCCTTGAATCTTTTTCTGGCCCGTGAGATTTATCACATTTTTACAAAATATATTTATTTTATACTGGCCAAAGTAGCGAAAACCAATGGATTAAAAAATACATTATTTGTGCATCCATATATTCAAAAATTTACTATCGAAATTATGAGAAAAATGAACTTTGATTTCAAAATAATATTCTTGCCAATATAGGACAGATATTGCCTGTGTTATTTATGAGTTTACAGTTATGAGTTCGCAGAACAATTAAATTATATTTTGCGAAACTCATGATGAGTGGAAAAACAAATATCGCACTAGCACAATAAATATTTTTAATGATTTCATTTTTAGTGTTTATATATTTCTTTACAATGTGCGTTTAGTATCGTTATTATTATATTATCTATGTTTACATGTAAGAGTAATAGTAAACACAAAAATAATAACTCATTATATATCAATTTTTCACTCCAAAAGATATCTACTATAGGGGTTCTAAATCTAATAAGGGGGATATGTAATTTTATATGCGGCCCGCGGAGTTAGGATGCCTTTTCAAAGTGGCCCGCAAGATCATTTGGGTTGACCACCCTTCATCTAGACTCAAGACCCGATACTGCAGGAATAAATTACTGTGTCTTCATTTCGTTTTATTCAGATCTTTTGTGATTGACTAGACTGGCAAGTTATCTCACTAAAATTTCCTATATTTGTTTTATCCATAGATTTTTGAATAAACAATAGTGTCTTAGAGCAACTGATAATTAAAATAATATTCTTGCGAATATAGGACAGATATTGTCGTTTTATTTGTGAGTTCACAGTTATGAGTTCGCAGAATAATTAAATTATATTCTGCGAACTCATGATGCTCACCGATTTGCAAACGCTAAGTGAAAGAGTGGAGAAACACATATCGCACTAGTAAACATAAACATTTTTTAATGATTTCATTTTTTTTCATTTCGCTTATATTTATATATTTTTTACATTTCAGTTTTAGTGTTATATATTTTTCTTTACAATGTGCGTTTAGTATCATTACTATTATAGTATCTATATTTACATGTAAGAATAATAATACAAACAATAATAATGACTCATTATGGTTCAATTTATTACTTCAAAAATTTCTATAGTGGGTCTAAATCTAATAGGGGAATATATAATTTTAGATGCGGCCCGCGGAGTTAGGATGCATTTCCAAAGTGCCCCGCAAGATCATTTGGGTTGGCCACCCCTGCTCTAAATGGACGGCTCTGTATTTGGAAAAATTGGAACCGGAATGTAGTATATTCCATTATGCATCCAACCAAATCCCCCGAAATCCCCAAATTCCCTGTGGATTATTGTGCATTTGGAAACTCTTTGTAATAAACTCTTTGTAAGCGACGTCCGAAGGCATTGGATGGACTTAGCAAAATTGCAGTGGAGGAATATAATAATATAAGCCTCGATATTTCAGGAAAAGCTATTTTATCTTGGAAATTAAGATGTAATATTAAGATGTTCAACGAAAGGTTTATCCGACTGAATATATTAAAAAATAAAATTCTTATATTTTCCATAAATATTTTATTTTTAAAATCGATACTAAAATGTGTGTACACCCTCTGTTGCAACGTATATTGTATACTTTTTATCTAAACTGTAATAATTATTTTTCAGTATTAATTATATTTTATTTTAAATTATTTTTAGAATTATAAAAAAGTTAACAATGAAATGTTTTTTTTATTTAAAAATCAAAGTAGATTATAAAATAATACAATTGATGTACTTAAACCCATTTTATGTGAAATTATAAGCGATTACATATTTCAATGACGTTTTATATTTCATTTTAGGAATCCATTCCAGAAGTTGATTTTGCCAAGTTTAAGAAAGTCAACCATCAGGTACATTAATTTTATTGTTTATAAATTATCTAATTTTGTCAATTATAACATAATGTTTTTAACAATGTATTTTGTCTTACAATGCTTATTTTCAACTTATGCGAATTTTAATTTGAAATCATATTATTTTTTTAAATTTTTTATGGTAAATTTCATGTCTGTTGAAAAACAAAAATGTGTAATCTTTAAATTTGCTTACATAAAATGTTTCCTTAAAATGTTGCTTTTTTTCAACTTCCATATAAAAAAATAATGTTTTGTTTATGTAAGAACTCATGTTGTAAATAACCCAGCTTTCTTAATACATCTATGCCGATGATATATGTCTTAAATTATTATTTTACCATAGACAGAATACTTAAATGTTTAAACTCCAATTGTTTGCAAAATATGCAATTTTCTTAGCATTGATTGCATTTCGAGCATTTAACAACAGAGTTTTTGGGCAATGCGATGAAAAGAAAATTCTTTATGAATATTATATTCTTACTACTACATTTTAATTCTTATTTAAAGAATTCATCGAACATGTTATTGCCTCTCGTGTTATAGCAATTATCTGAAAAAATTCTTCAGAGTTGATTAAATTATAAAGAAACCTGATGAGCTAATAATCCTTTACTCGAATTAACAAATTTTACCATATTTTAAAAATAACATATCCTGTCATTTGAATAAAGTTTTAGTTTATCGATAAAATAAAATCAACGCTGCAATCAACAATATTTCTTTTTGTTTTTAAAAAAAGATAATAGCTGATGACAACAATCTTCTAAAAAGGTTATTCATCAGAAATTGAATTTCTTCAAATTCTTCTGTTGGCAGCAAAGTTAAATCCCCGTGCAGGAGATATTTTGTAGATGCATTTTTATCCTAAAATCATGGGATTCCATTCCATTAAAATTGCAATATATGGGAATGATTAGTCATTTTAATTTTTGAATCTTAATTTATATAATCGTTTTATTGATAACATAAAAATTATGTATTAAGCATTATTAATCGCAAAAGCAGTATTTTAATTTTAATTTTACGAATCAAAATTTCTACAATTAAAATAGTCTGTACAAGGTTTCAGCACAAACTTCTCAAACAGAATATGTAGTGAGTATATAACTTACAACATCGTTCTGTTTCAATAATTGTCTACACCCTCCATTCATCACTTTTGGTTCTGTACTTCATCCACTGTCCCTCAATTCCCTTGCAAATCTGTTCAGTGATATGTATTCACGTATCACGATAACGGCACAAACCACAATACTGTGACCTTCGTGGTTTTTTTTAAGTGACGAATAATGAATCGACGGACATAAGAGCTGACTAATGAGCAAACTCCGTGATCTTGATTAACCGGAACTTGGAAGGATTAACTTGGGAAGACCTAATCTTGTTATTATTGACTGTAGGTTAGAACAAAATCTACCAATCAAATTTTACCATCTTTTTGAAATTGTAAAGATTGGTTTCCTTTAGGAAATTAAAGTCTCCGAGAATTTAATCTTCATTTCTAAGAGTTACACTTTAAAAACAAAATTAAAATTAAATTTTTATTTCATATATACGAGTACGTTGTTGTAACATATGGCTTTATTGGAAATCAATCCATTACAATAAGGATCACACACAAAGAAGGAACAAGCTGAACAAAACAAACATACAACAAAACAAGCAATCGACAATAATTCGATCTCACACACCACAAAAAGTCAAAGGGGGAGAGAGTAAATAAAGGGGGGAGGCATTTTATTTTAGTCCATGAGGCTCCTGGCCCCCCAATATAATTGCAAGACTGCTCCCTGGAGCCTTCCTGTTCAGTCCTGGACATTTCAAAAGATATTCTGAATTCATTGTTCCAGCT
Organism: Caerostris darwini; assembly: GCA_021605075.1. Lineage (NCBI taxonomy): Eukaryota > Metazoa > Arthropoda > Arachnida > Araneae > Araneidae > Caerostris > Caerostris darwini. The sequence goes on from BPLQ01013825.1 coordinate 187,993, forward strand.
CCGCATATTGGACAAGTGTTCGAGGCGATGGCACCTATCCTGTTTAGGTGTTCCGCAAAACAATCGTGTCCAGTTCTTAATCGAAAGTTGGCAGTAGCTCAGTGGCCAGTGTTAAAGAATCGTGGCCTAGTGTTAAAGATTTTCCAGCTGTCTTGAATAGTGTGCCCAGGGCTTGATTTTCCTATAGGCTAACTAGGCTTCAGCCTAGGGCCTCATTCAAATTGCTAGCAAAATTAGAATGACACTATTCTAAAAACTGTAAACACTAAAACACTGAATCAAAAGTAAGGAGAAATTCTACACATATGAATAATAAACAAACATAATAATTAATTTACAAACTAAAAAATGGGAGGTGAAAGGGCCTCATAAGTGGAATAGCTAGGGCCTCTTTTCATCTAAATCCGGCCCTGAGTGTGCCACTTTTTGCCTTCAGATTTAGTTATGAGATTATCATTCAGTGTCTTAAAAAATTATCTATGAACAATTTCTTGAATGATTCTGGTGGAACTTGCTTCTTTCTCATATATATATATATTCATATAATAAATTAAATATTCAAATAATTTGCATTGTTTAATTTTAAAAACAATCGTAAATTAGGACAATAAATTTGTATTTTTGGCTTGTTCGAATACTTTTTATGCCTTCAAAATTCTTTTATTTTAGATTTTTTTTTTTTTTAATTTTTGATATAAAAATGTATAAATACTTTGATAATTGTTTTAAAATTCAGAGTTCAAACAGTTTTTCAAACTACTGATTAACTGTGTCTCTCTGTTTTCTTGAGATAACGCCATCTATTAAAAAATAAAATAAAAATTTTTCGTTGTAAATCGGTGTGTTCGAATATTTTCTGCATTTAGTGTATGCATATTGTTCATAGGATATAAAATAATAGTGGTTTAAAATAGATCCTACTTATAATACACAGTATTCATATTTTCACATGATTTATTATTTAGAATTGATCACTCTTCAATGACTGGAAATTTTGGTAATTGTTAAGAAACGATAAATACTCCATCATTCATATAACTAGACAAGCAATCCTTCCTAATTATTTCGACACAGTTCTTAACTATTCATGTTCAGCGAAAAATGATTTTTTTTTTTTTTTTTTTTTTTTTTTGCGAATACTCTTATTTTCTGACAACTTCCGGTATTTTTATTCACGTGGTATATAAAAATTGAATACAAATGCTTTACAGAATAACCCATTCATCAAGTGGATACCAACCATGGAATAAAATAGAATATTTTTCAGCCAGCAATCACTCACGTCTGATACACTTTGACATTAATGAGAGCCCCAGCCTGGCGTTAAAACTGGCCTGATGCCAAATTCAAAATGGCGGATTATATTTACCTTCGAGTTTTTATTCTTTGTTATTTAATAAGCATTATGTGACACAAGACTTTCGTGACTCAGAAAGCCAACTGCGTTTTTCTCATTCAATATTCAGCGCAGGTGAAGCAATAAAAAAGTTCATAAGAGATACAGTAAACAAATATGTATTCACAGTGATTATGCTTTTATGGAATTGTTTTCAAAGTAGAATCCGCATAATATAACTTTCTTTGATCACATCCGTTCGAGTGCATGCATTTTGTACACAGAGCCTTTCATTATTGGTATCAATATTGTTTGCTCTAGTTTTGAAATCTAAATTTACCTCTAGGTTTTTAACTATCGCAATTGGGTGTGGATCTATACTCGTGTGACCTTTGATTCCGACTTCCCATTTTTTCAATTCCTTCTATTAGCTCACCCTCTCCCTATATATATATCTTATAAAATTTTCAATTGTTCATAAAATACTTTTTATTCAACCACTCAAGTTCAAATGCATTTTCTTTGAAATTGTAGTGGATGACACTGGATGTTAAAACAGTTTTCTCAAAGATTAATTCTGTAATTAAATTAAATTAATTAATTTTAGGGTTTTTTTTAGATTTAAGTTGCATATATCTACCAGTAGATGGCGTCAGATAAACTTAAAAAAATGAATGAAAATTATTTATAAAGGATTTTCTGAAATCGAGTGAAAAAAAAAGTACGAATTGACTTAAAAATTTTTTTCTAATGTTATTTACCGTAATTTTATGTATTATAATGTGTACTAATTAATTTAGAAAAATTGGTGATAGAAATTCCACGGTTTTTACTCAATTCATATATCTGTCAAAACAATATTTGCATAAGAAAGTATTTTTTCACAATTTTAAAGGTGTATGATTGGCACTAAAGAGATATCCTTGACTCTAAACTGTTAACAAAGTATTATAGAATAGCTTAAGACCTTCTTCTTCTTCAATGGCGCAGCAGCCCATGGTGAACCAAGGCCGTCTGCCTACTGGCAGATTTCTAGACAGGACACGTTTTCTTTTTACGAGATAGGGTTGTCAGCCTTACGTCCTATAGTCATGTTAGTCCGGGACCTACGATTTAAAGTGGATTGCAAGTCACTGCAATCTTCTAGTCACTGCAATCCTGTACGCGAATCCGAAGCCTGTGATATCGATTTCCAGAGTGCCAGTCACTCGGCCATCAGGCCTCTCCCTGCTTAAGAGCGGCAAAAGAAAATTTACGTTTTAAGCACAAATTTGTAATTTTTGCAATAAAAAAAAGTTTTCTTCTTTAATATTATTAATTTAATATATTAATATTATACTAATAACTTCTAAAATATATTTCATTTATGATCCAAGATCGATGTTTATAAGCCTCAGTACTGAAAAAAGTCTCGCAATACTTATTTGGTTTGCTGGTAAATAGTCATTATCTTTGCTACTGGTTGGAATTTTGAAGCATGCAATTGAATTGTCTCAACATTTAATTTTAAGATTAAGTCGTAGAATTTTGGAAAAAAGACTGTCATTGACTCCCGACTCCTTCAAAAATGCTCGACTGCCGATTTCTTGGTCCGACTAAGACTCCCTAGCTTTGAATTTATGTAAATTGAAATTTGCTGTCTTGCTTCAACCACCGATGGCGGCCTGATGGCCAATTGGCTAAAGCTCTGGCATTCAGTATTACAGCCTTCAGGTTCCAATCCTGGCGGTGGCATGGATGTTTGTGAGTGGTTCGAAATCCACGTTAAACTGTGGCCCCGGTTTAATTAGACAAAAGTGCAAAAAATTAACGTAACCAAACCAAGTCAACTATCGACGAAATTCTTTTTGGAATGAGAGGAAAGCCATAGTTTTGGAAAACCCTCAGTGTAGTTTTTCATGTAATATGTGTAATATGATACTCAGTTCCGCAAATTCTGCAGGAAAGCATTATCTAACAGTATTTATATCTCGCAATACTAATGTAAACTCGTGGTCTTGTATGAATAAGTGGAAAAAAATAAAATACACTAATTACCAAATATTTGTGAGATAATTATATTACAAAAGTCTTTGGATTATAATTAATTTAATTATTATCCATAACCCTGGTTGGCATTAAATTCCTGCCTGTAAAAGTAATAGTTAATTCTTATATATTTCATGCTACTAAATTCAATCATGGCGTTACAATTAATCTATCCTGTTCAATTTATTTTGGGGAAGTCACTGATTAAAACGTAAAATTGTTCAGCTAGATCTAACTTTAAGGGATCTTAAAATTTAGCAACAAAAAAAAAGTCACCAATTCGATGATTTGACACCAAATAAATTTTTTTTTCTTACCATTTCGTTCTGGTTGTGTTTTCTTTACAACTTTCGTTTCGCCAAATATTAGTGACAAAAAGAAAGAAAAGGTCATATTCCCCCCCCCACACACACCATCCCCGAAAAAACACATACAAGACTCCCTAAACTGCAATTTACGAAACAGTACATTTCTTGCTAAAGAATTTGGGCTGAAAGAAAGCTATTGATTATTTTTTTGGATTTTGAATTAAAAAAGGTTTTTAACTCTATTTCGAAATCAATTGCCGAAAAATTAAATAACGTACTTCAGTCCGACCTCCAAATAATAAAAACAAAATGTTACTGGGGAGGGGAGGGGGCTGATGGCCGAGTGGCTAGCCCTTTGGCATTCGGTGCCACAGGCTAGGGGCTTGAGTCCAAGCGGGGCCTTGGATGCTTGCAATGTTTCGGAATCCATTTAAAACCGTTAATCCCGGTCTAGGTATTTGGCATGGGGCTGAAAATCCTACTACGTATAAAGAAAACTTCTTCTGTCACGAAATCTGCCACTAGGCTGACAGTTTTGGCCCACCAAGGGACTGTTGCTCCAATGAAGAAGAATGTTATTGGAAAAGCTGCTTATGATGCTTTTGGAAACATATTTTGGGAAATGGTCCTCAGATTATGAAGAATTAGTAAAGCCATAGGGATATACTATGTCTCTAATACTTCGAATCCTACATTTTTATTTACTTTCTCATGCTATGGGAGCAATAATAAACTTTGAGAAAGATTCACTAGGATTCAACTCAAGTGGAAAAAGTAGCGAAATGAAATGAAAATAAGTATGTGCATTTAAGTGACATAGGTAATTTTCAAGATATACTTTTTTTTATTTGTTTATAAGCCAAAAAAATATCATTGTAATATTTTTATTTTTTTGTAGAATTACAAATGAATACAGTAATTATTTGATTTTAAACGTATTTCAAAAAAACTTTCTCTCCAAAATGACGTATTGTGATTTAGGAAAGTAAAATCTATATTGATATCTTTCTTTCGGGGCGGAATATTCTTATTGTTTTTTTTCTTTTTGAGCACTAAATACTCGATGTTTCTATTATGTCATTTCTATTATGTCATTGATACACGGATTAACAATACACGGAAAGAAATGTTTCGGTTCTGCCTACTTTTTTATTAAAAATGATTCAACGGAATAATACATCATAACTAATGTTATTTATATGCGCTATTTAATTAACATTACGGTCACATATATGAGTATTATTTTTTAATACATTTATTTTTTGCTCTTTCAATTCCTTCTATTAGCTCACACTCTCCCTATATATATCTTGTTCAAATTTTCAATCGTTAATGAAACATTTTTTATTCACCCACTCGAGTTCAAATACATCTTCTTAAACTTGTAGTGGATGACACTTGACGTTAAAACAGTTTTTCAAATATTTATTCATTCATTAAATTTAATTAATTAGCGTTAGTTTTATATGGGAGAAAAAAATTCCTCTTATACAAGGTATTTAGCAAGATATAAATTTAGAAATAAATATCGTCAGTGGTGAAGCGTGTAGATCTTTGGAAAAAAATGTCTTTTTCAGATTCGTTTTTCATTCTGGGTTCTAGTCTGAGTCAAGGAGGGAACAAAATGGAAAATGAAGCATGTGAATAAATGAGTGAGAGAGTTGGAAAGTGTGTATGTGAGAGAGAGAGAGAGAGAGAAAAATTTCTTCTAACTTAAAAAAAAAAATGAATGAAAATTATTTATAAAGGACTTTGTGCAATGGAGTGAAAAAAAGTAGGAATTGACTTTAAATTTTTTTTTATATTACTTGTTACTGAGTTATTGAGTTTTCACTGATATAAAATCAATAAAATGTAATCGAACTTAAAATCGAATATTCGTCATTGAACTTGTTTACCCATTTTGCTGAAAAAATTGTGCTATCGGTACCGTTGAGGAAAAAAAATTTTCTTTAATGGTACTAATACCATAATCATTCATTGTAACCATATTTATCCTAATAATCCTACATATAATACTATAATGATTTTTTAACAAGCATTGTTCTTAATATTATTCTGACGAAAACAGTTGTAAAAATCTTTTAACAAAATTCTTTACCTCAAATTTTTTTTATCTTAATCAGTAAAATTATCTTAATCAATTTTCAACAATTTTTAATTTTTGTTCAATTCATTATCTTAATCAATTTTCAACTATTTTTAATCAATTCATTATCTTAATCAGTTTTCAACTTTTAATCAATTAATTGTCTTAATAAATTTTCAACAATTTTTAATCAATTCATTATCTTAATCAATTTTCAACAATTTTTAATCAATTCATTATCTTAATTAATTTTCAACAATTTTTAATCAATTCATTATCTTAATCAATTTTCAACAATTTTTAATCAATTCATTATCTTAATAACTTTTCAACAATTTTTAATCAATTAATTATTTTAATCAATTTAATCAATAAAACTCTATAAAATTTTATTGAATCGAACACGATGCTTTTGAGGACTCAAATTTTGAAAATCAATAAAAAAAACTGCATTATAAAAGCTATATTAAAAAGACTTATTTTCCAAATCCTAATTTCTTTTATTTATATAACAAAAGATAATTTTTAAAATAATTTTCTTTTTTCCCCTAATTTTGAAAAATAACAATTATGTGTAAAAAGAATTGTAATTGAAAAAAAGAATTGTTATCCGATTTAATGAAAAGCACTCGTATAATAGATGCCTGCCAGACACTTGTAACGAATTTTAATATTTTTTTCTGAAGTTTAAGGATGTATGAATCAATATTCTCTGCAAATAAGTTCTGCAGAACTAGAAGAATAAGAAATGATAGATCGGGTACTATATCATCTACTGCTGATAGCTCTCTTACAAAACCTTTGCCAACACAAAAAAGACCCTTTCATTAAATAATCAATTTATATCTTTTTTGTGCTTTCATGTTGCACATCAACTTTTTTGTGTTCACAGTATCCATCCTAGTTGCAATATAATCTTCTATAACCACATTTACCATTGTTAAGCTCTGAAGAGCTTTGTGAACCATTTTTTGATATGTTTACTTTGCAATAATTTCAATTAAGTGCTTTCAAGGTGAAGGCCATTTAATTTTTTTTACTTATCTTCTTCGTAATTGTATCTGGAGTTGAGTTGGAATATTCTAAATTAATCATTTGTAAACCTTTAGAAATCAATGAATAATTTATACTTTGTAAAATATTGATGATAGTATGAGATAGTAATTTTTTTATTGACCCTGTATTTAGTTTGATTAGATGAGATATCGATTTAGCGTTTTCATTTTAATCTATTTTGATTATTTTGATTATTTTTCCAATTTATATGCAAACCAAGAAAACACGGCGCGTTTCACGCCGATACATTTTCAGCATCCATGTCAAGTGCAATATGTTATTTTTTAATTATTTGGAAATGATAGATGATGGTTTACATGTGTGCCATGCTTTTAAATTTTCTAGATTAGTTTTCAACATATGTTTTTGTAAATGATGGGATATTATTTATTCCACAAAAATATTATATTGAAAAAATATCTTATGTTTAAACCATAATTTCGCTTTGTCAATAATTTAATTAAAATATTGTTAAACTTCTTCAGTGGCGCAACAGTTCCAAGGTGGGCGAAGGCCATTTGCCTACTGACAGATTTCGAGACAAGAGATATTTTCTTTGTTTTAAGGGGTAGAGGTGTCAGCCCTTTGGTCAACGCTCTACAATCATATTAGACCTGGATCTGTAGTTTAAGGTGGATTCCGAGCCACTACAATTATCCATGGTACTAGAGCCAGAGAGCTAGTCTCTCGGCCATCAAGCCTCATAGTATTCTTAAACAGTTTTTATCCTTTTATGACATAAAGACTTTCTATAAAATATTCAATTTGTATATGGTTATATTCAAATGAATTGTCATTTTAGAATTTTATTAGGGAATAAAATAATTTTCTAATCTATTAAATACCATTAAATCTCTAAAGAACTAGAACTATGAATTCATCATTTGATAATCGTAATCTGAATTTTAATTTTTTTTAGAGGAAAATACTATGAATTTTCTTAATCAGGACTACTTAAAATAATATATTAGAAGATAATTTGTCCACGGTATCTACAATTTCATTGCTTATTTTTTCATTCCTACTTTTGACGAAAATCAGGATTCGTTTCCATCAAAAGTCAACAGAGAAAGTAATCAGTAGAATTTGCCGTTTTCTTCATGGCGTTATATACTGATATTCTGTTAATGATTCTGCTTTACTATATGATTTCGCTTTATAAATTATTTAAATGTAGTTTATATAAAAAATTTGAAAACAAAAATGGAGATTAATACTCAATTAATGATTTGAAATTTCATATCAGTAATAGTAAAACAGCCATATCATTTTTAACTTTTCAAAAAAGGTTTTTAACATTACTTATCGTATACACTGAGTAATAATTATTCTTCAAAACTATATATTAAAATATGACCATTAATTTATATTTTAAAACTAGTATGCTATTACAGTTTTTAATTCTTTTTTTATTATATTTTAATTTTTAACTCACACTATTCCTCAGTGAAGTACAGTACTAATTTCATCAGGGACAGTACGAAAGACATTACCAGTAAATAATTACTATTAAATCATACATCAGTTGAAGACCACGATCATTCCCAGAGGAAAGTTTGAACCAAAAAGTTTTCATGCATTCATTATGTTTTTATATTTTTTGGAAACCTGGTTCCAATTCCCTAGAGACTTGCAATTACTATGGTGTTGTTGCCCATGACTAGAATCAACCTTCCTCTGGCACATTGCGTGCGCTAACTCGTGGAACACTCGTCTTTAAACGACAAGCACCTCCCTTCCCAACGTAACTCGTTCCCTTTTTTTTGTCACCAATGTCACGCCATGTGACAAGAAACGAAACCAGAACCCCCCTTCAACATGGCACGTACAGAAAAAGGCACTGAAAACACAGGCACTGAAAAAGGGCGGCCCGTGCATGCCAGGGCGGTGTCTTGCAGACCACTTCAGGAATTAAAGGTCAATCTCTCGCTGGAATGCGAGTTTCTTTCTATTTTAAAAATGTCCCCACCCATTAGGAGAAATCAATACAATGACATTTGTATCTTCAAGTTCATGATCCACTGATTTGAAATTATGCAAGTACTATAAAAAACAAATTTTTTTTAAGTCAATTCTTACTTTTTTTTTCACTCTATTGCAGAAAGTCCTTCATAAATAATTTTCATTCACTTTTTTAAGTTTATATGGCGCCATCTATAGGTGAATACATGCAAAAAAAACTAACAAGTAATATAAAAAAAAATTTCAATTCCTTCTATTAGCTCACACTCTCCCTATATATATATATCTTGTTCAAATTATCAATAGTTCATAAAATACTTTTTATTCATCCACTCACGTTCAAATACATTTTTTTTTTTGAACTTGTAGTGGATGACACTGGATGTTAATAGAGTTTTTTCAAATATTAATTCATTAATTAAATTTTAGTTTTTTTAGATTTAAATTGCATGTATCTGCCAATAGATGGCGCCAGATAAACTTAAAAAAATGGACGAAGTTATGAATAAAGGACTTTCTGCAATATAGTGAAAAGCAAGTAGGAATTGACTTAAAAAAGAAATTTTTTTATATTACTTGTTTTCACCGGGACCTACAGTTTAACGGGAATTCCGAACCACTCGCAAACATCCATGCGACCACCAGGATTCGAACTTGGTTCCTGTGGTACCAAAAACTAGAGCTCTAGGCAGTTGGCTCTCATGCTGCGTCGTAGCCAGACACGGCTGTATTGTTACTGATGTCCTGAGTAAACTGAACTTCGGTGATCCTTTTATTTATAATTATAAAAAATCCCACGGGAAATTTAAAAAAAGGGAAATCGAAACATGCATTGCTTATAACAAACAATGCACAAACAATATTTGGAAAAGCAAAACAACTGGTCAACTATAAATTAATCTACGGTATGTCATTATTAATAGCGTTTCCTGATGATTGATGGCTATATAATTATCGCTAAAGAAATTGCATATGATTACTAACGAATATATAAAATTCGCTAATGAGGTTATATAGTATTGCTAACGATTGATTAACCATTATATACGATTCGCTAACATTGTATGCGATTGCTAACGATTGATGGTTATATATGATTCACTAACATTGTATGCGATTGCTAACGATTGATGGTTATATACGATTCGCTAACATTGTATGCGATTGCTAACGATTGATGGTTATATACGATTCGCTAACATTGTATGCGATTGCTAACGATTGATGGTTATATATGATTCTCTAGCATTGTATGTGATTGCTAACGATTGATGGTTATATACGATTCGCTAATATTGTATGTGATTGCTAACGATTGATAGTTATATACGATTCGCTAACATTGTATGCGATTGCTAACGATTGATAGTTATATACGAATGATAACCAGAAGACTTATCGAATTAATTGTCCCCCATTTACGTATCGTCTCGGAGAAAACCAAGAAAAGTTTCGCTGGTCAACTTTGTTTTCTGTGCGAGACGCTTATGCATATTGTTGTCACATACTACCTTTGAATCTCGTTTCTGAAAGCAGAAACTCCAAGGAATTATGATAGCGAATTTTAATGCAAACTATTCGAGCACATGATAAATTGAGCACAAGTCAGTTCTTTACTAGGAATCGAGAGATTTCATTTGTGCTTCTATTGCCTGATTATTTATTTGTTTAGGTTTTGATTTTATACATTTTTTTTCATTTATATTATTGCTGTATATATTTTATAAATGATTTAAATAGGCTTAAGAATATTTGTGTGTAGGGATACTTCTGTATTTAAAATGAAAAAATAATAATTTTGAACTACAATTGAAGATTATTTAATAAGATAACAATTATTTATGTCAATAAGTTATCCTTGAATTGCTATTGTCATTATCTATATTAATTCTTGCATCCTAAGTTAAAAGGAATAATAAAATGTATAACTGATTCGTATTCTGAATAGAAAGTTAATTGTATGTTTAAATATATATTTCTAAGCGATCGAATGCCAAACTTATTACAATAACAACCTTTTATGTCCTTGCTCAATCGAATTTCCTGACTTTTGCTCTGAGGTTTATAGCGTAATTATTTCGTTCTTCTATTATTTATTTTTGCAAAGTTGCTCATTTGTGGAAAAAATGGTAACAAAATCAATCTGAAAGTAATGATGTCGTTACGAGAAAAGAGCTCGAACAACCCGTTCCTTGGTAAATATTTTCAAACTTATATTGCGTGTTGAAACTAATTATTGGATACTTTTTACTTATTTTTCTTTATAAATGTCCAGAATTGATTTCTCACCACAACAAATCGGGGTCTTGAACCTCTGATGGGATTTTGGTGCAGTGATTGACTACTACTTTGGCTGTCTCAAACGAAAATAGCCATTATGTGACCTCAAAGGCCATACTGATGCCATGTGTTGAAATATTTTATCGAATCTGTGTTATTCAGTGGGTGAATTCCAATAATAAAAGTGATAAAACATGTGTTTTTATCTGCTGGAAAAGCAGATGTTTTATAAGAAAACACCGCTTTATTAAAGTGTACTTCAGTGATGCCATCTGTTGAAATGTTTTATTGAATCCTTACTATTCAGTGGATGAATTCCAATAATAAAAGTGATAAAATAAGTGTTTTTGTCTGCTGGAAGAGCAGATGCTTTTTAAGAAAACATCTTTTTATTAAAGTGTACTTGAATGGTGACATAAAATACTTCTTGGAAAGCTATGTAAGCTTTAATGTGAGCTTTACCACAGCTATATTAACTTGCTTTTTTTCTGTAATGTGTGTTGTTTATTTCAGAAATACCTTTATTTGTTGTTTGTCTATATTTAGGATAATTTTAGCCAAGTATAGATGTATTGATCTTTAAAATGTATTTCGCTCGAAAAGTAATAACTATTTGTAATTCCAAAAGTCATTAAAAAAGTTTTTCCGAAATATTATACACAAAAAGTAAATTGTAGCAATTTAAGGATTATATATGGCAAATAATACTGGACAAAGTCGTTCATTTAAAGCAAGGTCTTCAAACTAAAGTTCGCCACAGTTTTGATTACATTATAAAATTTACGAAGTAGGTAAATCATACAAAATATTAATCGGTTTTATTTCTTAATTGGTCGTTACATATAAACAATAACTGGCTTACATAAGGAGATTGAATATTCTAATTGTAATTTGTGATATGAGATTTGTCCCTAAAACTTACAATAAATGACCTACATAGATAATTAACATAATGAAGTTATAATTATGAATAATGAGATTTATGTAACTGTAACTTTTGCTGGCAATTGTTTGCAGTTGGAGATCAATTTTACTAGGGGAAATTGTCAACAGCGACTTCCAATGCTCATCAATTAATTTGGATCTGTAAATAATTTTTGCATATTTAGTTTTGGAGAATGTTTTTTCACACAAATAACAGTTGTGAAAGCAAGGAAAAAAGCCACGAGCAAATTTAGGGTGGAAGAAGGTGAGGAAGGAAGGTGGTGTGAGGTGGAAGACTCTTATTAAATTCCAGCAATAATGAGTTTGAATATTTTATTTAAAACTGACGCCACACTGCAAATCAATAGTTTCCATTTGAAGTTCTGGCCAAAAAAATTCTATGTTGATTCCCAGTTCTATTCTGCCTTAGTTTTAAAATGATTTTGAAAAACCTTGATGTCGTTTGCATCGAATGCATCAAAATCTGAAAACAAGATTTAAATTATATATTTAAAATTTCCAAACCTTCAATTCTATATTGAACCGGAAATGGAGTCTTAGTTTGCTGACTGAATGTTTGGCACGTATTAAAATGCGTGAAATCTTTTTTTGTTGTGCTTTAAACAAAACAATTTTTTGTCCAAAGGACTTAATATGAATGCCTAAATTAGACAGAAGATGGATTTTTTTTTGTAATTTTAAATTAATGCCATTCATATGTTTAGTTTAAATCTGTAAAAAATTAAAACTTCCATAACCACTCATAGTTTTGCAATTCACTTAGAAGACGATTCATTTTATTCAAGAAAATTTCGATTGTTGCACGAAGCAGCTTTGGAAGAAAAAAAACGCCGCGTGATGATCTGATGTAGTTAACAACTGACAGGACTGGACTTAAAACTTCTTACATATCCAAGCCTTTTCCGCAAAAAGATTGTTGAGGAGCAATTCAATGTACCATCAATGGTTTTGAACCACCTTCATTTGCTGGGACCAACTCCTTTAAAAATATATTAACCAGTGGTCGTTCCGTCAATGCTATGAATGTCAAGAAGCTCATCATACACGTCATAATTTTTTTCTATCCCTCGAGTAAAAATTAATATCTGAGAAATATCTAAAACATCTGTAGACTCATCCAAGGGTAAAGAGAACCTCTCTAAGTATCGATTTTTGCCAGACAATTAATTTAATATTTTGGAATATTTTCTGCAATATCATCTACTCTTCGAGCAGCAGTGTTTGCAGACAAACTGATGTTTTTAAATAAATTAGCTTTTTTCTGGATACATTTGTTCTGCTACTGCAATAAGGCAATCCTTGATTAATTCACCGTCAGTAAATGGTTTTACTATTGAATGAGCCGCGTGCGGAAACCAGATCGAGTTGGTGCTTCTTGTTCATTTACTGTGTATGAACTCCGCCGCAATGATATGTCCTTGAATTACCGTATGTACCATCCGAAATTGTGAACAGAGAGGAGTCCACACTGTAGATACCTCACTCGTCGGCTAGTTCCAAAACTAAAATTTGAGTGTAATTCAAAACTACATCATGCTTGTATGAGGAACAAGCTAGGTCTTGGCCCTTGGAGCTTAGTGAAGGAGTCAGTGACCCTAAAGGACGCATTTATTTTGTGACTCGTTTCAGTGATTCGTTTATCGTTCTAATTCACGATTCGTTTATCATTCTAATCGCAGATCACATTCCTCAGCTTTTACAATTTATTTCTTAATCATAAACAAGTAATATATTAAAAAAAGAATGTAAAGTCCATTCCTACTTTTTTTTCACTCTATTGCAGAAAAGTGCTTTACAAATAAAGTTGAAATTTTCCTCTTACATCTGGCGCGATCTATTGGTAGATACAGGCAACTTAAATCTAAAAAAAACTGAAATTAATTAATTAAATTTAATTTATGAATTAATATTTGAAAAAACTGTATTAACATCCAGTGTCATTCCCTGCAAGTTAAAAAAATTGCATTTGAACTCGAGTGGATGAATAAAAAGTATTCTATGAACGATTGAAAATTTGAACAAGATGTATATAGGGAGAGTGAGAGTCAATAGAAGGAATTGAAAAAAAGTCAATGATTAAGACATTACACCGTTTTGAGTAGATTGAAGAGATTCAATGTGAATCGGCGCTCGCTTTGAATGCCATCCATGCCGATGACGTTTTAACATACATTGAGGGTTGGAAAAAACGTTGGCGTAAGTGCATTGTGTCCGGAGGGGATCACTCTGAAGGCGATGACATAAATTTGGAAGAATAAATAAAGAGTTTTTGAAAAAAATAATAATAATTGGTCTTACTTTTCGGGCACAGCAGTATGCTTCTTTTGCTTGGGCCGGAGCTGCTGGTGGAGCTCGTGTTGGTTTTTTAACTAAGAAGTGGTTAACTTTAGTGGTGTTCATAGTCATAAAAGCGAAGTGTGACTAAAAGATTTGAAATTAATAATCATTATTTATTTAATAATGTATGTAAACTAATCTGTTTATCTTGCTCTTTTTTTTTTAGTTTTTGTAACTGAAACATGCATTTTCAATAAAACTTATTTATTTTTAAAAAAATTAAACCATATCATTGTTTGTGTAATTTTCATAAATGAAACAAAAAATCAAGGAATAAGACATTACATTATGCATTCAAAATGTTAGTGAGAATAGTTAAAAGACATCAGTAGTAAGTGGTTAAATTTTTTATCTTTCTTTCTTCAGCAAGCAAAGGAAGTAATTAATGCCATTTTTTGACATTACCTAAATTGCCCTAAGGATCTAAGGAAACCAAACAATGACAGAGTGAATAAAAAGAAATGGCTGAAGTGGTTAAAACATAGATTTCTTTATTCCCGCACAGTCTGAAAACATCGCACGCGTCTCAGTCTAGAAACAAAATAATCTGGAAACAAATTGAATCGGAAGGAATGATTCGGATTCCTTTTGATTCGCATTTTTCATTTGTTTCTTCTGATTCCGTTCGTTTACGATCGACTAATCTCTAAGAGCAACTGTCAACAAATACTCTCAAATGCATCGCATGATACAATCACGAAGAATCAATGCAGTGTGAGCTGGTGCATTCAGTGTTTTCTGTACCGATAGAGATTGGAAGTGTTTGAGGCCCAAAATGGAATCGTGCGATCCTTTTGAAATTCCAACATCATCAGCAAGGTCTCTAATCGTAAATCGACGATTTGCAAGCACCAAATCTTAATTCTTGTGGACGTGAGCTTCGTCGGTTGAGGTTGGTGGTCGACCAGAGGGCTCTTTGTCTTTAACGCATTCTCTGCCTTCTTTGAACTGTTTATACCAGTTCTAAACATTTCTTTCCTATATAGGAATGCTTCCCGAATGGCTTCTACAACGTTTTATACGTTTCCGCAAACAAAATTTAACGCAAGTTCTTTGCTCAATGAATTCAGACATTTCAAAAATCGCCGGAATCAGTTTCAGTGTCTAACAAAGCCAAACGTAACTCAAACACTAATGAATATTTTGACGTCAGATTTCACACAGATGTCACGGACAGTGCCAGCAACAAAAAAAAATAAATAATAAAAATTGAAATTCCATAAGCCTCGGGAATTTTAAATTGGTCTTACTTTTTGGTCACAGTAGTATTTCAAGTTCTAAGGAAATGTTTTTTGGCTTGCTAAAATTTATTTATTTAAATAATATTATTGTTTTGAAATACATTATTATGTTTCTAATTATTAAGATATTAGATTTTTATTTTTAGCATATTTAAGTTTTTAAACTAATCGTCATGTCCATTATTAATTAACACACACTACACGTGTAAATATAATTTAACGCTGCACGTGCAAAGAATTAACTTAACAAGACATTAACTTAAGACAACTTAAGACATTAACACGCGCTGCACGTGTAAATATAATATAATGCTACACGTGCAAATATAACACCAGACATGTCCTTTTTTTTATTTTGTCCAGTTTTTTTCTCAAAACATTCCTTTATCATGATGTTATCCGTCACCAAAGTACTCTATTTCCGTTCGAAGAGACATCCCATCAATAAATTACAGGAGCACAGATAACTCTCGCCAATTTAAACCCCTCACAGCGATATCAATTTCAATCCGCAATGGACCTGCTTCCTCCGGAAACTAGTCATCCCGTTGAACATATAGGATTCCCATACAGTAAGGACTAGTGACCATCAAACAAGAAGACCTCCAAAGGTCCCACATAGAATATAGCATAAATATAACATATGAATTATACAATAATTATAGAAAATTTTATCTTAATCAAAAACATTTACAAATAGATATTGCTGATATACTCTATTGACGACAATACTCTAGAATAGTACTAACAAATTAGAGACTAGACATTCAATCGATGAGATACAGTAGAACCTCTTCAAGTCGAAAACCTCCACAACTCGAAAAAAAGTTTTCTCCCCTTCCCTTCAAACCCCAAAACCTTCATTACTCGAAATTTCAACCCTCTATATATCTAAATAATGAGTCAATCCCCACAAGCCCACAAGCCATTTATTCCTCCACCCCCTAACTCGAAAAAAAAAATTGGACCTCTGTATCTCGAACATGTTTGATTTTACAACCTTTACAACTCGATCATTTGAAATTATTTCGGAATTATTTTGATTTCTTATTGTAGTACATAATATACACTGGTGTCCAAAAGTTAAGCATAAATCGTAAAATGCGAAAAACATGGAGTAAATATTCGTAAAATTATTCCAAATTTCTTGCGGATATTAATTGGGTGAAGAAGAAACATTGGGTTTATGCAAAACTTTTCAGTCGACTACGTCCTGCGCGAAACACCTGCGCATGTCGGAACGCAGGGAAACCGATTCACGCAGCATAGGCAGTTCAGACAAATTTCGTGCAACTGCTGTGCGAAGGAACGTTGTTAACCATCAAACAAGGTGAATGATGGCACAAAGACGCCAATTGGACATGTTTGCGAAAGGAAGGATCGTTGGAATGCTGGAATCCGGACGATCACAAACCGGTCTCGAATTTTGAATATGGACCAGTCTGTGATCTCAAGACTGTGGCAGAGGTTTCAAAGAACGGGAGATGTTACCCGACAACCAGTATCAGGTCGACCAAGAGTCACAACCCCTAGCCAAGACCGATATCTGGTAAAAAGTGCGCGACGTCAGAGGGGCAGTACTGCCAGAGCACTGGGTTCAACGCTCACAGTCGCCACAGGAATACGAATTTCGAGACAAACTGTTTACATGAGACTCAATCATGATGGCCTGTATGCCAGAAGACCAGCAGTTTGCATTCCCCTCACGTCTGCGCATAAACGCGCTCGTTTGAAACATCAACATTGGAGTGTGGGAGAGTGGGCCAATGTGATGTTCAGTGACGAGTCCCGGTTTAGTCTGAGTAGTGATTCTCGTCGGGTAAAAATATGTAGAGAACGTGGGACACGTTTTGAACCAAGAAACATAACGGAAAGACATCATTTTCCATCAAGGGGAGTAATGGTATGGGCAGGCATCATGATGGACGGCCGCACAGACCTCCATTTCTTTGACATGGGGTCTGTGACTGGTCAAAGATACAGAAACGAAGTTCTTGAGCTTTATGTTCTCTTGTTTTGAGGTTCTGTCGGTCCTGACTTCATATTCATGGATGATAATGCGCCATGTCACCGATCGGTGCTGGTTGATGACTTCCTTGAAATGGAAAACATCCAGCTCTTGTCGTGGCCTGCGAACACCCCTGATTTAAATCCTATCGAACATGTATGGGATATATAAATTGCAGCCCTTTCGCACCCACCAAGCTCCGTTATAGAACTGAAGAGAGCTCTCCAAGAAGCTTGGAACCGTTTGAACCCACAGCTCATTCATCATCTCATAGCAAGTATGGTAAATCGCTGTGCAGCGTGCCTGGCTGTCAGAGGTGACCACACGCCTTATTAAACTGCAGCATCAGTATTTTATTTAATGTTTTCTTTCATTTTTTTTTAAAGTGTGAACCCTTGCTTTGCTCAGTTTTCTTTCAAACTGCTACTTTGGATAATAAAATTAATTATTATCGTTCTTTTAATTTGCTTTCTTATTTTATAACCATTTTACACTCACATATCACGTTTCCCGCCATTCTGATTTACAGTTCCTTCTTTATTCACATAATTATCAATTATACTTAACTTTTGGACACCAGTGTAACTTGTAAGTTGCAAATGAACATGTTTATTACCTCTGTAACTTAATTTTTTATTTATTTTACCTCTCTAACTCAAAATAAGTTAGAAATAATCTAAACCTGTACAAGTAGAATATTTCCTTACAAAATCCGTGTAAGTCGAAAGCTCTGTAACTCGAATTATTTGGCGTCTCCCTTGAAGTTCGACTTACAGAGGTTCTACTGTATCAATATAAGGTCTGATCAATTTTCATGAAATTTGGATAGAAGTGTTACGAGTCGCACTTACTATATAGTAATTATGTAGTACGTAGTTAGTACTATTATATACTATATAGGTAGTTAGTACTATATAGTAGTTAATTACAAACGTCATTGGGCAGTGGATAGTCCTCCTGTCTCGGAATCAAGTGATCAGTAATGAGTTCAACTCGCCCATCTTTTTGTATACATACGCGACCCAAACATACGTATCTTTTACAGTATAAGCAGCTGCAAAATGAAAATTATGGACAAACTAACCCAAATGTTGCTAACTTTTAATTACAGATTGAGAAACTAATATTGCTGAAGTGAAAATGTTCGTTTAAAAATGCAGTGATACTTCGGTATGTGTACGTTCCGAACAGTCTGAGTCGATATTCTGGTACCAGTAGCCATCTGATGGTGCTGTTTCAAGAAAGAAGCGTTTATAGTGTACTTCTTTCTGGCTGTTAATGCTAAATACTGATCCTTTTGTGTTGTTTTTTTTGTGTGTGTTGTTGAACATTTTGTGTTGTTTTGTGCTGTTGAACACGTACTACCTAGTCCCGATCTTCGGCGAACATTTCTAGTTTTCAAAAACCGATTTCATTGTATGGAAATGACACTTTGAGAAACTCCTAACGCTTTCGCTATGACGAATTGCGTTTGGCCATCCTCGAAATGACCAATGGTCGTCTAAATCTATCGATTCAGCTAAGTCATCTTGCTGAGACATCGTAGTCATTGTTGCAAAATCGTTTTTATAAATGCTGTAGAAAATGTTTTGTAACAGTGACTGTTGTTTTTAATCTACTCCTAGGTCGCTTTTCACTTCTTATATAAAACACTTAATTTCTGACAAAATTTGCATATCCCCAACTTTGAAAATGTTACAATTTTCCTTTCTAACTTTTTCTATTTGACTTTTGTTAAAAAATTGTCAATTATATGCAATGTAATAGCGCTATGTACTTCACCACCACAATCGACGAGATGTATTGCCATATTTATGATTCATAATTATTCATGATCGATTTTTTTTTTCAAAAACAGGCGTGAAATAATAATTAATATTATAATTAATTACTACTGCGTAATAATTTTTAACAATTTTATTCTGTATTGAAAGAAAAGATAATTTAGCATATTATTTTACTTTATGCAATTTGTTATTTTGTTGTACTACATATGCTACTTGTATTTTTTTAATTATAAAACTAATTGTTTTTTACTTTTTTTACAGGGTGCTACCATGCAAAATAATGGTAAGTGCATATTTTTTATTTTATATGTATATAAAAAGAACTAATAACAATGTAATTTTCTAATTAATAAATGAAATTATAAACTCTTATTAATAAGCCTTTTTTTCTAATAATTTTCAATTAATAAATAAATATATTTCTTGGATAATATTCTTTATATACTTATCTCGAAGTACCAAAGTATATAAATAACTTTTGATTTGAAGATTAATTTATTTGTAATTGAATATGAAATATTACTTCCTAACAAACACATCAAACTACATGGAAGAAATTTTTAGTGTGAAAGATTTATTACTTTGGTAGCAATTTTGTAGTCATCCATAGAAGTTTTGGGATTTCCCAAAATTCTTCTGCCCACTTGATCAATCGATAAAGGGTTAACTGCTTTTTTGTAATAACTCAAAAATTTTCTTTATTTTGTTGCTTTATTTATATTCCAAAAATGGAAAATTCACCCATATCACCAAATGTTTTTAAAGATAGAAATGTTTCAAAATAATAAAAAAAAAAAAATCAAGAATCAAAATGCATACACAAAGAATTTATAATTTGCTTTAGTTCAATAAAGTTATACACTGAAAATAATTTGTGAAATTAAATTTAATAGTTTTGCACCATATGGTAGAACTTGAAATTGTTTGCACATTTAGCCACACGGCAGTTATCACACTGATAAAATGAATCTTTTTTTTATGATAAACACACTACACAACATGAAGTGATGAAGTTGTTTCAATGTGTGTTAGAAAATGTTGGTCATTAAATTTTGATAGTAATGATGAACTTGGTGTAATTCTAGTATTATTGATGCTTTTTTTTTTGGTTTATTTTATTCAAGTATTTCTTCTGCTAATTTTTGATTAAAGATGTGAAATGTTTTATCGCTATAAATAATTTTGAAGACAACAAAACTCTTCAAAAGGATCATGTAGGTCTTTGTTGGTCTATTTTTGATTATTCGTAGACTTTGTAGGTCCATTTACTGTTTCACTACTATTCTAATCAAATCCAATCAATTATTTAGAGTTGCTTTTACCAGGAAAAATATTTTAAACCGTTTGAAATCGTCTCTTTGCACTACATTCCGTGTATGTGCTTATGGGATAATGGCCAGGAAATTTCTCCGCATGTATGCGCTTATGATGCAAATGGGTTAATGAAAATGTAACAAATTATAATAATATTTTTTATTTTTTGCATTTGTATAGTTAGAATTTAAACAATTTATTATTTAACTGAATTTATTATGTCATGGTAATGGAATCATAAAATTCTTCTTTAAGTATTAAATGGATCTAACAGGATTGAATACAAAAATGAAAAATCTGCATTATCAACAATTGATCACATAATGGCTTTTTTTAGCCCACATTACGGTAGAGTGACATTTTGAACATACTAGAATAATATATTATTTGTTAAAAAAAACAGCATGAGAAGCACTTGCATAATCACGGAATGCATAATCAATGAAGATTATGCTGAAGAATGCATAATCTTTAAGGCCATTTATAAATCAGTGGCTGTCAAACTTTTTGGGATTTCCTGCGTAGCTGTCGTCTAAGATTTCTTTGTGGTTCGTGGATTCTTTTAAAGTTTAACCTAACTTCTTTTAACGTATAGGCTATTGTCAATAAAACGGAAATTAAATTAATTAATGTATTAAAACTGGATTAAATACAGCTGTTAATTAAGATAATAAAACATTCAAAGTATAACCAGCATTATTTAGAAAATAAAACAGAACGTTTCAATAAATGAAAATAGCCTAGATTTTACTTAAGTGATTTCATTAAAATTTTAATTAAGTGATTAAAATTTAAATTGATTTAACTAAAATTTAAGTAAGTTAATTCTTAAAATTTTAATTAAATAATTTAATCATTTTGCAGTGCCTTAGAGTAATGGTTCTTAAAAGTAACAAAATATTTTCTGAGCTGCACGTAAAATATTGAAATTCATTAATAGTAATCAAGCCAAACAAAAAGTTAGTAAGTGATTAACAATCTATCATATCTACCTCGACAAATATTTTATCTATCTTTTATTCCTTCTCGTGTAAAAGCTGTTTTTAATCTAAAAAAATCATTTAACAAATTAAATTTGAATTATTGGTATAAAAATTATTTTAGGTAATTTAAATAAATTGAGATTTTCTTATAATTAAATGAAGAGTTCATTATTTAATTATGTAATTATTTATAATTATAATTTAGAAAAAAGATAAATAAATACAGTAAAATATATACATAACAATTTGTGATTTAATGTTAGGCTACATTCTTAACCGCTCTATGGTCCACGCTTATATTGAGGCAGATTTTGTAAGTAATAGGTTAATTCGGATATTTCAATCTTTTTTTTTTCCGAATAAATGTTGAAATCGTAAATTTCTGTATCTTTCACACTTTTTTTAGAATTCTTGGGAATTATCTTTCCCAAGTAATCCCTATGAAAATCATCAAATTATATGAGCTCGTCAGATTTCCTCTATAAAACGTTAAACGTAGCTTTCAGCGCAAAAGATTTTTACTTAAGTATATTTATATGGATCCAAATACAATATTTTAGTTCTCTTTTTATCTACTATTTGATTAAATTGCAGAGAATCGTTACGTTTTCAAAGTGATTTTTTTCAGTGTTATTTAAATTGATAAAATTGATAACTGCTTTCCATTTCTTCCTAAAAATTTTTATAATTTTAATATGTAGAACAACTGATAAATTAAAATATTTTACATTTTTTTTTCATAGCTTATGAAATATTTTCCTTGAATTATGAAATGAAATGTTACTCTCGAAACTTGCTTCTTTTTGAGATTCACTGAAATACTAAAACTCGATAGTTCACTTTAAACTAGCTTTAAATTTTTATTTCTTTTCAAAAGAGCATATTATGTGCGAGTATAAAAAAAAGATTTTTTTTTTTGTATTATTTATCACCCAGGGCAACAAAAGTTCCAATAAAGTAATTGTTTTTTAAATTTTTATCGCAAAAGTATTTTTAGAATTTGAGTATCTATAACACAGATTTATTGAAAAAGAATTAAAAACAATTTTATCCAAAATCAATTTGGTTAACATGAGCAACCTTTGTTTTTAACATAGATTTGTTAACGCTCTTTATGAAAAGTAATCCAAATATCTCTTTTTAAGATAAATAAAATCATAATAAATAATTTAGATGAAAGATAAAAAACTTTAGAATCTTTCATTCTTAAATTATCTTGCAAATTAGATTTCATAACAAAAAATATCTTAAATAGAATTTTTAAAGTGCGATAATATTTTTGTTGCAGTTTAAAGTGAATTTGGCAACACTAAAAAAATTATAAATTATGTTCTGATAAAGATTAAATTTTATAGTTAACATTTTAATTTTTAAAATTTCTAATTAAAATTAATAAATACGTTTTGCAATATTCTTTTTATATTATAATCAATATAACTAAGAAACTAAGAAAATAATTATTAATTTTTCTCAAAGTTATTTTTCTTTATTTTATCTTAAAACTGTAATGTTCTTATCATTGGCTTTCATTATTTCTGAGATACATTTACTCCGTAGTTAAAATGTTGCTTGCAATAATGATTTTTATTGTATAATTCATCCAAACGTGACATCTCAAAGCTGTTCTTATAGACATCAAAATCGCAAATTTAATCGCAAACTTAAAATAATTAAGGTAATAATATTTTAATATTTTATTGAGTACCAGATACATTCATAAAGATAGACCAGGAAAAGAACCATCCATTTCTAGTCCAAAGGGAAAACATTGTGGTTTACGGATTTATTGTGACCAGCATCGGCATTAATACAGAAGCTTTCGGTTCTATATCGCTTGCTGAGTTTCGAACCAACTAATCCGCTGCACTAGTGTAAATTCTATTTACTACACATGTGTAATACACATTCATTGAAAAGAAATATCATGCAATCGTGATAATCTTTGGTCTTTTCAAAATAATTATTATGTGTTTGAAAAAATTATGATTTTTTCCTAAGGGCTTTAAAATAATAAAAATTAGAATTTCTCACCCTAGAAATAATTTTTTGAATGAATAAATAAATTCAGAAAAAAATTCAGAATTTTAAAAATTAAACAGCATACGTAATTTCTTCTTTCTAAGTGCTAATTAAGTTTTATTGCTTAGTGAAGTACAGTTACTTTATTTTCGAACATCGAGTTTTCGAATCATTCTTTTAACACCTTTTGAATGTAAGGTTTCTACATCATAATTATATTAAAATAAATGATTAAATGCAAAACAGAGGATTTTTAATGTGTTTGTGTTATAATACTTTTAAATGGCATACAAGGTGGATTGGAATTGGTGGGCGAAATTTTCAAGGGAAGGCAAAATACACACAAAGAAGAAGCCTTTTTTTCAAGCAATGTGGAGTTGGAAATAGAAATTCTGAGGAGAAAAACAAGATGCTGAAGAAATGTAGAAGCAATTTATTTGCATAACAATTATAATAAATGCACAAATGTGCCACTACTAATATTGATACAGAAGTGGCAGCGTATAGCAAGTGATAGGCATACACTTTCCAAGATGGCAGGTTTTCCACGACAGAAAGTTTTGCAATAAGATCTTCATCAAAGGCAAATGAGCTCCTCGTCGTAGATGACTGTTTTGAGGTGCTCCCATAAGAAAAACATCGATATTTGATCAATCATGGGAGCCAGCTCGCCAAGTGACTGGTCCATCTAGTTTAATTCAAGCAATTCAAATGTGGCGTTGAGGTAATTACGCACATTATTACAGAAAAGAACTGGAACCATGTAGTGCTGAAACATGGCATTTAGAATAACAACTGAGGAATTATGAAGCAATTCTAGTAATACCTCTGCCAAAAACTACCTTGATACAAGAAAACATTTATAAATACATATCGACACGACACATGACAACGTGTAGGTGACACACTTGGAATTTTTCAAATTGAAAACTCTGTCGGGTGAAAATATAGCCTTATCTGTGAAAATAAATTTGAAGAAAATCTTGGCGTCAGTACATTTTGCTGATAAAAAAAAACAATAATTCTGGTACCACATTGCTACACAAAAAATGCTTCTTTATGCATATGTTACTTTGCCTTAAAATTTGGCAAGGTATTTTGGGACAGCCAGTATTTATTTTGGGGAATTTCCTTGCCATTGAAAATAGATAACTTTCTGATTGTTGTGGCGTTTATTCAATTTGATTAACTTTTATTTTTATTTCTCATTTAGGAAGGATTATCCACCACCAAGAAAGCGACCTTTTATGGCGGCTGGGCCTTATTAGCCCCGAGGCATACAAAATCACAACAGGAACCAGGTAAATAATTTGATTCATGTGTAAAAAATCTAAATTAAATCAAAACATTATGTTTTATAGATTGCAGTTTTTCGACAAAATATTGTAAATTTGCAATTTGTAAACTTTTAAAATATTGTAAATTGATTGTAATTGCATATTTCTTATGAGTTTTCAATTTTTAGTAAAATTATGTTTTTTATAGTATCATTATTAAAAAAATATATTCAAACACGTATTTTTTTTATCTAATAATAATATGACATCTACGGTGCAAATACAATTCATTAACAATTCTGTGAGTTTCATTTAATCGTATCAGTTTGAAAACATATTAACAATCGATCAAATACCAACACATCCAAATTTTACTATTAGGAAGAACACACATAAATATATATACCTAGTTGTTTAATATTTAAACTCGAACAAATTCTTATTATTAAACGAAACAAATAAATTATGGTAAAAACACGAATAACAAGCTCGAATATAATTTAATACGAGGTAAATAAAATATAATCATTTAATGAATTTTGTAAGCAAATATGCACTCCAAATGAAAAATATTGTATATTGTAATATTATATAAATATTGTATACTCATATGAAAAATATTGTTTTGTAAAATATTGTATATCCTATTCTTACAGATAGAGTACAATACCACCAAAATTGCTATTAAATTCATTATAATCTAATTTTTCTTTATTTGAACACTATAAATATTATGAAAAAACTAGAATATAGTTTAATTCAGAGTTGAATAATATTATGTTTACTAATAATTTTGTACAAAACTTTTTACTATTTATAGACAAATGATACTTTTGTGGATTGATAGCATTATAGTAAATATATTTCTGTTTAAGTAAGACGTATTATACAATGTTTTGTACCCCTGGTAGAAGATCGAAGTTCTTTTTTTAATTGCTGTTTTTAAACGAAGATTTTAATAATTTGGGGCAAAGCTATCCTGAGGTGTTTAATGTCTACATTATTTCCTATGAAACGAAAGATTATTATTAAACATATTCTAACATTATTACATTCACAAACAATGTTGATGAGTACAAGTTTCGCAACATACAATAATTTAACACGTAGTTGCCGTCTTCTATTTTCAATCTTCCATTTGTTTATTATTCTAAATTTTGTACATTGAGAAAAGATGCAGCTCATTCGATTATGAAATTGAGCATGATAGGATTATACAAATGTGAAAGATACATTGCAAATAACGGCAAATTGGTCATGCATTGGTCCTTCAGTTCAGCATAGGTTTGCCCCATCAGTAATTGTATTTAATGATGAATTCATTTTTTGCACTTTGTTTCCACACAGAGGGTCAGAGGCTAATCCGAGACCCATCCGAAGCAGGTATGCCATTCGTTAATTGTATAGTCTCCTTCTAGTCCTAATAGCTAGGTTACGTTTCTTAGAAATGTATGGTGTTGAAAAATTACCTTCGTCCTCTCTTACAAGCGAATTTGTATTTATAGGAGTTATGAATGTATTGATTACGTTTTCGTATATTTATAGCTTTTATTAAAAATTTATCAAAAATTCCACTACTAATAAGAGTTTTTCTCAGTAAGACGGATTACAATGAACAAATGCTGTACTAATTACAAATTTTTTTAAGTTCAATACGCATTTATAAGTACTCTCCCTTTTTTGTCTTATAAAGTTATGTTGTCAAAAATGTCTGAATTTAATACTTTCTTTTCCATGAAACAATCGTAATGTCATATGGAGTCCAATTTCTTATCTTGAGTCATTTTGGAGTCCAATAAATTTAAAAAATAAGATCTATAAAAATTTCAACATCGCCAGAAAGTTCAAAACAAGAATTGAACCATATTCTTTTAATGAGGTCCAGTCCTCTCATTATGTAATGATCAAATTGGAGAGCTTGTTAAACATATATGATACAAATATTTCTGAAGATAGTCCAATCTTTTAAGAACATGAATGGAAGAACTGTCCATCTCTCATGGGATACCCTGTGATAGACATAAATGCCACCAATATTAAATGGGCATTTATGTTATCATGCCGAGAGAAACTTCCATTCCAAATTAATAATTAGGAGAACTATAAAGTATTTAGACTTGTCTTTCCCATTTATTGCTTAGACTCTAGAACTTCGTAAGATGGTCCTATTGCACATTTTTGTTTAGCAATTGTTTTTCTATCCAGCATCTGCATGTTGCGTGAATATCTCTTCATCAAGGTCGCTGTTGAGATTATTAACATCTCTAATAATACTCATCAAATATATATATATATATATATATATATTATTATTATTATTATTATTATTATTCTTTACTTGAACTACAGCCTGTTACAGGCCAATGCTGTTTCAGCAAGCTTTCTCCAACAGATCAGATCAAATGCCACAGTCATTCAACGATTGATTTTTAATGTTTTGAGATCTGCCTCTATGTAGTCTATCCATCTTGTGCGAGGTCTATCTCTTTTCCTGGTACCCTCTGCATTTGCAAAAGTCACCTTTTTAACAGGACTCAAATTATACATATATATATATAACATAGTGAATAAGCAGAATTCCAACCAAAATGAAACTTTATTAATACATCCCTGTTATAGGACATTAAAATATAAAAAAATTTAGGACATTTTTCAATGTTTAGATCGGATCTTATTCGTATAAAATAAGACTTAAAAAATTCATACAGAAACCAATTTTGTGTTATGCAAATTATACCGGTCACTTTCAATACCATTCAGTATCAGAAAAACTGTTTTGGAACCAGCGATAGAATTGCAATGATAGTTTTGAATGGAGCACTTTGTAATCATCAAGAAATGGATTTCAAAGGTATTCCTTTCCATGCAGACTCGTATGAGCGAATGAAATTGGCAGTAAAATTATTAAAAGCAAATGCTGACATTTCTGCAATAATATTATTAATGCTACCATAACATTTAAAATTTTTTTCATAAGCATACCCAAGAAAGAAACTTGCAAACCTTCACATTTTGAAAATTCTCCTTCAAAAAAAATGTTCCTTGTCGAATGTGTAAATTATCTTTTTTCAGATTTATTCCTTTGAACATCTCCCTATTCTCTAACAGTTAAAACGCATTAAGCTCAAACAAGTACGTAATCTGTATGCTGTTTTCACTTCATGTAAACATTGAAGAGATATTTCCTCGGTGCCGTGTTTGGGTTTATCTGAAGAACTTTTCCGCAATTACTCCTTTGTTATTTCATTGCTTCAAAATTTTTGAAATCATGAATCCAATCTTCAAATTTAGCGTCAGACAGGCCACCAGCATTCCCCCCCGTAGTATATTCAATTTAAAGTTCGGATAACTCAGTTATTTTACCAAGGCAAGTAACCATAGCCTCTAGCCGTCACTCATTTAGCACCACCCAGGAGACACGTGTGACTTAAGATGGTCACGGACGCAAGTAACATTACCTCCCTTGGGATTGTGGAGTCTGATATATGTGTTTTATGTAAGACAGATAAAATGAATGAGGCCCATCTACTTGTTTGCTCGGGACTGGACTCTACCTTACACCAGAATGGAGATTTGTGTACTCTTTACTGGATGGCATGAGAAAACATGTCCTGATCACACGGACTTTTTATGAGGGTGCTTCTAGCTCTTTAAAATTTTTAACCTTACACCATTTAACTTGTTTTTAACTGCTTTAATGCTCAGAATATATGGTCTTTTTCCTTTATAATTTTGCTTTGTTTATATGTTCGTTTTGTTTCTTTTGTAAATGACAAAATTTGTATGGATTGAGTTCTATGGTAACAACATAAGAACATAGATCCAATCTAGCTAGGCAGTAATAGCAATAACGCAAGCACATTATTAAGCGGAATACTTGTTTTTAGTATTCCAAAGGTGCTTGTACTTTTATGAGAACATTTATTTCTTTTTATCTATACTGATATCTAAATGTAATCTTAGTTGTCGTGGAAATAAATAAGCAAAAATGGGCCAATAAATATTCCGTAAATAAATTTTATTCGTAATTCGCAATTTTATGAGCAATATGGAGATTTTAGCTTCGATATTCCATTTGGTTAATGCCATGTCGCTTTCGCATGTCTAGACCGCCTAATGTTTTCTTCTATAAAAAAGTTATTCTCTCATAACAAATATTACAAGTTTTTTATGCAGACTATTTTGAGTCATCCATTCATTGAATTGCGAAATAATGTACAATGCATATTAATATAATAAAATCAATTGTTTTGTTTAAATTATTTAAGCGAAAATTTCACCTTTATAATTTATTTAGATAACCATTGATTTCTTTGAAAAACTGAATTTTTTTACAGCAAGTATTTGATGAAATGCTAATACTTAATGACCCATAATTGTGGTAATGCATTCAATGCTAAGCATTTTGTATCATTTTAGGCAATTTATTCAATTCCTACTATTAGCTCACACTCTCCCTGCATATATCTTGTTCAAATTTTCAATCGTTAATAAAACATTTTTTATTCATTCACTCAAGCTCAAATACATTTTTTAAAACTTGTAGTTGATTGACACTGGGTGTTAATACAGGTTTTTTCAAATATTAATTCATTCATTAAATTTAATCAATTCATTTTAGTTTTATATGGCAGGAAAAAATGTCTCTTATATGAGATGTTTAGCAAGATATAAATTTAGGAATAAATACCGTCGGTGACGAAGCATGTCTGGAAAAAAATTTCTTTTTTCATTCTGTGTTCTAGTCTGAGTCGAGGAGGGAACAAAATGGAAAATGAAACGTGTGGATAAATGAGTGAGAGAAAGATGGAGAGTGTGTATGTGAGAGAGAGATAATTTTTTTCTAATTTAAAAAAATGAATGAAAATTATTTATAAAAGACTTTCTGCAATAGAGTGGAAAAAAAAGTAGGAATTGACTTAATTTTTTTTTATATATTACTTGTTTTGTAATTATAATATAAAACAGATAAACTCATTTCAAGCAACAATGAAAAAGTGGCAAGTCACCGAAACATTCTCTTGAATATAACCTGGAATCTTTCTTCTACCTGAACATGGCGGTGGGTAAAAAAAAAAAAGGCGCGTGCAATCAGTATTCTTTTTTTAGCCCTGTCCTTGATCCAGTTTGAAAGCGTGGGCGTCCATTGAATAAAACCCATGACAACGCGACTCTGGGTCCCAAATGACAAAAGAAAAAAAGCAGAGTAACGAACGTTGTGAATGGCAGATGTCGATGACCTTCTGGTACATGATAACATTGAAAATAGTATCACAAGTTGGTAGAATGGAATGATTCTCGTACTCTGAACAACACCTGAAAGGATTCTTCCGCAGAACATTGAAAATATTTTATTTATATTACTTGGAAAAATATTTAATTAAGGTTAACATTTATATTAATAGTTACTGTTGAAATTATTTTCTGAATGTATTAGGTTTTAAAAAGACTTTTTTCCCTTTAAAGTGATCATTACTAAGAGTATAACGCTGTAATATCATCAAATTGATGAAAATTTAATAAAATATTTAGTAATACATTTCACTTTTGGCATGATATTGTTATAGAATACAACTTATAGAAGGAAATACAACTTATTTTTAAGGTATAAAAGCACTATTCTTGATGCTATTGGCGTCTGTCTATAATTATAAATATCAAAAATTGTACACATCAGAAGGAAAGGAAGCAACAAATTATACATTCTAAAGTCAAAAGGTTAATTTTATAAAGCATCATTCTTTCCGATTCTGAAAAGTTCATGTTGATTTTAAGAAAATTACTTTGCAGAATATTAATATTTTTAGAATAATATCAATTGAAAGTGAAATTATTCTTCATATAATAAAATCTCATTTTATTTTAGAAAATTATTTATTATATTATCTATATAAGTATATTAACATCCAAATAAATATACAAAAAGTGGTTATTCCTTATTAATATATTTTCATTATCTGAAATAAATAATTCAAAAATGTAATAATCACATTTTTTTCCCCTCTTTATTGAAAAAATTATATTTATTGAATTTTATAAAAAACATATATCTTATTTAATCACTTGATATATGTTCTAAATAAGTTAAAACCTAAAATAAGAAACAAAAAAGTTTAAATAAGAAACAAAAAACTTTAAATAACTTAATAACATACTAACTGAAGATTGTTCTTTAATTTCTACGTATGAAAGAATAAAGAAATGTATACTTCTAAGCGATGAACTTGAACAATTTTTGTTTTCTTTCAGGTCTGCCCCCACAAACCAGACCTCTTTCTTGAAGACTCCCAGTTACGACTTAACAGAAGAGCAACTGATGGCAAACATAGAAAAGGAATTTGAATGCACTATATGAATTTTTTACGTTGCATCGTCATGATTTGAAATAAAAACAATGACTTTTTGACTAGTCACTGACTTGTTTAAAGAAGATCCTTTATGGGTTGATTTCAGATACTTAAAGGGTGCTAAAAGCAAAAAGAAAAACAAATGTGATTTCTTCAGTAACTGTTTATATAACAATCAAGAGAGATATTCAATCGATGAACTGAAATTCAATAATTATTCTATGATTCTATTGAGAATCTATAACAACTGTTTATACTCTGCAGTACATTGAAAATACTTGAGGCATAACATGTAATAATTCAGATATACGTACAAAAATTTCTGAAGACCTTATCCCAAGCCAAGTCCAAGAGCTGAAACCTAATTCAAGATTATTTGGTGAAATAATCTTAAGTCCAAAATAATCCAAGATTCTTTTTTTTATATAAATAAGAATCAATGAGATGTACAGAATTTCATGTAATATACTGCTAAGTGTTATGTATAAAATGAACTGATTTTCATCTGATCTTATGGCTTGATGGGAAAATTATATTTTTATTAGTTTTCAAGATCCATGTATTTTTAAATTTGATTATCAAAAAAGTAATTTTTGTTTTTACTTTACAACAAAATTAATTATCGAGTACTTATTTTTCACATTTCTGTAAGATGTTTCCTAATTTGTTATTATTTTGCAAGTTAATTCTGGCACCTTGAGTCTAAGGTAAATTAAATATGAAAATGCAAGATCGTTCAAGTCAACAACATGAAGTTGTGTGTTTTGAAAAGTTATTGTACAATGTAAATGTTATTCAAAACAACTAATCGTGTTGTTTAATGTGATCATTGATTATAAAAAACAAGAACAGATTCAAAAGTAATACAATGCAAACCTAATTTTAAAAAATAAAACTAAAAACTAATTAAGGAATTGATATTTATATAAACAGAGATCATTAAATGAATCCTTAAATCCAATATCCAAAAAGAAAATGATTACAAGTGCAAAAAGTACAAATAAGTATAAAATAAAAATAAGAACTAATGCAAATTAAGATTAGAAAAAATGAGAATTTTATAAGTTCTTTTTTAGACCAATAAAAATTCAAATTTTTTTTCAAAATAAGTTTCTTTTTAAATTAAAATTAAAATTTTATTCAATCAGTTTTTGTTTATAAAATGTTAAAATATAGCAAACAAATACTTTTACAAAATGAACAGAATTAAATTATTTTGTACTTATATTGTGCTTTGTTGTTCAATTATTTAATACTATGTTCATTTGTGATGTAATTAAAAAACAATCAATAATACTATTTAAGTAATGCATATTTAATAATGACACACATTTATGTTATTTGTGCAATATATCTGTATATTATTGCTAATTTTATTTTATTTTCAGTGTATGTCAATAAGCAATTTCATTTTTAAAAATTGTTCAAAGCTGTATGTAAGTAATTATATTTTTTTTCAATTCCTACTATTAGTTCACACTCTCCCTATATATATCTTGTTCAAATTTTCAATCGTTCATAAAATACTTTTTATTAATCCCCTCAAGTCCAAAAACATTTTGTTTAACTTGTAATGGATGACACTGGATGTTAATACAGTTTTTTTCAAATATTAATTCAGTCATTAAATTTAATTCATTCATTTTAGTTTTTTGTAGATTTAAGCAGCATATATCTACTAATAGATGGCGCCAGATAAACTTAAAAAAATGAATGAAAATTATTTTTAAAGGATGCAATGGAGTGAAAAAAAAGAAGGAATTGACTTTTAAAAATTTGTTTTTATATTACTTGTTTTTAGTGTGTTTCAAAACTGTACGTAAGTAATTGTTTTTTATTGGTATTCTATACTTATAATATTTGATGATATATATTTATGATATTTCAATTAAAAATAATGTTATGCAAGGAACAGAAATTTGGTTAACATTGCGAATGTGCAATCGAAGAATGTAAACATATGTAAATAGCTAGCAACTGTAAATAGAGCAAAATTAAGTGTCGCCTAACTAAAGCATTTGACGAAAAGAACGTGTGTCTTCCTGAGTTGAGTAGTGTGTGGTGTAAAAAAACCCAGCTTTGTTCCGTGCCAATTAGTTCTGCAATGTAATATAAACTATTCAATAGTTAGAATTCGATTGTAAAAATTGTAAATTTATGTGTGATATTATTAGTTGCTTTGAAGTAAAATATAAATATGGCATAAAAAAATTAAAATTTAATAAGTGATTTATCAATGCAGATGATTGTGAATGCCAATGAAAATTCTTAGAATGAAAAAAAAAATATTTAAAATAAAATGATAGATAAATTTTCCTGATTAAATTAGAAATATTAATATATATATTTTTCAAAACAAAAAGGATTACTTTTTAAAAATAAAAAGATTTTTTTTTAGAAATGCTAGAAAATAATTAATTAAATAAAATTTAATTAATTATTTAAAATAATCTTAAAAATATTTTTTGGTTACCTTATTTCAAAATGATAAAAAAAAGTAATTTTTAACAGTTAATTTAATTCTAAATAACTAACGATTAATTAGTTGATTTAATTCAAAATAAATTTTAATTTAATTCTAAGTAAACACAATTTTCAAAAAAATTTTAAATATATATTGACTTATTCTTCAAAAGGATAAATTACAAATTTGAAAACCTTTTTTTTTTTTTTTTTTTATTATTATTATTATTATTATTTTGCTAAATTCAATAATTATATGAAATCAATTTTTGATACATATGAACTGATTAAATAAACAATTAGTTCTGTTTATACAATAATAAATGCTAATATAATTTTTACTTTCAAAATAAAGAATACACAGAAAATATGTTTTTCAGAATATGTTTAAGAAAGAATATGTTTTTCACAGTTATTTCTTTTTATTTAATGTAGAAAAATATGTCGAGATCGTTTAATGTAATATCTAAATATAACCAACCAAGTACAATATAATCTTTACATCTATATTTTTTTGTTTCTTAAATATATATGTGTTTGTGTTTTTGTTGTAATTATTGAATAACAGTAAAATTACTCAAACATTTTCCATGATTTTAGAATTCGATTTAAAATTTATTTCAAAATATTATACTCATAGTGTGGTGGGCTATAAATACTTGCTTTGTTGTTTATATAGTATGAAATAAATTGATTATTTAAAAAACTACTGTGTGTTTAGTAATTTTTATTTTTGGCACATTGAAAACACCAAAAGACCAGTTAGTAAAACTCTTAATTTAGTGTTAAAAATGTTTTGGAACCAAATTAATTATATTATTAACAAAATTATATATAACAGGGCTTTTTTTTTATTTTGTTAAACATACATAAATAAAGAAGGTTTCTCAGAAGCTAGGAGAGCTAACTTCCATGGTTTGGCTACTGGGAGAACCAGCATCTGCATGATTTTCAATGTTAAAAATTTTTATTGCAACCTCTGATATTCCGAAAGCTGTATCTGTCATATAGGGTGCCTACAATTATTTGCAGGCTTTTAAATGCACCCCGAATTAAAAAATGTTGAGAGCCACTGCTTTAGACCAACGATGCACAAATCGTACAACGACATTTTTTTTACCATTCATTACATGTTATATTAAAAATTCGTAGAATTTTTAGGAAAGTTTCAAGATTTTTATGAAATATTAAAACTTAGGGCATGACCTGGCTTTCCTTAATCAAAAAGTAAATATTTAAACATTACACAACAGGAAAAAATATTAAATACTAGTAGATATGAAAAAAAAAGTCTCACGTGCGAGTACAAAGCATCTGTTAAAGATAAAAAAATTTCCTTTAACAAACTATAAAGGAAAAATTATTCTGAATAACTATTTTTAAATGACAAGAATTAAAAAAATAATATATAAATAATTCTATATTATGGAATACTTGAAATAAAAAATATATCGAAAAATATCACAATCACACAAATTTCAATATTTGTAAGCAAACATATTTATAAACAAACTGTTAACACTTGTAAACAAACGTTTTTAGGCATGAATATAAAAATAACTGATGAATAACAGCCATTTGGTTAACATTTCTAGTTTTTCATTACTACAAAAAATTAATCAGCATTCGGTTTTTGTAGAACAAATTGTTCTTTCAAGGGTAATAGCCCAAAATTCATGTACTAGATAACTCCGCCGTTGCAGTTTGACTATTACGGTCACAGTCTCTGTCGATTTTTTTTCAATACGGAAAGCAGTGACATCAACCAAAATCACCAGAGTGTTCAAGTGGTGTCTCCACACACACACCCATGCAAGATAACAGTATGCACTACACACCACGAGAAATCCTATGATTATCATGAAATCAAGACATCGAAAGACCAAATAGAACAGCTACTTATAAAAACTTCAAAGGACAGACATTTTGTCCACTTAGCTTTTCGGGATACAACAAAATTCCCCATCTACACTGATTCTTCAATTTTTGTCTTTTACGGGACGAATAATTTTAAATATGAGTAGTGCGAAGACATCTGTAGCAAATCATTGTTGTGGAAACTGGAAAACTGAAAAAAATGAGAAATGAAATTACATTCGAATAATTCAAAACTAAAATACAGATTACGTGATTTGATACTGACAGAATGGCTTATATTCTTCAATGGCGCAACATCCCCATGTGTACTAAGGCCGTCTACCTACTTGCTGATTTGGAAACAAGGGATGCTTTCTTTTTATGGGTAGGGTTGCCAGCCCTGCGCCCAGGGGCATGATGGCCAGCGCTGTGGCTTTCGGTACCACACGTTTCAGGTTCGAGCCATGGAGGGATTGTAGTGGTACGAAATTAACTTTAAGCCGTAGGTCCCGTCTCATATGACTGTAGAGCGTCACAAAGCCCCGTCAGACTTCTCCCCCGCATAATTCCCAAACTGTATAGATGCAACTCAGCTGTACGAACAGTGATGTGGTGTAGTAGTTCTACAGTCATATTAGACAGTGATCTACGGTTTAAAGTGGATTCCGAATCACAATCATCCATGGTACCGCCGGGACTCGAACCCGAAACAGAATATCAGAGCTCCAGTCATTCGGCCATCAGGTCCCCGCTTTTTTACCAACACGTATCTTATCTAAGTTTCAAATCACACACAATTAAATTTCCATAGTAAATGTGTATTTACTGAAACCATGTTTAATTAGTTAGAAAATTAATTATATTACATTTTAATTACTAAACCAAATTGCCATAATCGTTTTCAAATATTAACGTTAGGAATCATACACTTGGAAACTAATTCACTGTTTCTAGCGTATTGCAAATGGATTCTATTATGATCTTCGCAACTGAATACCGTCCACCCGGAAACCGTTGAATAGTGATATTACAAACTAGATAATCATTGAATAGTGATGTAATAAACCAGACCATGCAGTAACGGCTGAATAGTGATAATATTTTTTTTCTTTGTGATGCAGCTGACAAACACTTAGGCAGCTTGGTCTTGGATGCCTTAAGGCAAGCGCTGCACAGACGTTAACTCACTTTGCATTACCCAGGGGGCGCGTGTCACTTGAAGACGAGCCACGGACGCGGTGAACACTGCCCCAGCAACGCTCTGCGATCCTATTAGGACAGGG
This sequence comes from Caerostris darwini, assembly GCA_021605075.1. Classification (NCBI taxonomy): domain Eukaryota; kingdom Metazoa; phylum Arthropoda; class Arachnida; order Araneae; family Araneidae; genus Caerostris; species Caerostris darwini. The sequence goes on from BPLQ01013825.1 coordinate 224,913, forward strand.
ACCTATGGTTTAAAGTGGATTCCGAACCACTACAAACATCCATGGCACCGCCGCGACTCGAACCTGAAACCTGTGGTACCGAGCGCCAGAGCGCTAGACACTCGGCCATTCAGGCCTTATAATGATAATATAAAATCAAAAAAAAAAAATTTCTTATTATGTCTGGACTATTACAGTGTTTATTTTTATTATCTTTATGCTGTTTAAAATAGGATATACATTACATATTTTACCTTTTGTGTATCCTAGACAACAGATTTACAGAAAAGGATCTATAATATTCCTGTCTGATACATATATATTCAATAAAGATGCATAAATATTACTTAGAAATGACGAGCACCGATACAAGATATTTTTCAAAAACGAACAATGGATATTCAAAATTCTGGTTATTACATTACATGCATAAACAAGGAAGACAAAACATTTCTTCGATTGATCAATATAATAATGGAAATTTATTTCTACAGAGATGTACTGGTAAGACCGTTTAAGTCTTCTCTTTCTAGCCGGAAGTGTAGGGCCTAAATGACCGAGTGGCTAGCGCTCTGGCACTCGATACCATGTAATTGCGAGGTCGAATCCCGGCGGTGGTATGGATGTTTGTAGTGGTTCGGAATCTACTTTAAACCGTAGGTCCCGGTCTAACATGAATGTTGCGCAGATATTGTTACTCCTCTTCCGTAGCTTATCTTCAAGTTACACGCCCTCCTGGGTAGTGTTAAATGAGTAACATCGGTACAGCGCTTAATTTATGGCATCAAAATCAGCTGTTTAAGTGTTTGCCAGCTGCATTAGAACAAAAAAAAAAATGATGAGGTGTAGACAAGAGACAAAAACTGGAAGTTACAGGGTTGATTTATAAAGTGAAAAGGTGCATATTATATTTAAAAATCCTTTTAGGGCTTGATGGCCAAATGACTGGCGCTCGGTGCCACAGGTTTCGTTTTCGAGTCTCGACATTGACATGGATATTTGTAGTGGTTTGGAATTCACTTTAAGCTGCAGGTCCCGGTCTAATATAACTTCTGGGCATAGTGACAATCCTACCCAGTAAAAAATCAGCGTGACGAAGCTAAGTCAGACTTCTACTTACAGATGGTCCATCACAAAGAAACTGTCCTTTCCCTCCTTCCATGAGACCACATGGGTTCTTGAACTTGGTCTAGATGTTGCTGTCTTCTACCAAGTGGCATAAAAATTAATAGTCTTTTTATAGTGAATTTTAAACTATAAAGAATACGACGTCAGTAAAGTGTATCATTTTTGCATGTGTAATTTAAATGATATTAGCATTATCAGTTTTACAAAGATAATTAAATAAATCCCTGGAAAAGTCAACGGACTCCTAATTGTACCTTAGCTTTAGCTTGTTCGATCTCTTGCTTTAATTGTTCTCAAGCAAGAGATGTTTTTCCTAACTTTTAAATGGTTTTTCCTTATTAATATGCTATAATAGAAGCAACTTCATTAAATGCTTATTTTCTAACTAATTTAAGATGTGGAGGTATAGTGGTTCTTAAAACCACCTAGGAACTCCGTAACTCCCTTTGCCCGTTGCCCATCTCTGGAAAATTCTGCTAAACATTCTGACGAATTTGAATTTATGTAAATGAGGGAAATAATGAGAATTTGAAGGCCCTTTATAATTATTTAACCCAATTACAAATATGTTCTTTGTTAAATTATTAAATCCTTTATGTAAAATGAAAATGAATAAAAATCAAACACGATAAAGGATTCAATGTATTTCGAATTTTGAATCACAAAAAGAGAATATGAACTAGGTTTGAGAGTTAGTTGATTTTTTCTCTCAATCGCTAACAAAAATTAACGCTCCAAAAGAAAAAGCCGCTGGCTGGAGCTTAAAATGCGCAGTCTGCCACACGTGAGGTCTAATTCACCTATACTGGATTCCCATATGTCTGCTCCCCGAGAAAGAGATAACGCTTGTTGGCATCAATCTACAGCTTTAACTAACAAAGAACTTCCGCTTTTAACTCTTTACCGATTGAAAACTGTCTGTACTTGCTATTTAAGTCGATTTATGTTTTGTAGAACAAAAATATAGAAGTAAAAAGTCTTTTGAAAAAAAAAATAATATTTAATTAAAGTAGAAAAAGGAGATGGGTATATAATATATAAATATATATTTCTTTTAATTTGCCTTGGACTGGCAAATTAAAACTCTGCCTGTGGGTCGGATAGATTGGAAAAAAAATTGAATTAGGCTAGGCCAGGGGTCGGCAACCTTTTGAGTCGGAAGAGTTAAAAATTACAATTTACAAAATTTCAAAGTTTCTAAAGAGACACAAAATTTGTTCTTGACAACAATAAATAGTACTCGCATAAATAAAGTTTTTTGATAAAAAAAACCTAATCTATTTATTCATAAAAAAAATATCTATTTATTCATATATTAGTATTGGTTTTCACAACAAATTAGATAATATATATATGGCATTATTAGATAATTACTTATTATTTAAGTAAAAAATTAAAACAATTAAACATTTACTTACAACACTAATTTGTACTTCAATAACAAACAATTGAGCAAACAAATTCAGTGAGAGCGATGGCTTTGCCATGTTTTTAGAAAGTTTGAATAAATTTGGCTCATAACTTGCTGTTTTAAGTTTCAAACACGACTCTAAATTTTCATTTGTTAGTTGACTTCTTACTTTACATTTAATTATATTCATGCAAGAGAATGCTTCATGAATATGTCGATCCGAAGATAGTCAGCACTCCAAATGCCAATTTCTTCACCTCACTGTAGCAATCTGGAGGACTATTCCAGGCGTCGAATATAAGTGCCTCAACTCGCGGCATTTATTTTAAAGCTGTCCACTTTTGTTGCGTTATGTACATGCATGTTTAAACGATTTTTAAATTTTTTTTTTTTTTTTTTTTGTGATAAAATAAATAATATTTGCGTATGGAACTAAAGAACCGCAGTTTCACATCCAAAGAGCTGCATGTGGCTCGCGAGCCGCAGGTTGAAGAACCCTGGGCTAGGCGAATTAGGCAAACTACGGCCCGCGGGCCGTAGTTTGCCCATTTCTGATCTAATCCAATGGTTTCCAAAGTATAGTACGTGAAGTGATACTTGGGAGGCGGAAGGGGTCTCACGATCATCTGCAACTATCTCTGTGAGCGCGAGGCTCTCTCGTGGGTAGTTGTGTCAGCAGAGCGCGCACATCCATCTATGTGTAATCACACCAGTTTCACTGTTTCTAAATTCCAGACCACCAACTGCCAAATTGGCTTGATAACTTAGTCCCCATTAAACTTAGTTCCGCATTCACCGGCGACAGCTGTCCTCCTATAATTTGATACCACCTTATATCTTTCAGATCTCTGTCTCTTGCAAGATATTAACCGAACCACTTTTAGTGATGTGTATATAATTTTCTTTGCTCTGACGGCAGATGCTTTTGAACTTTTACAGCAAGTGCGCTTGGCGTTTCCCGAATGGGTCCTCGGCTATTTAAATGTTTTAGTTATTATCATTAATATATTAATTAATTAAGTTAGTTATTATTATTCATTAATAAAAATACTCACAACCTTTTAATTTCCGCAAAATTCACTTGGATTACTATCACAACTTACAGCAGCTCTGTGTTGCTGCTGCTGCTGCTGTATATATATATACGGGTGGATATCGAAATAATGGAAAACTCTTACAGTTATAAGGAATATTATACTAATAGGTCATAGGCCACCTTTGGCATATAATTAAGCTTGGATTCGCCTGGGAATAGGAACATGTAAGTGCTGAGTAGTGCTTAGAGGAATAATGAATCATTCTTCATTGGAATATTGTGAAAGATCCGAGAGAGGTATCGCTGGATGAGATCGATTCCGGATGGATCGCTCTAGAATAGGCCATGATGGTTCGATGATATTGAGGTCGGGGGATTGTGGGGGCCAAGATATATGTTTTACTTCATCCTTGTGTTCATCAAACCATAATTAGACAGGTCCCACAACATGAATAGGAGCATTATGATCCTGGAAAATTCCCTCGCCTGCAGGAAACAAAGTTTGCATCATAGGATGGACTAGCTAAAACTAAACTAGGATGGTATCAGCTAAAACTTCTCTACACTTCCCCCCAGGGATCCTTCATTTCAGGGTTACGATTGAGCCAGCAGAAAACCACGATATGATTAGCCATACCATGACAAATCCACCTCCATGCTTGACAGTTGAAAGGAGGCAATCACGATCACACACTTGTGCAGATGTCCTCCATTCTGTCGTGGAAAAAAGTATGAAAAATGGTTCGTCTGATTGTATAACCGTCTTCCACTTATAAATCGACCACGTTCTGTGGTTGTGGGACCACTGTAGACGATGTTTGGCATTAACAGATGTGACAAGTGGCTTGAGAAATACTACTATGCCGTGAATGTCCTGTTTATGAAGGTGCTCCTAACTGTAATTATGGACACTGGAGAATTCAGATGCTGATTAAGCTCTGGGCTCATTTTGGCAGCAGGTGTTTTCTTTTTAGGCCTTACAATCCTCTTCATATCCGTCGGTCTGTTTTACTGAGCTTCTCCGTCCGTCCACTATTTTGCTTTGCCGCTGTTTGTACGCTGTCATGAGTTCAGACACCGTACCTCTAGAAATGAATGAAAATTTAATTTGTTTCGGTCAGAGTTGATCCAGCTATTCGGGCGCCTACAATTTGACCTCTTTGAAAGTCATGATGTATGACATTTTATGCTTTTGACAAAATTCCAAGGCGTATACAACTCTACTAAAGCTACCTCATACTGCCATGATATATACTTTTTATATTAAAAAACTGGTAGCTAAATATAAGTTATAATATATATATATATATATATATATATGGGATACAACGTGGAATTATTTTGGAGTGGTTCGCGGTTAAAAAAGTTTGTAGGTCGCTCTCTAGTCAATGAAACTCTAGATCGAATGAGCCCTGAACTACTCGTATTTCAAGTGCGTCTATCAGTATAAAAAGTTATCAAGTCCACAAGAGATCGAAAAGTATCAGATAATCAATTTAGTGGTATATTTTACTATAAAGAATTAATTAGCATATTTAGGAACTATGGAAACAAAGCTTTCCTCTTTATTGTATAATACTTTAAGGAATTAGTTAATTATGCGTCTTCTAAGCCATTAAAATTTCAAAGTAACACAACATTGCAATTTAGAGAATATGGCATTGGCATGCATCATTCATAATGTATTAAATAAATTATGTTTTGTATAATTTGTGTAAGTAAGCAGACTTTGGACATTTGTATGGGTTATTTTGAGTTATTAGTCACTTTTTTATATGCAAAAGTCTAGTTAACTAAAATGAAGCAAATTATAAGAACCAAGCAATAAACAGCAAATGTTTTTCTCTCCGTTTTTTTTCTCTTTTTTTTATTCTTTCAATTTTTCTTAATAAGAAAGCAATTATTTATCATTTCCGCATTCATTTATTATGGGCATGTTTACTTTAACACCCCGTTCTGAAAAAAGACAAACTCCTACGCAGCAAACGATCCATTAATGCAGATGATGAAAGAGCCGTAAAGAACAGAAACCATTTTGTGCAAAAGGGGTGGTGGGGGTGGGGTTAAGCAATCAAATTACAGAATCTTAGCACGAAACTACTTTAAGCTGAAAGTTTTTTTGCTGTACACGAACAGAATAGTTGTTTTATTGACTACTGTGTAATCGATTACATGAATTGCGTGCAAACTGTGGACCTTTTAAGTTCTCAACTGAAAAACCGTGACTTCGTTGCAATTGACAGTAAATTCAAGTACAGCTGTGTGTTAAGGGCAATACATAATTGTGAAAGTTTAGTTACGCGATAAAACAAACTTTTTAATGGAGGAGTTCAAAATCGTATATTTGTGGTAAAGTCAAAAGCTTTTTCAAAGTAAAGGTTACATTTATGACCAGAAATGGAAGTTGCATTAAAGTTTGAAAAGAATAGTATTCCCATAGCCCTAAGTACAAAAGTATATTACTTATATGTGACGTGAATTTCGAGCTACTTTTCCAGACACTCATTTAAAATTAATGATTATTTTAGTAGAGTAATAGAATATCATATATGCTGTTAAGGCCAACTTATATTTAACTCAGTTTTTATATATACCTACATATATGTTTGTCTTAAAATACCGAAATTCGCATTTAACATTTAAAATAAAATATTGTCTGTAAGAATGTAGTGGTTATTTGTGTCTTCAATGCTATAAGTCTAAGTATCAAATCCTAATTCTCCAGAATCTTTGTGTTATTATGAATAACATCCCCCAAATCCTTGGGAAAAATTCGAATTAATTTTTTTAATTTAATAAAATCCATAAATTTTGGCATATGATTATTGTATTACTATTAGGGATTGCAATATCGGACCAAAAGTTCAATACCGGTATTCGGTATTTTTTAGATTTTAATACCGGTAGTAGAAATTTTAGAAAAAGAAAGATAACACAGGTGGTTTTTTTGTTGTTGTTGTTTTATACGCCAGTTTTATTAGAGAATGTAAATATCACAAAAAACACTCGAAATGACAAACCATCTAATGCTGTCATTTTACTTAAAATTTAATCCAAATTATCTTTTTTTTTTTTTTTTTTTTTTCCCAAAATAATCTAAAACCCGTGATGGCTTGGGTTTAGAAATTTTGTTTCAGTTTGTATCTTCATCGCAATTAGATTCTTTCCTCTTTAACAAATTTGTATCATGTTTCGTTTTTAAATGTGCACGGAGTCCGCTTGTACTTCCTCCATTCACTTTAATAACTCTTGAACATTTTTTACGTTGGCCACCACATTTTTTCATCATATAAATAATGAAGCCAAACCGAAGTACTATCAACTAATTTTTTATGTTCTTTAAAGTTAGTCTTATTCATTATTATGGGGTATTATTTATGAGTATATATATATAATAAATCTGAAAAATAGTTTGAACTCTAAAGTATGATATGCAAATACAATGTGAATAACAAACTCATCAATTTAAAAAAATATCGAAATATTAAACACTTTCTTCCCTTTTCAAAGATAAGAATTTCTAGTTTTCAGATAAGAATTCTGAATTAGAATTCACTGAAAAGAATAAAAATTTCGCAGATAAGAAATCTAAATTTCTAGTAAATACCGAAAAAACGGTATTTCAACTTGTGAATACCGGTATTACAAAATTGTACAAATGACTCAAAATACCGGTATTCGGTATACCGGTATTGCAATCCCTAATTACTATGTTACCAATATTTTTAACCCTTTTATAACCCTTTATGGTATCGGGTTATACCTTACTATGATACAATAACCCCCTAACCTTTGAGATTGTAACTGCATCAGTATTAAACTACCTATTAGACATTGGAAATGATCCACTGTGGCAAGATGTAGCATACTGGATTGAATTTTTTTTCTTTCGTGGAATAATTCTGAATTTTAAGTCTTTTTTTATCTTAATTGATATTTTTTTCCTCAGCAAAAATTACCAAATATTTATTGAAGCTACCAAATATTTACTAAAATTTATCAAATATTTATTTTAGACAGACGACACAGTATCAGACATTTTAATATGGATAGCAAATAATAATAAAAAAAACATAAATATTTATGATAATAATGCCCTAATCAAATCTTAAAAAAAAACTGCGTAAATTTGTCCTGCTTTGTCTTAATTGAATTTTTTATATTATCTCTACATGATATACGACAGGATTTAAACTGATTTGTTTTGTATAGAAAACTAACATAGATTGCACATGAATGTTTAATATTCTGGTGTTATGCTTTATTTAATAATGACTGGGACGAACAAATTTACATTGCTATTGATGGTGATAGTCTCTCCTACAAAACATGACACTTTCAGCTGTTTATTCTGTTATGCATATTTTTTCTGTTTCTTAATCTGTTATGCAAAGGGGCCTTGTTCTCGTCAAAAGTACTGACACATGTTCTCTTATTTAGCGGACTGTATCACACTCACACAAACACAATAAAAAAAACCAAAGGTTTAAAACTCAACAATCACTTTATTTACACAACAGTCACAGCTACTCGCAGCCGTGTTGTTCACTCTTGCCTGTCTGGCGTTACACTGTTCAGACTCACACTTATGCGCTCGCAGGCGCATGCGTACACACACTTGTTTCGCCGCTAGGGGTATCCTTGCGCGTTGGCGCGAACAGGCCTGAATGGCCGATTGGCTAGAGCTCTGGCGTTTGGTACCACGGGTACCGGGTTCAAATCCCGACTTTGCCCTGGGTGTTTGCAGTGGTTCGGAATCCACTTTAAGCCCCCGGTCCTAATAGGATCGTAGAGCGCTCCGGTGGCATTGTTACTCCGCGTCCGTGGCTTATCTTCAAGTTACACGCGCCCCCTGGGTAATGAAAAGTGAGTAACATCGGTGCAGCCCTTATGGCGAAGATCACGGTCTATTTTCCAGCTGCATTAGAAGAAAAAAAACAAATTTGGGGGCCTGATGGCCGAATGGCTAGCGCTCTGGCGTTCGGAACCACAGGTATCGGGTTCAAATCCCGGCGGTGCCATGGATGTTTGCAGTGGTTCGGAATCCACTTTAAGCCGTAGGTTCCGGTCCTAATAGGATCGTAGAGAGTTGCGGGGGCATTGTTGCTCCGCGTCCGTAGCTGACCATCAAGTTACACGCGCCCCCTGGGTAATGCAAAGTGAGTAACATCGGTACAGCCCTTATAGGCATCCAAAGACGTCCATGTCTGTTTGCCAGCTGCATTGGGAAAAAAAATCTGTTATGCAAGCATACTCCTCTATATATTTTTCTTAGTTATTTAAGTGTACGTCAATAGTTAATTTTTTAACTTAAAAAATAAAAATGCAATAAGAAAAAATGTTTTTTAATTATGTAACAAAAGTTAAACACTAAGTGTTTTCAATTTCATTTTGTTTAAAAAGGATGATTAAGAGTTTATACTTTTTCTACCGTTCTCAAAAACCTTATCTGCAAAGGATACAGTTTCATTGTTTTATTTAACAACCAATGATTTAAAAACAAAACTTTATAAACAAATTTTAAAGAATCTATCCATTTCACTTTGACATTATACGTCTGCAGCATTTCAATCGTACTAACATGACAATAATATTAAAGCAGTCAAATTAAACAATTTTTGAGCGTTGTATCTCGCGGTTTTTTTCTCTTTGAGTGTTGTATTCTATCAGTTTTAACATTTTTGCGTTTATCCAATTCATATATTTATGAAGCAAATTATATACTAAAACGCCATAATGACAATAAAAGAAATTTCGAAAATTGTATAAGAATTATTTCGTATATTTTGTCAAACTTCAGTATTTTGACATCAGCAATTTAGATACTTATTGTTATTCTGTAATTTTTAAAAATGTTTACAATTATTTAATTACTTATTATTCTATTGTTTTAAAATTATTAATATTATATGTATATATATTATATCTATATACACTCAAGAGCCAAAACATTATGACCACCTGTCAATAACGAGTAGGCCCACCTTTGGCGCGCAACATAGCTTCAACCCGCCTTGGCTTGGATTAATACCACCACTTAATGCCAATTAAATACCACTTCCACCTGATCACGTGCCTTCCACGCCCTCCAGGCGAGTTCATTGCAAAATGTAAAGGTGGTCATAATGTTTTGGCTCTTGAGTGTATATTATATATATATATAACATTGTATATATTACTTATTAGTCTTATACTCTTAGTAAAAAATAATTGACAATGAATTCAAATGAAAAAGTACTGTAATGTTACAATGTAAAATACTTTGTCAAATTTTTGGAAATATATATATATATATATATATTTTTCAATGCAGCTGGCAAACAGACATGGACGTCTTAGATGCCTTAAGGCAAACGCTGCACAGACGTTACTCACTTTGCATTACCCAGGGGACGCGTGTAACTTGAAGATAAGCCACGGACGCGGAGTAACAATGCCCCCGCAACGCTCTACGATCCTATTAGACCGGGACCTACGGTTTAAAGTGGATTCCGAACCACTACACACATCCATGGCACCACCGGGACTCGAACCTGTGGCACCGAGCGCCAGAGTGCTAGCCACTCAGCCATTCAGGCCCTTGGAACAATATATTGGAGAGTTTATTTTTGTTAGAAACAATACAAAAGCAAGTAATATAAAAAAAAAAATTTTCAATGTCAATTCCTACTTTTTTTCACTCTATTGCAGAAAAGTCCTTTATAAATAAAGTTGAAATTTTCCTCTTACATCTGGCACCATCTATTGGTAGATATATGCAACTTAAATCTAAAAAAAACTGAAATTAATTAATTAAATTTAATGACTGAATTAATATTTGTAAAAACTGTATTAACATCCAGTGTCATCCACTACAAGTTCAAAAAAAATGTATTTGAACTTGAGTGGATGAATGAAAAGTATTTTATGAACGATTGAAAATTTGGACAAGATATATATAGGGAGAGTGTGAACTAATATTAGGAATTGACACAATTCGAAAAAATCTATTAAATTGAAAACTTTCATAGAAAGTTATTGTTTTATGCTTATAAATCTCAGTAATAGAATGCTATTAAATGTATACCTATTTCATAAATGGGATTTTGAAATAGAGAATATTTTACTAATGGATCGAATAATTAAAAATGTTTTGGAAAAAAGAAAAGCTACTCTTTGTATTACACTTAGACAAACTACGGCCCGCGGGCCTTAGTTTGCCTAATTCGCCTACCCTAATTCGATTTTTTTTCCAATCTATTCGACACACTGGCAGAGTTTTAATTTGTCGGTCTGAGACAAATTAAAAGAAATATATATTTATATATTATATATCCATCTCCTTTTCTACTTTGATTAAATATTTTTTTTTCAAAGGACTTTTTACTTCTCTATTTTTGTTCTACAAAACATAAATCGACGGAAATAGCAAGCACAGACAGTTTTCAATCGGTAAAGAGTTAAAAGCGGAAGCTTTTTGTTAGTTAAAGCTGTAGATTGATGCCAACAAGCATTATCTCTTTCTCGGGGAGAAGACCTATGGGAATCCAATATAGGTGAGTTAGACATCACATGTGGCAGACTGCGCATATTAAGCTCCAGCCAGCGTCTTTTTTTTTTGGCGCGAGTTCTAATGGTATTGATTGCGTATGGAAAGATTGCGGCCTAGAATAGTGGTGAAATTATTAAAAGTATAGCGTAGCTAGTGCTATTTTTGTTCATCTTATATATGTGAACAAGTGTTTTCAACTATGAACCTTGGAAAAAATTATTTCAGAAGTAGACTGACAGATGAGCATTCAGTATTGTTCCTTAGAATCAGTACATCTCACTTCGAACCTCACTATAAGGAACTTTTAAAAATGAAATCGCAATTTCATTCATCTCATTGACATATTTAAATTGTGATACTTGTATGCTGTTTTTAAAAGATAAATTTATCTTGGACCGCCAAACTAGTTTTTTTTTTTCGATTTTTGGTCCGCGACCGAAAAAGTTTGCCCATCTTTGGACTAAATTACAGTTGTATTCAGCGATGGCCAAAAAATGAAAGGAACAGTTACTGAAGAAAAAAAATATTTAACATCATTAGATATTTTAACTGCAATCACATTTCTAAATATTAAATAAGATCATAAGATTTTTTAAATATTTTTTATATTATAAAATCTTTTCATATTGCTCATATTCATGTATCCATTATCTAAATCGAATTTTATAGGATTTCATTTTATTATAATTTTTAACAGCTTTGGACGATATAATATTAATTAATTCTTGTAAGATATTTTTAATAAAAAATAATAATAAATTTTATTATATTCTGAATTGATAATAGTGCCTTTGGTGTTCAGTAAATTTGATTTACAATTATAAAATGTATTTAACGTTATAATAGTTCAGTAGATTCCTTTTTCAATTCTTTCTATTAGCTCACACTCTCCCTATATATATCATGTTCACATTTTCAATCGTTCATAAAATACTTTTTATTCATTCCACTCGAGTTCAAATACATTTTTTTTTAATTTGTAGTGGATGATACTTTATGCTAATACAAATATTAATTCATTAATTAAATTTAATTAACTAATTTTAGTTTTTTTTAGATTTAAGTTACATATAGCTACCAATAGATGGCGCCAGATAAACCTAAAAAAATTGAATGAAATGAATGAAAATTATTTATAAAGGACTTTCTGCTATATAGTGAAAAAAAGTAGGAATTGACTTAATTATATAAAAATATAATTATTTATGTAATAATATTAGTTTTATATAAAATTTTGTTTTTTCTTCCATATAGTGCAAATGGTATTTAATGAATATGAAACATTTTTCAATGCTTTCTACGTCTATATTTTGAAATTAAAAGTAATATTTAATCCATTAAAAACATTTTGTAGAATGATAATAATCCTAGCATATAACGTAGGTTCTGATCGGTGCACTTACATTACCAGCATTGCTCTCAGGAGAAACGAATGAAAGAAGAAGAAGGAGAAACGAATGAAAGAAGAAGGAGAAACGAATGAAAGAAGAAGAAGGAGAAACGAATGAAAGAAGAAAGAGAAACGAATGAAAGAAGAAGAAGGAGAAACGAATGAAAGAAGAAGAAGGAGAAACGAATGAAAGAAGAAGAATTAGAAACGAATGAAAGAAGAAGGAGAAACGAAAGAAGAAGGAGAAACGAATGAAAGAAGGAGAAACGAATGAAAGAAGGAGAAACGAATGAAAGAAGAAGAAGGAGAAACGAATGAAAGAAGAAGAAGGAGAAACGAATGAAAGAAGAAGAAAGAGAAATGAATGAAAGAAGAAGGAGAAACGAATGAAAGAAGAAGAAGGAGAAACAAATGAAAGAAGAAGAAGGAGAAACGAATGAAAGAAGAAGGAGAAACGAATGAAACTGCAACATTTCTCTGCAGAAACCAGAAAAAAACAGAAAAACAACACACACTTTCTCCAAGTCCCTCTCTCGCCTCGACAGGGGTTTGGGGGGAGGTGGTTCTTTCTCAGTACAGACAATCAAATTGAAAAAAGGAAAAGTGCATTCATTTTTCCTTATTTTCACCGTCATGTTTCATAATTTTCATTTTCATTGTCATTTTTCATTATTTTCATTTCGCTATCTTTATCGATTGCAAAATGAAAATAATGATTTCGCTATCGTTATTTCTAAAACTTTTATTTGGTTTAACAATTCAAATTGTCTTTGTCAATCCAATTATATTGTCCAGTTTTGAGTGATTACAATTAAGTCATAAAGTTATTATTCATTTACTAATAAAGAACTGGATATACAGTTGAACTTAATTCTTTTAATTTACTTAGTTAAAAATCCAAACTGATAGTTTTGAGTAATTATAATTAAGTGATAAAATTATTATTTATTTACTAATAAAGAACTGGATATACAGTTGAACTTAATTCTTTTAATTTACTTAGTTAAAAATCCAAACTCATAATTTTCAGTGATTATAATTAAGTGATAAAGTTATTATTTATTTACTAATAAAGAACTGGATATACAGTTGAACTTAATTCATTTCATTTGCTTAGTTAAAAATCCAAACTGATAGTTTTGAGTGAATATAATTGATAAAGTTATTATTTATTTACTAATAAAGAACTGGATATACAGTTCAACTTAATTCTTTTCATTTGCTTAGTTAAAAATCCAAACTGATAGTTTTGAGTGATTATAATTAAGTGATAAAGTTATTATTTATTTACTAATAAAGAACTGGATATACAGTTGAACTTAATTCTTTTAATTTACTTAGTTAAAAATCCAAACCGATAGTTTTGAGTGATTATAATTAAGTGATAAAGTTATTATTTATTTACTAATAAAGAACTGGATATACAGTTGAACTTAATTCTTTTCATTTGCTTAGTTAAAAATCCAAACTGATAGTTTTGAGTGATTATAATTAAGTGATAAAGTTATTATTTATTTACTAATAAAGAACTGGATATACAGTTCAACTTAATTCTTTTAATTTACTTAATTAAAAATCCAAACAGATTGTTTTGAGTAATTATAATTAAGTGATAAAGTTATTATTTATTTACTAATAAAGAACTGGATACAGTTGGATTTAATTATATGTCTTTAGTTTATGTTAACAATCGCAATTGATAGTTTTGGTTGAATATAATTAAGTGATAGAATTATTATTTATGTCCTAATAAAGAACTGGATGCAGTTGGTTTTAATTCTATGTCCTTAGTTTAATTGGTTAGCAATCCAAATTGATAGTTTTGGTTGATTATAATTAAGTAATAAAATTATTATTTATTTACTAATAAAGAACTGGATATACAATTGGACTTAATTTTATCTCTTTATTTTATATTAACAATCCAAATTGATAGGACTGATTCTAATCTAATAGTAATTAATAATAATTGTAATTGCTATTCAATTAATATTATTTATTATTAATATATACCCCATATTCAATTAATATTAAATAATAATAATAATTGATTATAATTTGATAGGATCGGTTGATTATAACTAAGTGATAATTATTTGTTTACTAATAAAGAGTAATATCCAGTTGGACTTAATTCTATTAGTCTTTAGTTTGTTTCTTTTGCAACAACACGCAGAAGATGAATAGAGAGAAAAAGAAAATCAATTTCCCTGACCACCTGGTGTCTCAATTATAATATCGTTTGCCACTGACACAGTCCCTCGAGGTCATCCGCTCGGAAAGTGCTAAAGCACATGCAAACTTTGAAGGTTACATCATTGATTACAACCGCGACCTGTTCTTCCAAGACACAAGCCTTTCGTCGCCATGGCAACAGAATGGATCTGTCTTCTGGGAATATCAACTGTTCTTAACGGTTTGCTTTATTAGGAAACTGTGAATAGATTTTGAGACTTTCTATTCGCAGAAATCGCTTGATTTGAGCTCTTCAAGCTTGAATTCATTTCGTAATTTGATTCATAATCCTTAGTTAAATGCTTTGTAATTAGTACATTTGAAGAATTAAATGCTAATTAAATTTAATTGATACGCTTTTTTTTTATAAAGATTGAAATATTGATTGATTATTATATATATATTAAAAAACGAGTTTATATAAGTTTCATTTTTTTTTATTTTACAACTTCATTTAAATAGTTATTGTCTTTTACATCAAAGAATCATCAGTTAAATGCTTTGTATTTAGTGCATTTGAAGAATTAAATACTAATTAATTAAATGCGAATTAAATTTAAATAATACATTTTTCGTATAAAGATTAAAATATAAATATGAAACATTGATTGATTATTATATGTATTAAAACATGAATTTTCATAAGTTTAATTTTTTTTTTTATTTTAATACTTCATTTAAATAATTATTGCCTTTTACATCAAAGAAAAAAAAACTAAATATTTTTATATGTGTATTAAAATTTAAACGTTATGAAATATTATATATTTAATCACCAGAACCTCTTTTTTAGCAAAAAATTATCTTTAAAATAGCAATTCCATAGTTTGAAAAATTGTTTATTCGTAAAGATTGAAATATTCTTATGATATATTGATTGATTATTATATATATTAAAACATGAATTTTTATATGTTTTAATTTTTAAATTTCATTTAAATATTTATTGTCTTTTACATTACATAGAAGATAAAACTAACTAATTTTAATTGTGTATTTAAATTTAAGCAGTATGAAATATATACTTGATCAACAGCACCTTTTTTTTAAAAAAATTATCGTTAAAATAGCAATTCCATAGTTTTCTGGTGTGATTCATTTCCAAGGGAAAAAAAACGAACTAACAATGTCCAAACAAGTTTATAGCTCAATATATGTTTACGAGTTTCTTGCTGACAAAATGAAAGTTTGTCTTTAGGTTCAATGATACAAATAGGATAGACGTGAAAAAGTTATTTAAGGAAAATAATCGTAGATACACTGTTGCTTAAAGAAGAACCCATAAATAACATAAAAATTAGTAATCCCACATTATGTACTTTATTATCATATTTTAAGAAATACTTTAAATTTTTTACTGATTTTATAATATTTCTTTATTCATAAAATTCACAAATCGACAAGAGATTTAAATAGTATTTATCGTTGAACAATTAAAAAATGAGCAGATTTCTTTTCCAAGTACTTTGCTGCAGAAGAAAAATTAGTTTGTTTTTTTTAGATAGCTGAATCCTGATTTATAGCTCAAATGTTTCGTATCATATTTTGCATCAATTAGAACATAAATCTGAGCAGAGTAGATTTAAGAAAATATGGAATCAATATTTTATGGACAACCACCCTGTTCATCTTTCAAAAATAATGAAAAGATTCAGGAAAAAGGCCCAACAAGTGAAGTCTGATGAAGATGTATCGCACAAACTTCGAACCTTCTTGCTAATAACTGTCACATTATCTCATAATAAATGTCCCGGGTTGTGTCACGTGATTGAGGATAGATTTTCCTTCATAGGAAGATGGGGTGATTTGTTTCACAATGATGTTTTTGAAACGTTATCGCATCCATTTATTTTGCAAGAATATATAAATATTTGGAAACTCAATAATATTTTCCTGCTCATTTTAAAATGCTTCTGAAAAAAAATATTATTTTATTCCTAATAAAATAATATATTATTATATATTTGTTATATATAATGAGTATTGTTTTATATTTGCCATAAACAATATTATTTATACTGTTTTATTATATTGCTTATATTTTGTTTTATTCCTTAATTTATTGATTCATACCTTTTTAGTTATAATTTTAATTATACACTCTAGAGCCAAAACATTATGACCACCCCTACATTTTGCAATGAACTCGCCTGGATGACGTGGAAGGCACGTGATCAGGTGGAAGTGGTATTTAACTGCTGCTGGAGAGTCTGAAGAATCATTCTTTCACTTACTTCTGTGTGCGATGGGAACACACACAGAAGTAAGTGACAGGTGGTCATAATGTTTTGGCTCTTGAGTGTATTTCTAAGACGATTATTATTTATAGTATTTGTACATATAGTTTGCTATATTTAATTATTGTAAATAAAATAAGTGGAGTTGCAATACTGGTTATGACCATTTTGGGAAGGTAATATTCGTACTTCTTTTAGTTCGGCATAGCATTTAAATTTTCCAAGAATGAATTTTTATTCGATTTTTTTCATTTCTACAAAGTTATTAATCTACTCAGCATTTATGCTTGCAAGAAAATTAATGATATGTTGATCCTTTTTTCCCCCTGTGTTTTTAAATCTGAAACGACTTTAGTCTCACTGTATATATTTTATTATTAATGAAGTCCTGCACATGATTTCTTATTACTATTTAAGTAAAATCTTTTTATATCTTATAAATCTTCTTATGATTGTCTTCACAATATTCTAAGTATGTAGCTATTCAATTCATAATATCAAAAAATAATTTTTAATGCAAATGAATGAAATGGCCATATGTAAATTTTTCATGGGGATGTATTCTTCAAATAAGTGGCATAATTTTCCTTCATGCGTTAATATCATACGCGATGCAAAATCTTTATACAACAATTTTATACTTCCGTCTCTTTTGATTCAGTGGTACTAGATAGAAAGTTGTTTTAGATTTGTTTGCTTCACACTTAGTGTAAAGGGGATTAAAAAAAAAGGGAAGTTGGTCTAAGAAAAAGATAATAAATGCAACAACAAAAAGTTTTCCAAATGAGTTAAAATCGATAAGCATAAGTGTTTGTTTAAAAAAAAGGAGGATTTGTATATATCATATATATATGCAAATATATATATGATATGTATATTTGTTTTCAGAGGATTTGTATATATTCTATTTAGGAAAGACAGTTATATAAAACAAATCAATCAACAAGACTTTTGCCTACCTTTATCTCTTAAGCAGGTTGTGACCCAGTTTTGAAATTATACGCAGAGTTTGGCGAAGTTTCCCTGAAGGATTTTCTACAAATCCCTCCAGTTTTATGACATTTCGGTCTATTGGAGACACATGCTCAACAGATCACATAATCTAATTGATCGAAGAAATTTTTAAAAAGCCCATAGATATTCAGCAGAAATAATTAAAGTACGCACTCGGGCATTATCTCATTAAAACGTAAATTCTAGTTGACGTGAAATGAAGAGAAACACATCGGTCACAGGATGTTGTCGACAGACCGCCATAATGTAAGAGTTTCATGGGTGACAACAAATAGGATCCGTCTATCAAAAGACGGAAAAGGAAGAAAAACACATCGGCCGCACAGGATATCGTCGACGAAGCATAGTAAGGTAAGCATTTCACGGATGACAACCAAAGGGATCCTTCTGAAATGAAGTGTCATCGTTGACTATGAGAATACGAGGCAGGGGGCAATCAACTTATTATCTCGCTGCTGAAGCTCAATTTGGAGATTAATTCATTACTAAGTATAATTCTATTTATATTTCAAGTCGAACAATCCCGGCACCATTTCGAATATGCTATTTGGTTGGCATAGGGGATGAATTGTCAGCACAACGGAAGCTGTGAGCTATCACGTTCTCAGAGTCGAATATCAATGGTCCTTGCTTTCATAGCTGTACTGCTTCAGATTTCTAATAATGAAAAACACGCACTTCCATAACCGCTCTTAACGATAACTGTGTCGTTTCTCTATGACAACTGCTGCCTCCTTCATTCATCTTCTGCCAGGTTTATAACTCTAATGCATCGTGAATGGCAATCTCCGAATCCAAATATTGGGCAATACTTTTCAGCTTAATCGCATCTAATTAGCTACCTACATTTATAGAGCAATAATATAATACTGAGCTCATCTGTATTGCCATTTTGAGACAAACATAATCCTCATGGGATAAAACATCTCACATTATTTTTTCTTTTCATAGGATATCATTGGATAGCTTTCATAGGATAGCTTGGCGATTTTTGACGACAATTTTTATTGTTGGCTATTACTGCTCTATGTTGTTTGCACGAAGGGAGGATTATGCAACGATTTCCAAAATAAATGGTTCATTATCTTCTTTTAAATGGTACATAGATGTTCATATTATGAGTGTATTCGTTTTCAAGGTGTTGAAGCAATAAAAGTACTGTGAATCGAATTCGAATATGAGTTATATGATTTTGGCCAAGTCGGACCGAATGATATTTGAACACAAAATTACAATATTACCAAATAATAAAAATGCGTTTAGTTTGAATTTATTTTGGAAGCCTAAATATGAAATATCCCCTGAGCGTTATAAAAAATTCATTAATTATATTTTTCATCAATATAAGTTATGAACACAAAACTTCCATGCAATATTGAGTAAATAATTTCTTTTTTTCTATTTCAAAAATTGTTTTCCATTTAATTAATTTTTTAATTTTTTAATAAAATTATAATTCAATTTCAGATATAATTGTAGTTTCATATCTCTTTTACAGATGGCAGCACCAAGCTGTTAAAATTTCTCCTGATAATGTGCATGCAATTTTTTAAGAACAAAGAATATTCCCTGGGACAAATACATTATTTCTACCGATTTCAATTAAATCCAATCTACAATCTAGTAGTATAATTTAATCTGCATAAATGATGTGTAATTTTCGAGAAAAATGCGAAAAAAAAGTGTGACAACAGATCTGATACAAGGAAAATGAATTTTAATGACGCAGAAGTATCAATAATAATTAAGAATGGCATTATTATTAAAATTATGGCTCTAAAATTATCACCCTACATATCGAGGCAGCACATACTGATTACACAGGGATTAACTGTAGACTATCCAAAAATGTATACGATCCAATTGTGCTCTCAAAAGTGCAGGTAGCATATAGCAGATGAGCAATTAAGTATTGTTGAGTAATAACTGAAGTTTGACATACCGATTCCTTCAGATGTCCCCATAGTTTTTTTTTCTTCTAATGCAACTGGCAAATAGACCGTGAGATATGGGCTGCACCGATGTTACTCACTTTGCATTATCCAGGGGGCGCGTGTAACTTGATGGCAAGCCACGGATGCGGAGTAACAATGCCCCCGCAACGCTCTACGATATTATTAGGACTTACGGCTTAAAGTGGATTCCGAATCACTACAACATCCATGGGTAAAGCCGAGATTTAAACCCGATACCTGTGGAGATCATAACATCATCCCCATAATAAGAGAAATCAGATGTTGCGTCTTATCTTCAGATAACATGGACACTGGGATGACGACGTGGTGAATAGTAAAAAGTTCTTCCCTTATAGTTTGTAATCCCTTACCACTAAATACATATCGCACGAGTTTAACAATGATTATGCGACTGCATAACAGACACACACAACAAACACTAATCTGTTTGTTCCCACAAGACCTTAAAGTACCATTTTTATTTCCATACATCTTTTCGCTTTCTTTAATTCATTCTGCAGATTTGCGTGATACCAATAAAGCCTTTTTCCGCACACCGGATGTGACGGCATACAATTTGTTTCACACTTTCCTTGAAAGCTGTTTACCATCAATGTATGGTTCCTTAGGCAACTGCTATGTAATCCATGCGAGGATTCACGCTGAACAGTTTATGTCCAAACATGCTGTATAAATTTCAATTTCTTTTTTCATTGATTTTTCAATTCCTACTGTTAGTTCATACTCTCCCTATATATATCTTGTTCAAATTTTCAATCGTTAAGAAAATACTTTTAAATCATCCACTCCAGTTTAGATGCATTTTTTTTTTAACTTGTAGTGAATGACACTGGCTGTTAATACGGGTTTTTTTCAAATATTAATTCAGTAATTAAATTTAATTAATTAATTTTAGTTTTTATTTTAGATTTAAGTTGCATATATCTACCAATAGATGGCGCCAGATAAACTTAAAAAAATGAATGAAAATTATTTATAAAGGACCTTCTGCAATAGAGTAAAAAAAAAAAGTAGGAATTGACTTTAAAAAAAAAATTATATTACTTGTTTTTAATATACTAATAGGCTTTAAATCAAATAGTAATAGTCTTATAAACAATAATAGTCTTTTAATCAAAGATGCTTTATATATATTTTGCATTAAACAAAATTTGTAATTATTAGTTTAATTTTACACAAGTAATAAATGTAATATACGCATTTAAATAGTATTTTTTCTATTGTATAATCATATATTATACAATAGGAAAATAATTACTTAAACGCTTTTCCTGATTTCAGTTTTAATAATACATTATTGAAGCTTTTTCTAAGTATTTCTTAAAAATAATAATTTCATTAAAATAAGAAGAAAAAATTGTCACTGTGAGATTTTGTGTACTCAACGCAAAGAAATAGAAAAATAATACAGTCAATTTCCTAAATTAAAAAACAGCCGCATTATTGGTAAGAGTAATTGAGATAATACAAAATTGTACTAATTTACAAAAATAGATATTGCATATTAACGTTTCTTATTCACCACTTTTACTCATTAAATTTTACTAAAAAAATACTTCGTCATCTGATTGTCCTTTGGCTCTTTAATTCTCTGCCTTGACTTTTCATGTAAAAAAAAATATTTCCTTTGCCTGAGATATGTCTGTGAATTCAGTTGTGTTGGACAAAACATTTGTGAAGTTCTCTCTCAAATTCATAAAAATCATTGTAAAACTGTCTTCTTATGAGTGCATATTTCGCGACAATGAACTATAGGAATATGATCTGTATTAACTGTGCTACATGAATATGATCTGTATTAACTGTGCTATATGAATAAGATCTGTATTAACTTTCACACCTTAAGAAAATCAATCAATATTAATGGAAAAAAGAATTTATTATTTTTATACATATGTACACTAAATTTATTCTATGAATTATATACATGACTGGTTAGGATGGTGATGCTTCACTGAGCTCCGTATCTCAGTAAGGTTCTTATGGCTTTACTTTCCAGAGCTTTCCACTGCTGCTGGAGGGCAGCATTTTGCATGGGATCTGCAAAGGAGGGAAGATTTTTGAACGAATCCAAGTTGTGCATCAACGAAGTTGTGTCATCCATGGCCTGGTGGCCGAGGACTGAAAGAGAATAAATCATTTCACATGGAATATATATATGTTAGCACAATGACATAACATTTTAATACAATCGTGTATCAATATATGGTTGTTTTGGAATGATGATTTGAGTTTTGGTGAATCTCCGTGGCTGCGTAGCAGCCGTTAGCTTCTATCTTGGATTGTCCATTGGAAAGATGAAAGAGCATTGCTGGGGAAAGAAAGCGGTAAAGACTAAAAGGAATCTTGCCCAAATACTAAAAGAAAGTTTAATAGAGTGAGGGTTTATTGATTTATTTTTTAATTTATTATTATTATTATTATAATAATAAGTGATGAAAGTAATTAAAATACATGGGAGAGAAATAAAATGAACGAGTAACTGGACAGTGAAGGGAGCAGACATTAATTAGATTTGTTGAGGAAAGAGGAAAATCCATGCAGAATGACGAATGATTTATCTTCTTTGGTGGTGGCAGCTTGAAGGTTATTGATCGTGGTTTAGATACCGTCCGAGGAGAAGAGTTGAGTGAATTCTTTAAGAATGAATAGTAGTTGATAGATTTCAGTATTATTATTAGGAGAAGGAAATGGAGTTGGAGTGTTTTGGTTAGGAATTTGAGCGGAAGTGTTTTGAGGGGTGATGTTACTTGCCACAATATTGGTGAAGGAGATGTTAGAGCACACTTGTCGGGAGGGGGTGATATTGCGGAAGTTAGTGGGATTTTGTGGGGGGATTCGTGGTTTAGGGAATTTGGAACTCGCGCCAAGCAGCGAGGTGGCCGATCAGTCCGGAGTTGATACAACGGGGGTTTTCAATTTTTTCCCTGATAGGGCAGTCTTTAGTGGAATGAGCTTCTCCGCATTTTAAGCAGCGTGTTTGTATTGGAATATTCTGTCCAACTTAGTATATACTCTGGACACGAATAATTTTGCTCGGTATCTAACATTTGTTTGAAATACTATCCGAGTGTCAAAATCATTACCAAATGAATGGATACCAAAAAAACTTCAAGAAGAATACCATACAAACAAGTTGTAATAATTCTGTATTGGATGAGAAGACAGATGGGAGAATGAACAGATTTTAAGTAAGCATCAAATCGAGTGTTTCTCAATCAAATCTAAGTAAAGATACTAAAAACATTTCAAGAAGAATTCCAACCAAACATGCCCAAACAAGTTGTAGTAGTTCTGCATGGGATAACTAGATAATATCGCATTTTCAGAATATCCATTGGAGAATGGATAGATTTTAAGTAAGCATCAAATTGGTTGCTCCACGAGCAGGTTTAAATAAGGATACAAATAACATGAAGAAACACGACCTCTAAAGATGAATCACTGTCAAATTTTTTTAAGCTCTGCATTTGTATTAATGATTTCATATGGAAGATATCTATACATATCCATATTTTAGTATAATGACATAACAGTTTAATACAATGATACCTCGATATATGTCTGCTTTGGAATACGTCCTACTTATTATATATTCAATCAGGATAATCTATCTGAAATATTTTTTTTTTGTTTTATTAATCATGCCCTCTGAATAATTAAGAACGATCAATTTATTATATACACATCTATAGATCAGTCATCAAAAATATAATTATGATCATGAATTACCGGATCTATAATGATCTTGATTTTAATTATTATTGATCTTGATTTTAATTATTATTTCTTACCTATAAAACATTTACAATCTTTTATAATAATTTTTAAAAATGAAAAAAAAAATGTGATATAATACACAATGATATGTCCATCACGTCCCAATGCTTTCATTCCATGACGATTAGAATAGAGCAAACATTTGTCTCTTACAATAGAAAAAAAAAAGTATGTCATACTTCCTCAAACAGTAAACAATGTATCTACTCGAGAGTTATACTTTGAAAGTACAAGTTTGATTAATTGACACCAGATGGCAGCACTAACAAAATATTTAGAGTCATTGATGTCGGGTTCATTCCTTTATTGCATGTTAATTTAACGATGTTATTTAATTAATTTAATGGTTGTTAATTAATTTAATAACTTGTCGCTCCGTGCCCAGAAAAACGTGCGCAGCTAATGTGCAGGAAAAATGTTTGAATTCGTTGGTGGCGTCCTTAGTTGTAGGATTCGTTCAGAGGAGACTCGATGGTGACGGTGATCGATTGTATAAATATCTAGAATCTGTCAAGCTGTCTTGAAGGAATTTCTAAGAACATTTTTACATTTAATTACATTTTAATCTCTAGTTGTGAGTGAAAGCTGGCCGTAAATGGGGTCCTCAAGAATCTCTATGATACGCGGAAAAAAACCTACTCTGGTCGGGGCGGGGTTAAGATACACGGGGGGTTGTGAAAAGCCGGTTTTATAATTTGTCTGCAAGGAAGACTCTCTAACGTTTGGATGTGGCTTAATAGGTCACTTTCTTTCCCTCATCGCCCATTAGAGGGTAGTTCATAATATACATATGGTACATGAGACCCAACGATGTTCGCAACAATATCGGAAAAAAAGCAATACCGAATCCAAAATCTAGGCTATAAAAACAATTTTCACTAAAAAAAATTGAAGTATTTTTAATAGTAGCCTTCTTGCAGCATTTAAAAAGAAATCTAATTTGCAGTGTTTAAGAATCGAATCTTTGTATTAAGACAATACATACAGTTATATGTGTTTGTAATTCAGTGGGATTAAAATTTACAGAACTTTCATTATTATTACAAGCAATATATATACATGGAACATCTGTTTATTAAGTTACTGAAATATCTTAAATTAAGCTAATGAAAATAAAAAAATATTTCAAATTGTTTTTCCATTCTTTTTATTTTTGTCAAGTTTTCATTGGCTCTTTTAAATTTTACCTTTCCAAATTAAAAAAAAAATGTATTTAAAATTCTGAAAATATGTAATATGTAAAAAACTTAACTACAAATAGTACTACTAGATGGCGTCATAACACAATTAATTAGACTTTCAAACTGTGAATTCTAACACTGAAGATTTGAAAGCAGAAGAGTGGACTGTGTGCAGGCATTTTTTATTGTGGAGTGTTCTAACGCACTCTTGGAAGAAGGAACACGTTCTTATTTTTAATTGTAAACTGTCACGGTAGATATTTTTGAATGCAAAAGTAACGAAATTGTGTAGATGATCAGTGTATTAAAAATACTTTAATCCTGACGAGATACGACGTGTCCTTATGGAAACAAAAATGCATCAAATATCAAATGAGACATTACAAGACAAAAGGCGAATTGTCCATTTCGAAATCATTTCCATTAATTGAAACGCTGTATCCATCTTATTATTTTTTTAATTCCATAAAGTCGTCCCAATTTAAAATAAAGATGGGACTACTAAAATCATAAATGTTAGCACTTAAAACATTAACATAACATTGACATGATAGCATTTAAAACACAATCATGTTAACATTTAAAACATTAACATGACGTTAATATGTTAACATTTAAAACATAATCATGTTAACATTTAAAACATTAACATGACGTTAATATGTTAACATTTAAAACAATGACATGTTAACATTTGAAACATTAACATAACATTGACATGTTAACATTTGAAGCATTAACATAACATTGACATGTTAACATTTGAAACATTAACATAACATTGACATGTTAACATTTGAAACATTAACATAACATTGACATGTTAACTTTTAAAGCATTAACATGTTAACATTTAAAACATTAACATACCATTAACACGTTAACATTTAAAACATTAACATAGCATTAACATGTTAACATTTAAAACATTACCGCGTTAATATTTAAATCATTAACATAACATTAACATAACTTTAACATGTTAACATTTAAAACATTAACATAACATTTAACATGTTAACATTTAAAACATTAACATAACATTAACATGTTAACATTTAAAACATTAACATAACATTCACATGTTAACATTTAAAACATTAACATAACATTAACACATTAACATTTAAAACATTAACACATTACCATTTAAAACATTAACACATTAACATTTAAAACATTAATACATTAACATTTAAAACATTAACATATTAACATTTAAAACCTTAACATGTTAACATTAACATTTAAAACATTAATACATTAACATTTAAAACATTAACATATTAACATTTAAAACCTTAACATGTTAACATTAACATTTTAAAACCATATAACAAATTAACTAAACTTACCGGATGGTGCCAGTTGGGTGGCCATTGATGAGAACATCTGCTCTTGTCCCAACTGCATCAGCAGGGGTGAGATATCCTGGATGAAGGGTTGTTGTTGGATCATCTGTGGGTGCAGGGTGGGCATCATCTGGGTGGGCTGCATCATGGGATATTGGGGTGCGGGGGCCGCCTGCCAGGGCATGAACATGGGCCTCTGGTGGTTGGCGCTGGCCTGGGGCTGCTGGGGAGGGGGTGGGGGTGGGGCCTGGTGCTGGCGGAGCTTGTTCTTGACACCCCCCAGGGCCAGCCCTATGATGCTGACGGTGAGGAGGTCGGAGAGGGAGGCCCCCTTGTGGCCCCCGATCAAGGACTGGAGGGACGGCAGGGATTCAGAAGGGTTGACGAGCAAGAAGGTAATGCAAAGGGTGGAGCAGATTTGCTGGAATCGTTTGTTCCACATGGTTTTTGGTTCTAGAAGGGAAACAAAGCATATCTATTTATTTCTATTATTTTAAATTTAAATTTCTTGCTAGATAAATATTATTGTAAATGACCTCTTGGAGAAGATGATAGAGATAAACTAGATATATGATCAAAAGAATGATTAATAAATATGTGAATTATTCTTAAAAGATAGATAAACATTTGTGAAAGACCTCCTGGGGAAAGGATGGTAAACAGTTTTTGGCCGTTGTCCGAAATTGTCTACAAATTTTATATTAATAACTGAGAAACTATTTTTAAATTGAATCAACTCTCTACTATGTCGTTTTCAACTGTCTTTCCATAATGCGAGTGATGTAAACAAGATATATGTGAATAAAATAATTTTTAACATTTATTCAAATTCCTCTTAATTAAAATTTTATTGTTTTATTTTGTAATTTATTCTCTTAAAGTGTTAAGGTGGTCACAAATTATTTTTATGTGAGGTGTTTTTTAAATTTTAATAATTTTTATACATTGATATCGCTCATGATTTTTTTATTCAATGAATAGTTTAAAAATTTATTTATTAAACATTAATAACGTGATGATATATAATGATTTTATTATCATATAATCCCAATTATAATTTATAATAAGCAAAAGAAGGGTTAATAAAGATAAACAATACCCTTAAAAGATACATAAACACTTTTTAATGACCTCCTGAGGAAAGGCTGGTAAGCGGACTTTAGCCGTAGTGCGAAATTATGTCCAAAGCTGCTATCAATAGCGACTAACTACTTTTCGATTGAATCAACTCACTGCAATGTCAATTTCAACTGTTTCGCCAAATTGCAAAATGAATGCATTGTGGCAAAATAGGATACACGAAAAAGAATTATTAATCAACATAATTTCCTTTAAAAGACAGATAAGAACTTGGGAATGACCTCTTGGAGATACCGTTGTCCCAAAGAGAGGTCGCAATTTGTGTCAATCAACTGTAGAGAACCTATTTTGAATTGGATCAATGCCATATTTGTAACTTCCACAGTGAGGGGCATCTGACATAATTTTAGATTACTCAATTTAAATTAATATCTCAATTATACTTCTTATTAAATTAATAAGCGTATTTATTTAATTCATAGTTTGTTATCTTTTAATGAAGGCAGTAGGGAAAGGATTAAATCACTTAAAAAAAATCTTGCCAAACAGCATTAAATCAGAGTCGTGACATCTGAAGAACTTGCTTTGATTCTACCAATTATTTAATGGGAAGATAAATATTCTATTTAAAGGCGGAAATCGACAGATCGATTACTTGTTAGGGGTGGTCATAAGGCAATACATATAGTAGAGCAAAACAATTATGAAGGAATTATTTTTAATATTGAGAAGTACGTCATAAAATAAAATAAAAAAAATCAAAATATGTGAAGATAATCATATAAAATAATACACATAGATCATCACAATGCCCCATAGATAATCACATAGACCCGACTCGTGGTTCAGTAGCAGCATGCGCCGCTGGTGAGCATTATGGCTGAGGTTCCATCCGCTAACGGCTTTGTTGTAGACACTGTTTAAAAAAAAGAGGAGACTCGATGGAGTTTGTATGTTCCACCCTAAAATTCCTCCTGTATGGCACTGTCCTCCTTCTTCAGTAACTCGAAGCCAAGTCAGACTTCTACTTACGGAACGGTCATCACAACAAAAGCTGCCGCCTTTTCCTCCATCCATGAGTAAACTACTCATGGGGTGTCCGTCCCACGCTGCAGGACACTGAGGATTAGTCACAACAACACAGAGTTGTACAAAAGAAATTCCTCCAAAATTACGTTTCTCCCTCTATTACATTGCTTTGTTTCAATCTATTGCAACTCGCCAATTTTAGATATTTTATTTATATTTATATGCATTATGCATATTTTATATGAATTGCATTTTAAGCAAACAACTGGGATTTATGCTAAGCAATTAGGGATGCTTACTAAGCAACTTTTTGGGAGAGTATTCTTGCTAAGCAATCGGGATTTATGAGCTCTATTCCTTCGCATCATGAAGACCGGCCACAATTTTCATTACTGTTGCCTTTTTCGTCAGCCATCCCAGCCTATTTTCCCACATTTCAGCAAAGTTACAACAACATAAAAAGTTGTAATAATAATTACACACCCCCATAGCAGATATCAGACAGCGATCGTACCATGCATCTACATCAAGCAATGCGTTAAAAACACAGAAGCGCATAGCAATAGGGAAATACAATCAACTAATGCATTTGGTAGATATGCAGCTGAACGAAACTAGTTTGAAATTGCAATTCTAAGCATAGTATGTAAACGAAAATTACTGAAATTATCTTTACAACAGTGAGAAATTGCAGCGAATACTCGCAAAAAAATCACATGAATATCTCAATGTTTCATCAAAAAAACTGTTCTTCTCTTTTTCTTATGGAACTGTTTAAATAATAATGATAAAAAAAAAATAATAATAGTTTTTTTTTTTTTTTTTTTTTTTGCGAAATAACTTCCCTAAGTTTTAAAGAAAAATAGATATATATAGAAAAAAGATATACATAAATAAATAAAAAATTTTGGTTTAATGAATGATTTATTCCTATTATTTTAAGTAGTTTGCTAAATAATTAATACATGTTATAAAATGTTTTTGAAAAGCTTAAAACAAATAAAATAAAATATAAATGAACCAACAACACTTGAAATTTATATAAATACAAAAATATATTCATATATATAATAATTAAATAGTGGTTTATTTTATGAATATCGAAATCAGTATTCATAATATAATTTTAGTAATAATTTTATTAATACTATACTTATGTATTTATACTATACTTATTATTTTTTAATGTGAAAATAATTATTTAAATAAAAAATTAAAAACCTATCATTTTTCAATATAAGATAATTCTATCCCATAATTTAGCGATATTCAAGCGATATTAGTTATATTCAATATCTACGAAATTCATTCAACGTTCGTAAATCCCAAATTAAATGGAAATAATTTTGCTATGGGAAATATTATCTTAATGTTAAGATGGTGTTTGAAGGAAAAGGTATTTTTCATCTATTAAATTGCTGAGAAAATCTTAATTCACATAAATTATTTTACGAATAAATTCAATAATCTGAAATTAATAATATTAGGATTATACTAATTTTATATGAAATAGTTATTTCAATATGAAATAAAAAATGTATTATTTTTCAATCTGAGATAATTATATCCCACAACATAGGAAGAGAGATGTGGTATCCAAAATATATAAAATTCATTCAAAGTTGGAAAATCACAAATTAAATGAAAATAATTTTAATATGAAAAACATTCTCTTACAACATGGCGGATATTTAAATGATAAAGCCTTTTCCATCTAATAAATGACTCAGAAAATTTTAATCCACAAATTTTTTTAATAAATTCTATAACTTATATACAATTACATTAATATTATGCTTATTTTATACAAAAATAATTAAATTATGAAATCCAAAATGCATTGCTTTTCAAAATGAGTTGATTCTAATTCACAACTTGATAAAAGAGAAGTGATACCCAATATATATGAAATTTATTCAACGTCCATTAAATCACAATATAATATAATTATAATTATAATGGAATTAAATAATTAATAATTATAATGTAAATTAAACAATTCTGATATAAAAAACCATCTCTTACTATTTATTTAGATGAAAAGGAACTTTCCATCTATTAAATTGCCAAAATAATTTGTAATTTACATAATTTTTTGGTTAAATTTAATAATTTATATTCAGCTACATAAGTTATATTGTTTTTACTAATCCCGCTGACGAAGGAAAGTTTATACCAGCTCCAAGAGACCCGGTCGTAGGCGACTGGTCCATGGCTAAGGGCTTCACTTTTGGCGAGGAAACACGAGGGCTAAAGACAGCGCTCTGCAGTCATATGAGACCGGGACCTACAGCTTAAAGGGTATTCCACTACACACATCCCGAACGAACACATACGAACCACTACAAACATCCAGGACACCGCCGGGATTCGAACTCGATACCTGCTTTACCGAGAGCCAGAGCGCTAACCACTCGGCCCCGGGCCCCATTTGAAGTGAATTCCGAAGCACTACAAACATCCAGGGCTCCGCCGGGACTCGAACCCGAAACAGGCACCAAGCACTAGACATTAGACACTAGACACTCAGACCCATATATGTTATACATACTTTATACGAAAGTGATATCCAAAATCTATGAAATTCATTCAAATATCAAATGGAATGAAACGTAACGTAAATCACAAACAGATGGTAATTCTAAAAATGTTATGAAGAACAACATGCTCTTACTGTCTGAACCGACTTAACCTCAAGGCAACGCTGTACAGTCATATGGGACCGGTCCTACAGCTTAAACTTTATTCCAAATCACTACAAACATCCATGACCATGCCGGGATTCGAACCTGAAATCGATGGCACAGCGCTAGATACTCGGCCATTCAGGCCCATATATGTAAATAATTATTTCTACATTATAATAATTATTTCTTAAAATATTGTTGTCTTTAATGCCATAAGCAAGGGCTGCACCGACGTGACTCACTTAGCACTACCCATGGGATGCTTGCAGTTTGAAGATAAACTATGGACGCCGAATAACACTACCCCCGTAACTCTCTACGATCCTGTTAGGCCGGAGCCTACAGTTGAAACCCTTTTAAACATCCATGGCACCGCCGGGACTCGAAGCCGAAATCTGTGGTACGGACTGCCAGAGCGCGCTAGTCAGTCGGCCCCATTTCTGCAAAATAACTATTTCGAAATCTACCATTTTCTAATATGACTTCATTCTATTCCAGAACCTACCAAAACAGAAGCGATATCCAAAAGTCTATGAAATTCATTCAAACATCAAACGGAAGGAAACGTAATGTAAATCTCAAATGGATGGTAATTCTAAGAATGATATGAAAAACAACATAATCTTAATGTCTGAACAGACTAAACCTCAAGACAACGTTCTACAGCTTAAAGGGGATTCCGAAGCAATACAAACATCCATGGTACCACCGCGATTCGAATCCGAAACCAATGGCACCAAACCACCAGAAACACCGAAACCGGTGGCAGTAGAGCGCTAGTCACTCAGATTCAGACCAATATATGCATATATGCTATACATACTTTATACGAAAATAATTATTTCCATACGAAATCTACCCCTTTCTAATATGAGTTAATTCTATTCCACAACCTAACAACCAGAAGTGATATCCACAATCCAAGAAATTCATTCAAATATCAAACGGAAGGAAACGTAACGTAAATCACAAATGAAATTCAAATCACAAATAGATGGTAATTCTAAGAATGATATGAAAAATCACTCTTACTGTCTGAACCGAGCACTTTCTATTATGAGTTCATTCTATTCCACAACCTAGCGAAACAGAAGTGGTACCCCAAATCTACGAAATTCATTCAAATATCAAATGGAAGGAAACGTAACGTATATCACAAATAGAATGATATGAAAAAAACACGCTCTTACTGTCTGAACCGACTAAATCTCAAAACAACGCTCTACAGTCGTACGAGACCGGGACCGACAACTTAAAGTTTATTCTATACTCTGTACCACTGCAAACATCCATGACACCGCCGTGATTCGAACACGACACCTGTGGTACCGAGCGCCAGAGCGTTAGCCATTTGGCCATCGGGCCCCAAAAGTTCCGAACCACTAAAAACATCCAATGCACAGCCGGAACTCGAACCCTAAACCAGACACTGGGCATGTTTTACAGTTACATGCTTTATACGAAAATAATTATTTCCATACGAAATCGACCACTTTTTATTTTTTTTTTCACTTCACTCTATTCTACAACCTAGCGAAACAGAAAAGATATCCAAAATCTCTGAAATTCATTCAAATATCAAATGGAAGGAAACGTAATTTTATATCCTAAATAGAATGATATGAAAAAACAGGCTCTTACTGTGTAAATGGCTGTCGAGAAGAGGTATGATCCTGCTCTTCCGTGTCCCTCGCCACTTAAATAGTCCTTCGAGGAAGCTCCATCTTGGATGCCCAAGGCGTGCCGGTTCTGCGGGATCGACGCTTTTAACACTTGATTGAACATGCAGAGACAGAGCTTTCTCCCGATGACAAAGATAGCAAATCGGCGGAAAGCAAACCGAAACGGAAATCTTGGACTGCCGCAATCTTGCTTCCGTGAGAACTTCGCCACTTACAGATTATTTAAAGCAAGCTCTAAATCATTTTTGGATCAAGAGAAAGGAAATAAAATTTATTGACAGGAATAGTGTAATGTTTTTCAATTTGTTAATAGGATTACAAATGGGTAGTTTTGCTTATGCCTTAAATTATTCGGCTTTTTACCTTATCGGTTTTTATATGTGCATTTATTAGCTTTGAATAAATATTTGGTATCTGTTTATTGGTATCGTTTCTATAAGTTGTGAAGAAATTATATGCTTTTTATGGATCTCATTTGCCATATGTAATTGTATGTATTTACATATGGAGCCAGTAAGTGTTTTGTTGTTGCAAATGTCACAGATGCTTTATATTTAGTGAAAATATTTTAAATAATTTTTATTATAAAGTACAATTTATGATTGTTATTAATAACAGCTGAAACGTTTAATATTTTTTTTATCTACAACACGTAATGTTCATGAATTAGTCATATTTAATTATTTGCAATTAAGGAAGAAGATCACTATCATCAATTTTAATAAGCCACAATCTTTGCCACAACATTTTGGCCTTAGCTATTGCACAACCAAAAAGACCTAAAGGGTCGAAAAGTCTTGCTGTAGTAGATAACATCTACTACAGTAAGTAAGTAACTACTACAGCAAGTACATCTACTACAGCAAATCTTTTAGTGTAACTATAGTTCAATTTCATTTTAACTCTGAAAGAAAGACAGTCCTTTTATAGGTTTCTTTGATATTTCCAAAGTTTTGGTCTCATCTGTGTTCGAACAACTGTAGTTTCCATCCGAGTTTGACGAAAGCTTTTGCAAAATCGCTATGAATTGATGCTGCAACTCTTTGGCCTCTTCCAAAGTTGACGCTTCACGTATTACACCATCCATGTAAAAGGTTTCAAGAAGTGTTGGAGAAGCTATAGGAAAACTACTCTCTTCATTCCATCAACAATTGTTTTAACACCCTTACAGCAAGATACGATGCACTCGCAGTGCCATATGTAACTGTCTTCAGTTCATACGTCTTAGATGGATCATTACCATTATCCTTCCCCATGATTCTCTGAAGACAATGTTGGCTCGAATCTATCAGGATCATTTTATACATCATCTTGACATCTACCGTCATGGCATAAACATACTTTCGTATGCCGATCAATGTTAAAAATATATCATCTTCTAAGACTGCCCCATTGTACTGAAATGAAGTACAATGGGGGAGTCAATGGTATGAATGACTTTGACTATCAATGGTATGTCACTAAAGTGACAGATATCTATGATTCTAAGAAGTGACAGATTGTTCTACTTTGATTATCATTAATAGTCAAAGCAGAACAATTGAATACCACCCTTAATTTTAGTACTCTTTTCAGGTCTATATACACGATGGTGTGTTGCGTAATATGTCACATCAGATTACTTGTCGTCTTCAACTTCTTTCACGTGACCTAATCTCCGATATTCGTTCGAAAACGTTTTATACAGTGGTAGATATTCTACATCTCTAGACAAGCAAGTACACAGTGAATGGATTCTTTTAAGTGCAACATCATTAGACTGATCTAAGCAAGACGGGTCATCCATGAGGGGTATTGCAATTTCGTACCTTCCTTTCTCATTTCTTCAATGTTTGCATGCAAAGTATTCTTGGCATATAGCATATTCTTTACTTTTTTGTTATCTCAACTTCTACATTCTCAATCTACAAAACCTTTTTAGCATTTTATTTCAATTTCCTTCCCGGATCAAACCACAATGGACTTTTAACTTCATCCGTTTGATCCTCGTAACCAAATGTTACTTAACCAAACACAGTATTTTACAAGGCTATTTGAGAATTTTGTGAATATATTTGTACTGGAATCAAAAATTCATAAAACCTAAACCTGCACCTAACAAGATATCAATTTTGGTAGGTATATTAAAACTATTATCTGCTAAAGAAACACAATCCGAAATGCTTCAATAATTACATCTGTTGTTGTTTGTTGTTTCTTATCCCACTTGGCTGGCCAAGCCCATGAGCCCATACGTACTCATGATTGAAGGGGAAGGAAGCAGCTTCTGGTGTGATGGAGCACCCGTAGGTAGAAGTCTGACTTTGGCTCCGTGACGCTCTTACAGTCATAGGAGACCGGGACCTACGGTTTAAAGTGGATTCCGAACCACTACAAACATCCATGGCACCGCCGGGATTCGAACCCGAAACCTGTGGCACCGAGCGCCGGAGCGCTAGACTCTCGGCCATTCAGGTCCCAAATTTGTGAATGCCAACGGCACGCGATGTTCCCAGGTGGTCACCCACCCAAGTACTGACCGCGCCCAATGATGCTTGACTTCGGTGATCTAACGAGAACCGGTATATTCAGCATGGTACGGCCGTTGGCCTTATAATTACATCTAACGCCCAATTCGGCATAAAATCCTCAATTATTCTGCCTACCATCATAATCAATTCCTCTCTAAACTTTTATCCGCATTTGTGATTGTCGTTCTAATGCATCCATTAATCACCACTGATGAATCATTTTAACAAGAATTTATCTTATTGGTTTTAAGTTGTAATCGATTCGCATACTCCCTGCTTATTAAACATGCTACTAGACCAGGGGTCGGCAACCTTTTAAGTCGGAAGAGTCAAAAATTACAATTTACAAAATTTCAAAGTTTTTAAAGAGACACAAAATTTGTTCTTGACAACAATAAATAGTACTCGCATAAATAAAGTTTTTTGATAAAAAAAAACCTAATCTATTTATTCATAAGAAAAAATATCTATTTATTCATATATTAGTAGTATTTTTCACAACAAATTAGATAATATATATATGTCATTATTGGATAATTACTTATTATTTAAGTAAAAAATTAAAACAATTAAACATTTACTTACAGCACTGCTCAATTGTTTGTTATTGAAGTACAAGTTAAACAAATTCAATGGGAGCGATGGCTTTGCATGGTTATTCAAGTAGAAAATTTAAACTTTACCAAACAATGTAACTTGTACTTAAAATTAAAAAAAAACAATAACATACATTTGAGTAAACAAATTTAATGGGAGCGTTGGCTTTGCCATGGTTTTAGAAAGTTTGGATAAATTTGGCACATAACTTGTTGCTTTAAGTTTCAAACACGACTCTAAATTTTCATTTGTTAGTTGGCTTCTTACTTTACTTTTAATTATATTCATGCAAAAGAACGCTTGCTCGCACGAATATGTCGATTCGAAGATAGTCAGCACTACAAATGCCAACTTTTTCACCACTTCTGCAGCAATCTGGAAGACTAAGTGCCTCAACTCGCGGCATTTCTTTTAAAGCTGTCCACTTTTGTTGCCTTACGTACATGCATGTTTAAACGATTTTTGAATGATCTTTTTTTCTTTTTTTTTTGGATAAAATAAATAATATTTGCGCATGGATCTAAAGAGCCGCAGCTTCACATCCAAAGAGCCGCAGGTTGCCGACCCCTGTACTAGACCATGAATCAGGCGCCGTCGATTCACTAAAGGCAGACATTGCTTTACTAGGAAAGCTTCTTTTACAAATAATTATAGTCAGACCACAGATTGCATAGAAAACTGGCAAGCAACCAAATCGGTCTGATTCAAATAGAGCGGCTTAATAGGGGAGAAAGGTATTTTAAGAGGAACTTAAATGGCAATAAATTAATTTTAATTTTTAATCGCTCAAATTTTAAATTACTTATTAACGAAATAAAATTTAAATGAAGAGAACATTTACATTAACTATTCAACTTTATTTTCACAACCGCTTTGTGCCGCCTATATCAGACTAGCACACATAACAAGCAATCTATTCGTCCGTTTCCGTCTTTAAACTGGATGTCTACTATACTACACTAACGATAGTCTAATTATACCTATCATTATTGTGCCATGTGTCGAATCTAGTTCCTTCTGAATACTATAGCAACTCAAATTAAAACGAATCGGACATATAAACTATATTAAAAGAGATTTTGTGAATTTTTAAAATATTTTAAAAAATTGAAATCCTAAAATGTAGGTCATTTTTCACAAGGAAAATATTTTTTTTCCTTCCATGCTGAAACAAATATTAAGTAATGTGCTACATGTCTATACCCAAAATAAGACAAAAAAATTGCTCCAAAGTGATTTGGTTAGTTGTACTAAGGTCATTTTTTGAACACTTTGGGATAATTAGACCAGGACCTACAGTTTAACGTGGATTCTGAACCACTAACAAATTACCACCAGGACTCGACCCTAAAGTCTACTCCAGAATGATCTATTATTTGCCATGAATTTTTTCCCAGCAGAATGGCAAATGTTTTTCACTAAGCCAATCAATTATAAATTTTGTCCTATCTTGTAATATCACTATTAGGTCACTATAATAGTGACTTAAACCAATAGTGATCTTATATCACTATAAGGTCACTATTAGTTTACAAAAATTTATAAACGGAGAACATTCAAAAATAGGATTGGATCTTGTACGATTGATTAGTAATTCATGAGTAAATATTATTTTAAAAATTAATCGTATAAAAATTTATTATTCATTCAAAAGCAATACAAATTTAAAGAAAAAATACATAATGATTTACAGTATTTTTTTAAATATTACTTTTAAAATTATAAATTCATATGTCCATTAAGTACAAATACCTTCATTTGGGATTTTGTAATTCTACGCATGCGCAGGTAAACAAATTTTTCGTGTTATTTAACTTCCCCTAATCTTTTGGATAAATATTTTCTTTTATTCGTAAGTAGATACAGAAAGAAAAAAACATAGATTATATTAATCTATACGAATCTGTGATTTATTTTTGTTGCTATGTAGCGATGCATGAACAAAATGAATATGATTAAAAGAATTAAGAAAAATATCTTTTTTTTTTTTTTATTACGAATGGATGCAGTTTTCTTTTCCGTCAAAGGAAAAGAAAAGAAAAGAAATAGAAGGAAAAACTGAATGAATTTCTTTTTGAAATGAATTTTTATTTATATTGGTTCTTAAAAAAATAAACTTTAAACTATTAAAGGAATCCCATTAATTATTATTATTATAACAAAGAGCTTTGCGTTTCTATACCTATGAACATAAATTTTTAAAAATTAGAATTCTAAGTACTTTTTTAACCATTAAAATTTTATTCCACATGCATTGTAGGTATTAAAAAAGCATCCGAAAATAAAAAATAGAAAAATTGAACCCGACTTAAGAACTTTTTGATAGTATTAATGATTATTTAAAGTTAAGGAAATTATTTCCCAAAATTTACGGCTTAATATGTATTTAGTAAAAAACATAGATCCTTGATACTATTTTCTAATAATAATAGTTTACGATATTTTTGAACCGAGATCTTCGGGATTAGAGTAAATTTATTATCATAAAACATAATAAATTTATTTGAGATTTTTAAAAATTCTTAAATAAGGTCAGTGAACTGAAAGTTTTAAAAACGCTTTTAGAAATTATTTATTCAACACATGATAAACAGGTGTGAGTCATTTTCATGAATAATTTCTCTCATACTCAAAACAAAATATGTAACAGCAGAATATGTTCTGGAAAAATTATTTTGCTTGGTTTTCTTTTCGATGTTGTACCATTGTGTCCAAAAAGTAAGACCCATTTTCAATTTAAAATTCCCGAGGCTTATGGAATTTCAATTTTTTTTTTTAGGTTGCTGCCACTGTTCTTGACATCTGTGTGATAATACATCTGACGTCAAAATATTCATTAGTGTTTGGGTTACGCTTGGCTTTGTGAGACGCTAAAACTGATTCCGGCGATTTTTGAAATGTCTGAATTAATTGAGCATTAAAATTTTGTTTGCGAAATGTATAGAATATTACATCAGGCATTCGATGAGCATTCCTATATCGGAAAGAAATGTTTAGAAGTGGTATAAACAGTTCAAAGGAGGCAGAGAGCGCATTGAAGACGAAGAGCCCTTAGGTCGACCCTCCACTTCAACCGACGAAGCTCCCGTCCAAAAAATTAAAGATTGGGTGCTTGCAAGCCGTCGATTTACAATTAGGGAACTTGCTGATGATGTTGGAATTTCAAAAAGATCGGTCCATTCCATTTTGGGCCTCAAACGCGTCAAATTCTCGATTGGTACCGAAAACACTGAATGAACCCGCTCACACTGCATTGATTCTTCGTGACTTTTTTGTCAAAAATGAAAGCCATGTCGTTCCACACCCACCGCATTCACTCCGTGGCTATTCTCTAAAGACCACTCGGGGGACACCGTTTTGAGTCGATTGAAGAGATTCAACGTGAATCAGCTCGGGCGTTGAAGACCATCCCGGCCGATGACTTTTTAGCATGCATTGAAGATTGGAAAAAAGTTAGCATAAGTGTATTGTGTCCGGAGGGGATTACTTTGAAGGCGATGAAATAAATTTAGAAGAATAAATAGAGAGATTTTGAAAAAAAAAAAGAATTGGTTTCACTTTTTGGGCACAGTAGTATATTTGTAGCTGTTTCATCCACAAGCATTCCGATGGGCTTTTTTTGTTTTGTTTTTTGAACAATGCAATCAGCAGTCTTTTAATCACAGATCACTTTAATCACTTGAGGACTTTTAATCACGGTTGATGAGTCTTTAATCCCTTAAATTGTGATTTTTTTACTTCACTTGATGAGAAACATGCCTCGCCATACTGCGGTGTCAATATTATGATGCATGCTTTCTATAGCTTTTACACTTTAACTGCCAAACATTATATTATATTAACAGGAAACTAATTTTTGTATGTGAAAGTATCTCTGAAATCGGTTCGTATAGGTAGCTGATTCAGTATTGGAGCGTTACGCTTTCCTGTTCACAAGTGATTAACAGTTCAAATTGAAATGTTAATCCCTTCAAAACTGGATTTGGAAAATTTATTTATAATTTGGAAAATGCATAATTTTGAAAATTTATTTATAGGATTGTGTAGATAAAGGCTGAAAGATTCTAATAGAAGCATCACGCCAAGTAGAGGGGGTAGGGATAAGTTGGCCTAGAATCCTGCTGGTATACCTCGATCTAAATGTATTACGGGAATTATCAAGGACTCCATGGAAAAGTTTTGCTGAGATGTAACTCAATATAACAATAAAATTCACAAGACAATAAAATCCATGTGTGAAATCCATAAATAAATGAAATTTTTAATGTTGACTTAAATGCAACCCTAAAGAAATAGTATTGCAGAAGGTAGAGGGACTCAAGACAAATCCAAAAAGCCCAAAAATTCATATGAAAATAGGCAATGTGAATATAAGGTCTTCGATCGAATGTGCCACCAACAGACCCACTACTCTTAGGAACCCTACCATCATATCCGTGTAGATCTGGGTTAAAATAGCCCCACTGTAGCCCATGCATGTCGTAAAAGGCAACTAAACTGGGTGCCTATTGCCTGGGTGTAACCGGGTGGGGTAAAGTCAGACTTCTTCTTTGGGTGTCCCATGTCTTTCTGCCTCAAGGTCAAGGACAAAAAGAAGCTGCCCTTTTTACCCTTTATCATGACTCGTCGGATTAAGTCCACACATGGTACATGGACTTGATCCAGATGTTGCTGTCGGCCAAGTGGGATAAGAAACAACAACAAACAATATACTATCATGGACTGCATGTTTGCTAGAAGCATCAATGACTTTCAGTGCACTTTATGCAGGCTACTTTATTGACCATAGCCCAACATTAAATATCTACAGCCTTATTAAAGTTTCCTTATTTCATCCCCTCTTCTTAAAATTCTGTTTACAAAGAGGTTTTAACGCGATACTGGGCCTCTTTCGTATTTTTTTTATGTATTTCTCCCATGGATAGTCGTTATTACACTGTTACTGGGAAGATGGTTGTAATTCTTTACACACCCTTTTGTGAGCTGCTGCACATTCCTTTCACAACTAACTCTGTTGGCAACTTGTAAGTGATGAAATATTTCGAAATTTTGTTGAAATAAGTACTGTTTTCATTTGCTTGAATCGCAATTCATTTATTTAATATAGATTCAAAAATGCGATTTTCAACTGATGCTTTTTATACAGAGAATATTTACTTTTCATAGTAAAATTAATAAAACGAAAATAAAGAAAAAACTATTAAAGGAATTTACATTTACAATATATTTGTGTGTTGTGTTTTTTTTTCTAAGTTTTAATTTATTAGTTAGGTTTGTCTGATTTTGCGCGATGTGTTGTTAATTATTCTGTAGTTATTTTAAATTTATTATAACGAACGTCATCATTATTTATCTAGTACTAAAAATCAAGCGATACATATCTATTTAGAGCGATTTCTATCTAAATCTAGCGATATATATCTATATAGCCAACGGTCGTACCAGGCTGAATATACCGGTTCTCGTTAGATCAC
Source organism: Caerostris darwini (assembly GCA_021605075.1). Taxonomy (NCBI): domain Eukaryota; kingdom Metazoa; phylum Arthropoda; class Arachnida; order Araneae; family Araneidae; genus Caerostris; species Caerostris darwini. The sequence goes on from BPLQ01013825.1 coordinate 266,222, forward strand.
CGAAGTCAAGCATCATTGGGCGCGGTCAGTACTTGGGTGGGTGACCACCTGGGAACACCGCGTGCCGTTGGCAAATTTGGGACCTGAATGGCCGAGTGTCTAGCGCTCTGGCACTCTGTGCCAACAGGTTTCGGGTTCGAATCCCGGCGGTGCCATGGATGTTTGTAGTGGTTCGGAATCCACTTTAAGCTGTAGGTCCCAGTCTCCTATGACTGTAAGGCCTTCACGGAGCAAAAGTCAGGCTTCTACCTACGGGTGCTCCATCACAACAGAAGCTGCTTCCTTCCCCTTCAATCATGAACACGTATGGGCTCGTGGGCTTGGCCAGCCAAGTGGGATAAGAAACAACAACAACAACAATATATCTATATATATTTTATATATACATATATCTATTTATCTAATTATTAAAAATCTAGTGATAATTTAAAATGTCATCGGTGGTATCCAAATCCAGGCTATTTCCGAAGAAAAGACTTCATGCTTGATCCCTGAACTATAAAAAACTTGATTATTAAATTAAAATAACCTACTTAACATCTGCCTCAACTAGTACTTATCAATTGCGTGGAGGTTTTCTGAAATGATTCATATTTCCTTGTTTATCTGACATGCCCAAAATCATGTTTAAAATTGAAATCTATTAATATTATCTATTTCAATCATTGATTGTGGGGAAAAGGTAAACATCCGGCTTAAACGAGGAAACTATTACTTGTTAGAAGTAAAGAATGAAGAATCCGTTACTTTTTAGGGATACTATTCAGACATACGCAGTGCAAAACGCAGTGTTTAAAAAATATTGAGAAAAGTTTTTCATTTACTAAATTTTGCAGAGATACTTCTAATACAAATCTTAGATCAAAGGGAAAAAATTCGAAATTGGATTCGTTGCGAAATTACCAAATTTGAGATAGCTTAGGTTTTACACCAATTTGACAATTTTTTGTAGTCGGCAAATCTTTCAGTTTGACATTATTTTTTACACTGTTGTACTGTTTAAACATAGGAAAAATTAAGATAAATTAATAAATAAATAAAGCCTACTAACTTCTGAATTGCAAATACTTAAATTTTTTTCATAAGTAAGAAAAAATTTGCATTGCCATTTTACCAATAAAATGTTGCTGTTAAATCTTAAACTCCTGTACTCACGAAGAAGTCATTCCTTTGGGTTTACCGTTATTTAATTGGATGAATTCAATTTCCTTTTTTTTTTTAAACATTATAGTGAAACCTTTAATCTCATTTCTATTTCTATTTTCCGAAAGAACTTACTACAAGAAAAACACTCAGAAATTACGTTATATCATTGTTTCACGAAAGACCAATCATATTACGATTTGCCGGCCATTAATAACATACCGTCTATGTTTTCGACACCTTCTGATTGGAATTCTTCTCTCACCCGTTTCTGGATGTTGGAAATTTGAGGGGAAAATTTAATATGGGGGAGAAAGGAAGCATTTAAAAGGAACCACGTTTCATTGAGCATCAGATTGGCTTTTATTGTTAAATTTGCAATAACACCTTTAAATGAAGAGTAGTAAGTAGATCTACAGAAAATGGGAAGATATCAGAATATCGGAATGAATCTAATAGGTGGAGAATGGTGAATGTTAAAGCTGAAGAAAGTGAAGACGCTGCCTTAAACAGAGGGAAGCCGAATTTTATATACCATATGTCTACCGAATGTACGGAAAGGTAAGAGTCATGATTAAAGACGAAAATGTACAAATCGATTGATTGTTAGGGATGCCAATCAGACATACGTAGCGCAAAGAAGAAGAGTATAACAAGAGAAAACTTAACTTAAGAACTAAGAAGAACTTAAGAAGAAACTTAAGAGAAAAAGTATAACAGTAAAAATGTTTTCCTTCGATATTGTTCAATTTAAAATTTTAACGTTTAGTAAATAAAAATATTTCTATTGCAATTAAATCCCCCTCCGAAAGTATCTTTCTTCCCTATTAAGCCTTGCCTGTCCAACTTTCCACACATTCGATACTCAAACTATATATAATTTCTATGTGTTTAATGTTCTCAATGTGTGGGACTCCTCCATTTTTATCAATATGGATTTATGAAAGCATTTTGTAAATAGGATGAATATCATATTTTTGTAAGGTAAATATTCATTTCGGCAATTAAAAAAATTAAATGATTTGGTGATTGCGTAATAACTGCATGACAAATATTTTTCTAAACAACGATCTTTCTTTTTTTTCTCTCTCTCTTGCAAATGAATTAGAATATTTTTTAAATATATTTTTTATTTTATTAATACGAAATAAAACATATATTTTTATTTTTAACATATATTTTTTATTTATTTAAAGTTGAATAAAATATCGCTAATTTCATTTAAATATCAATTTTTAATTATTTTAATTTGAACAAAAAGTTAAAACCACAGTTACCCCTATCACAGTAAGGGCATAACGATTAACAGCTGAAGTTTAAAACAGTCATTTTTAATTAAAAAAACATTATAAAACAACTGTATTTTAAAAAGGAATCCATCTTTCACATGGAAATTTTTCCGTGTCAGTAAATACAAGAAAGACTAAAACGTATTATGAAAAATTAAATCACAACAGTAAAAAATGAAGAAATCCATACCTATTATTAAACGTATTTTTAAATAAAGCCGTATTTATTTAAAACAGACAGATTTTTAAGATATGTGTGCTTTTTATCGCCGTCATAAAACAAACTTTATTGTCTTCAACGGAGAAAATTTCAATACTTTAAATAGCAAATAGGGAAAAACAGAAGCCCAATGAGTTCATCCGCAACTAATCTCACTCAACACGCAACGCCCCATTACTTTGGAGGGGGGACTCGAACCCAGCACTTCCTTCCTCCGTTGAAGGAGATCCGAAACGTGATGCTGGTTTTTACGGCTTTCACCAATCCTATTATGGGGAGAGAAACGTCGCAAAAAGGAAATTGCTGGCGCGGGAAGTATTTGTTTAGCCAAATTAGAAAAGACAGTTTAGTTTCCTTTCTGTGTCGATTATTCAAGTTCTGTAAGAGTTCTGTGTTTAATTTCGAAGTAGTAGCATTTGTTTGATGACTACTTACCTTTTTTTTGAACAAGGACTCATTCATAATTTCACACTTTTCATTCATAAACTGAAGTTGTATACTTGAACTAAAAACGCAGAATAATATATATATATATATACCGGTTGGCAATTAAAACTCACCTTTTTGAAAAGCAAATTAACCCGTTCTTATAATTAGGGTTTTATTTGTATGTTAGTACATATGGTAGGTTAATTAGGTATGCTTAAAAATGAATACTTGAATCTGTATTTTTCCCCATTAAGCATGATTAACCGTTTGATGCAGTACGTATGTACCCACGTCCAAGAAATGAATATTTAATTACATATGTAAGCAAATGCATTTGCATGCATGTTTGAGCGGGCATTATAAGTATGTATGCCAGTATGTATGTGCTCATTTACGATTGTATATATATATTTATTTATTCTCACGTTCAAACGTATATATATAGGGAAGTGGTGGATGCAGGGAATTATTTCTTTAACCAATGAATTATTTGTTTGTTTATACAGGTTCGGCAAATAAAATTTACATATTTGCAAAGCAAATTAGCATGTTCTTATAATTAGGATTTTATTTATATGTTTGTATTTGCACACATACACGTTTATTAGGGCGTTATGTATATGTTCGTCTAATTTTGCATTCGCTATGAATTGTGATGTATTGGTAAGGGTAAAGATGTATGTTTAAATGTACATCCTTTAATATGTATTTTTTTTTCAGTAAGCATGATTACATAGGCACCCTCATTCAAGAAGGGCATACATATGTAATGAAGAAGAAGGGCATACATATTTTTTAGGAAGAAGAAGAGCATTTTTTAGAAGGGCATACATATATATATATTTTTTTTTTGCCGAGAAGGGCATACATATTTTTTACATATGTAAGCAAATGTATTTGCATACATGTATGTATGTGCGTGGTTGGCTTTGTGTGGGAATATATTCAAATAAATGTTCACATGTGTATGTTTGCGCGTGCATTATAAGTATGTATGGCAGTGGGTAAGTAAGTTCCCACTTACGCGCCTATATATATATATATATATATATATATATGAGACTGTAAATGTTTGAATTTATATTTGTAGGATAAAGGCATGTGTATGTTTATATATGGGCATATGCACTTCTGTGCATATGTAAGTGTATATGCATGTCCATGTAATAATAAGCGTGTACATGTGCATGTATGCTTAAACTTATGAGTGTATATATGTGCATGTGCATGCACGTGAAAGTCAATATATATGCATAAGATGTATACTCAAGCTCAAACATAGCAAAGCACTTCGACACATTTATACACAAGCATATGTACAAGTTTATAACGATGTACATGAATGCATACAATCGCACATTTATACTTACAAACTCACATAACATGCATGCGCACGAAACCACAAGCATTTGCATACACACACATAAGTATATGTATATACAAACACATGCATACATAAACACCTGCACACATATCTTCATGCAAATGCATATACACATATACACGAACAGATACATATAAACATACATTTATTCACATATCACATATGCATATAAACTCATGTTTGTGAAAATTGCAACACCATGAAGGACTTACGAGAGTGAGCTGAAATTTTCAGGAAATGCAAATTAGCGCATAATATGCAAATGATTAGAATTTCAAATCCGTAGCGCATGCGTATGCTGAGTAGCGCCCTCTGAACGGCGGATGGATCCGACTAAATAGGCGGCTGTAGCAACGCGTGTATGGTTATCGGTGGTTATCTGCTAGTGGTAAACCTTAGCTCAATAGTTACTTATGCCTCTTCGACGATAGAGAGCGAGATTTGAACAACTTACAGAGTTTGAACGGGGAGAATCATCGGCCTTCGTGAAGCTGGATTGTCTTATCGTGCAGTAGCCGCTCGTGTGCAGCATAACAGCAGCACAGTGATGTGTCTTTGGAAGCAGTGGACGGACAAGTGTCGGACAACTCGGAAATCCGGGAGTGGACCCCGAAATGTGACGTCAGCTCGCGATGATAGACACCTGGTCCGCATGGCGCTGACGGGCCGTACAGCTTCCTCTAGACCAGGGGTCTCCAAACTACGGCCCGCGGGCCATATCCGGCCCGCGGATAGAATTTTAATTTGCCTTTGCAAGGCAAATTAAAAGAATATATATTATATATCCATCTCCTTTTCTACTTTGATTAAATATTTTTTTTCTTCCTTTTTTTCAAAGGAATGATAATCTATTTACTTTCTCTACAAATATTTTACAAAAACAGGCAGCTTTCAATCGGAAAGGATTTGCAAGTTGAATTAATTGAGTTACATTCTAACAATCATCTCAAGCAGTTGTTTCTAAATATGCCAAAGTTAGAGTTTTACAAATCAATATCGAAAGTGGGTTTCCCAAATTCAATATCTCACGGCCAGAAAATCAGTGCTGTGTTTGCTTCATATGATATATGTGAACAAGTGTTTTCAACTATGAATCTTGGAAAGAATTATTTCAGAAGTATACTGACAGATGAGCGTTTGCGATTACTTATAGTGAGGTTCTCACTTCAAACCTCACTATAAGTAACTTTTAAAAATGAAAACTCGATTTTATTCATCTTATCAACATATTTAAATTGTAATACTTGTATATTGTTTTTAAAATTTTAGCAAAATTTTTCTTGGCCCGCCAAACTTTTTTTTTTCAATTTTTGGCCTGTGACAGAAAACGTTTGGAGACCCTTGCTCTAGACAATTGGCAGCACAGTGGTCAATAGCTACAGGTGTTTCATTGTGTGCTTCATCAATTCGTAGACGTCTGCTGCAACGTGGACTGCGCGCAAGGACTCCTTTATACAGGATCCCTCTCACGCTAAATCATCGTCGCCTGCGGCTACAATGGGCCGCTCAGCATAGAGACTGGCGTACTGATTGGCAGCATGTCGTGTTTTCTGACGAATCCCGCTTTAATTTGTGGTACCATGATGGCCGCATTCGTGTCAGACACTATGCCGGTGAACGCCACCTTCCGGAGTGCATTATCGAACGCCACAGTGGACGAACACCCGGAGTTATGGTCTGGGGTGCCATATCATATCATGGACGATGTCAATTGCTAAGAATTGTGGGTAATCTGAACAGCAACCGGTACATCAGTGAAGTTCTACAGCCCCAAGCTGTTCCCTTCCTTCAAAGGTTGCCAAGCACTGTATTTCAACAGGACAATGCCCGCCCTCATATCGCTATGACTGTTCAATCCTTCTTTGCAACGCGGCAGGTACAACTTCTTCCTTGGCCTGCGTATTCCCCGGATATGTCGCCGATTGAACATGTGTGGGATTTCGTTCGTCGGCGTCTCGCTCGTGATCCTCGTCCTGTTACTTCTGCAGACGCACTTTGGGTGCGCATACAAACAATATGGAATGCTCTTCCTCAGGCAGACATTCAAAATTTGTTTGACTCCATGCCCCGTCGTGTAGCAGCACTTAAATACTGATTCCGATCTCTTGTTATTGTTTGTTTGCTTTGAACATTTAATCGTTTATTTGTATCACTACCACTCAACTGTGTATTAAATTTTATTCAATTATGACGATTCCTTCATGGTGTTGCAATTTTCACAAACATGAGTTTACATATATACATACATATGCACATACATGTATACATACATATATTCATAGATAATAACATTTATACTCACGTTCATGCACACCTTTAAATACAAGCACATGCATGATTTATACACATGCGCACATATATGCACGTGCTTGCATTCACATGCACACACGTTCACATTCACATACATACAAGGGCATACGAATAAACGTATAAATACACATATAAGCACACACATTCATATGCACATACACATACACATGCTCATGCGCATGCGTGCACATGTACATACATGCTCTTTCACATGTATACCATATATACACATGCACATCATATGACGAAATCGAATCTTAGTGCAGTACGTGTGATGTCACTGTATCTATGTCGCCTATGTGAAATGTTGTCCACAATGTCTGTTTTTGAGTTGCAATAATTTCCCTTTCCCTTCCAAAATTATTCTTGAATGTAGATCATAATTTATCGCAGTGGATGACCTTAATTAGTGCGCTATTATATCAAAGTAATCCATACTGAGAAAAAAATGCTCTCATCGGATTGTATATCAATGTTTGACAGAATTGTCGAGTTAGTAAAACTTCAATTTATGCAATAAAGCAAAAGTTAATCTGCTTGCTTTTTAAATACTTTGTATTTTCAAGGAAACAAAAATTATAGAAAATCATTTGGAATTTTAATAAATGCACCATACAAAACATTTAGCTGTAATTCAACAGTTTCCTCGTGTTTCCCGACCACATTTAAACATTTATCATGAAAATCCTCAAATGCTTATTAATTTGCCTACATATTCGTCTTTCGTTTAGTAAAATGCTTAATTTGCATATTATTGTAAAGCAAAATGAATTATCACATCGAATTAATAATTTAATCCAAACAAGTAATATAAAAGAAAATTTTAAGTCAATTCCTACTTCTTTTTTCACTCTATTGCAGAAACACCTTTATAAATAATTTTCGTTCATTTGGCGCCTTCTATTGGTAGATATATGCAACTTAAATCTAAAAAAAACTAAAAATAATTAATTAAATTTAATTACTGAATTAATATTTTAAAAACTGTATTAACATTCAGTGTCATCCAGTACAAGTTCAAAAAAATGTATTTGAACTTGAATGGATGATTAAAAAGCATTTTATGAACGATTGAAAACTTGAACAAGATATATATAGGGAGAGTGTGAGCTAATAGAAGGAATTGAAAAATATCATCACTTCAATAAAACTTTTCCATTTATGCATTTACAAGACGCATTTTATACTGTGCAATATATACTACTTTCTAAACAGGTTGCAGTTAATTGGTGTCTTCTGAACTCAAGAAAACGGTTTTACCAGTTTCTTTGAACTTTGAGAAGAGAATTAAATTAGCTCACAGACGTTTTTGAAAAATATCGTTTTGTGATTTTTAAATAGAATTCGCGCTGTTGGCAACACTGAAAAATAGATCAAATGCATTAAGGCGACTTTTAAACACGGCCATACTACAATAAGGAGATAATCTTTTTTAATAAAAAAAAAAACTTCGAGTGAAATCTTAATAAAAAAAAAAAATGATTATCATTACATCGCAGTCTTAAGTTTTGGCTTGAGGGTTTCTCACAGTGTCAGTATTCAATGCTATTAAGTTATAGATGAACTTTTATGGAAAGTTTTACAGCTTTATTGAAATCGTGAAGTAATTTAAACTCGAATGGTTACTTTAATTTAATAACATTAAGGAAACTACATTAGTTAGATATATGTATGGAATTAAATTAATTTTTAATTAATATGCTAGTCGTGAAATTAAATATTAATTCAAACTTATCGAAAAGGGATTCTTAGAAATAGAGTTCTTAATTATTTCCTGTTGATAGTTCTACTATGTTATTGGTCTCGTCTCAGTAGACACCATCTATATCTTGACAATTTTATGATTTTGAAGATTAATTAAATTGTCTTCTTAATTATTAATCAGCATTTAGCAGTCAATAATCTGTTCTTCATTGAAATTTTGAGATTGTTATTTATGGAAAGATTCATTGTGATCTGTATTTTTTTACCTGCACTTCGCTTAATGCTGCATGTTAATTTTGTTTTTGTGCTATGTAGATTACGTATTTTAATATTTTGTAATGTTATTTTTTGGGCAAAGTTTGCATTTAATATATCTTTCAATCATTAGCATTTTGTAGATTTTTTTTAAAAAAATATCTTAATGATGTTCCTTAATAAAAAGATCAAATAAAATAAATTTTAACAAATCTTTTAGCTGTTTTATAGATTCCAGAGAGTTAAAAAAATTATTTTAAACTTATCGAAAAGGAATTGTTAATTATTACCTGTTGATAGTTCTACCATATTATTGGTCTCGTCTCAGTTAACACCATTTATATCTCGACTTAAACAGTTTTATGATTTTAAAAACTAATTAAACTATCTTCTTAATTATTAATCAGCATTTAGTAGTCAGTAATCTGTTCTGCATTGATATTTTCAGATAGTTATTTATGGAAAGATTCATTATGAATTTTATTTTGTTTTTTACCTGTGCTTTACTTTATACTGCATGTTAATTTTGTATGTAGATTACGTATTTTAATAATTTGTAATGCTATTTTTTGGACAAAGTTTGCATTTAGTACATCTTTCAATCATAAGTATTTTGAAGATTTTTTAAAAAAATATTTGAATGGTGTTTCTTAATATTTTCTTGTTAAAGAGGTCAAATAAAATAAATTTTAACAAATTTTTTTGCTGTTTTATAGATTACAGAGAGTTAAAAAAATTACTTTAAATTTATTGGAAAGTAATTGCAAAAATTAGAGTTCTTAATTATTTCCTGTTGATAATTCCACCCTGTTACAGGTCTCGTCTCAGTAAACATCATTTATATCTTGACTTAAATAATTTTATGATTTTAAAAACCAATTAAGCTATCTTCTTAATTATTAATCAGCATTTAGCAGTTCAATCAATTCTTCATTGTTACTTTGAGATTGTTATTTATGGAAAGATTCATTATGAATTATATTGTATTGTGCTTTGTATTATATGAATTGTATCGTATTGTACTTTCCTTAATACTGCATGTTAGTTTTGTTTTTGTACTAGGTTGATTACATAATTTAATGTTTTGTAATGTTATTTTTGGGGCAGTTTTGAAGTTTTGCATTTAGTATTTTTTTTCAATCATTAGTATCTTGCTGATTTTTAAAAATATATATATACCTTAATGATGTTTCTTAATATTTTCTTGTTAAAGAGGTCGAATAAAATAAGTTTTAATAAATCTTTTTGCTGTTTTATAGATTCCAGAGAGTTCAAAAAATTATTTTAAATTTATCGAAAAGGAATTGCAAAAATTAAAGTTCTTAATTATTTCCTGTTGATAGTTCCACCGTGTTACTGGTCTCGTCTCAGTAAACATCATTTATATCCTGAGTTAAAAAATTTTATGATTTTAAAAACCAATTAAGCTATCTTCTTAATTATTAATCAGTATTTAGCAGTCCATAATCTGTCTACATTGATATTTTTATATTATTATTTATGGAAGATTCATTATGAATTGTATTGTTTTTTAGCTGTGTTTTTCTTAATATTGTATGTTAATTTTGTTTTTGTACTACGTAGATTAATTTTTTGTAATGCTATTTTTTGGGCAAAGTTTTGCATTTAGTATATCTTTCAATCATAAGTATTTTGTAAATTTTTTTTTAAAAAATATCTGAATGATGTTTCATAATATTTTCTTGTTAAAGAGGTCAAATAAAATAAATTTTAACAAATCTTTTGCTGTTTTATAGATTCCAGAGAGAACTTATCGAAAAAACTTATCGGAAAAAAAACTTATCAGAAACTTATCGGAAAGGAATTGCAAAAATTAGAGTTCTTAATTATTTCCTGTTGATAGTTCCACCGTGTCATTGGTCTCGTTTCAGTAAACATCATTTATATTTGACTAAAACAATTTTATGATTTTAAAAACTAATTAAACTGTCTTCTTATTTATTAATCAGCATTTAGTAGTTCAATAATCTGTTCATTGATATTTTGAGATTGTTACTGATGGAAAGATTCCCTGTGAATTGTAATTTTTTTTCAGTTGTGCTTTCCTGAATACTGCATGCTAATTTTGTTTTTGTATTATGTAGATTACGTATTTTAATTTTTTGTAATATTACTTTTTGGGCAAAGTTTGCATTTAGTACATCTTTCAATCATAAGTATTTTGCAGATTTTTTAAAAAAAATATCTGAATGGTGTTTTTTAATATTTTCTTGTTAAAAAGATCAAATAAAATAAATTTTAACAAATCTTTTAGCTGCTTTATAGATTCCAGAGAGTTAAAAAAATTATTTTAAACTTATCGAAAAGGAATTGCAAAAATTAGAGTTCTTATTTATTTCCTATTGATAGTTCCACCATGTTTCTGGTCTCGTCTCAGTAAACATCATTTATATTTGACTTAAACTATCTTCTTAATTATTAATCAGCATTTAGTAGTCAGTAATCTGTTCTGCATTGATATTTTGAGATTGTTATTTATGGATTGATATTATTATTTATCTTTGTGAATAGCATTTTTTTTTTTAGTTGGGCTTTCCTCAATACTGCATGTTAATTTTGATTTTGTACTATGCAGATTACGTATTTTAATATTTTGTAATGTTATTTTTTGAAGAAAAGTTTTGCATTTAGTATTTCTTTCAATCATTATTATTTTTCATATTTTAAAAGAATATTAAGAAATATTATTATGTTTCTTAATATTCTTTTGTTAAAGAGGTTAATTAAAATAAATAACAAATGCTAATGAAATTATTTTAAAAAGCATCGAATTATATAAATGAATTTTAAATCAATGCAGATTGAAATATTTAAAATAATTAATGAAATGAAATAAAAAATTAATTGATTAAAGGAAAGTAATTAATAAATTCAAAAGAGCAAAAAACAGCTATTATCCAGGGAAACTTCCGTATGTTAAAAACAGAGATTGTGAAAAACGCAACGCTTGAAAGAAAAAGATGATAATTGAAATAACATGCTAATATGACAGCAGATGCAAGACAATTTTTTTCATGAGAGCGCTTTAGATATAAATTATTCGAAATGATACTTTTTTTGGTATTTTTCAAATACACCACAACGATTTTTGCTTTTATAATCAGATAATCATGTTCATATTAGCTACGCGAGCATTTAGAGTTTTACTTTTTTCACTTTGTAGCTCTTATAAATTTAAATTCGTATTCATACATTATACTTTTATGTTGTGATCAAAATGTATTATTTAAAAAATTTTCATTCTTTTTTCTAAAAATGATTTTATTTCAAAGAATATGTTTTGCAAACATTCTATGTTTTTATAATGAGTTTGTATAAAGGTTTCCCAATCTTTTCCGGAAAAATATTTTTATTTTCAAGATGATAAAAGCAGAGGTCAATAACATACGAAACAAACAATATTTGCCAACGAATTATCTGGATAAAGATTTTAAGTAGGTTTTAAGTTGATAGTATCTAGGGGTGTGTTTGTTTTTCATTGAACCTTCCTTGAAATTTTATTATCTGATTTTTTTTTTTTTTAGTTTCGCGTAATTTCTTCTAGATGAATAATTTATTTTACTATTTCATTAAATCCAATACCGTTCTTTTTTATTTAGTTTAAATCCTGATTTTTTAATTTGATAACAATGTAGAATACAATAATTGGCATACATAGTATTCGTTAAATCCTATTCAGCTGTTAATCCACTTTTAAATCAAATTTTAAATCCTGATTTTTTAAATTTAATATCAACATAGAATACAATTAACACATAATTTTCATTAAATCAAATTTTAAACATGTATAACTCACTCAATATATGCATTTTAAATCTTAATTTTATAATTTAATGTTAGATTAGAATATAATAATAAAACATATTTTACATAAAATGATCTGTTGTTTGAAGGTATGATATGTGATAATAATATAAAAACTATGAAGAATAGAATACGAAATTAAGTTTACTCTGAATATAATACTTTATTTTGTAGCATGTGACCAAATATTACGCGAAAATTCCAATTACTTTTTAAATAAATAATGATTAAAACTTTTGTCAGTAAATTTAGGCTTTTGAAATTATTTGTTCGAAAACAATCTAATTTCCTAATTTTTACTTGCTTAATATTTATAAAATTATAATAAAATTTAACTTTCAAATAAATTAAAATTTATTTCATTGTACCTTAAAAGTAATAACAAAAATTAATTACTTTTTACTGATTTTATTATATAACTAAAAATTGCGAAAGAATATAAATAATATTTTTTTCATTAAATGAAATCAAATTAGCCAATTATCTTAAAAAGTGCTTAACGTCATTTCATGTTCGTAGTTCATAAATTTACTTTTAGTATATTTACTTATTTATTGATTATTAAATTATAAAATAAGTAAATAAATATTCGCTAGTTATTCTTGAATCTTAAAATTGTTTCTGCCAAATTATCTTGTCCATTAAATTATCTTGTCCAAATTATATTGTATATTTACGGCATTACATCTTCTTCACTTGTGCAACAGACCCCTGATGGGCCAGGACCGTAACTGCATAATGGCAAATTTCGAGAAAAGAGATGTTTTCTTTTTAGGGGTAGGGTCATCAGCCTTACGTCGAACGCTCTACAGTCATAGTAGAACGAGAATTACGGTTTAAAGAGGATTGCGGGCCACTACAAACACACATGGCACCGCTGGGACTCAAACTCAAAACCTGTCTAACCAATCACCAGTCACTCGGTCATCATGCCCCACGACATTACATCTAGCTCAATCTAAATATCGAAACCGAAATTAACAGCTATCACACTCAAGATCTTTGGCAGTTTTAGAAAAACTATAGGATAAACCACATAAATAATATTATGAAACATGCAGCAATAGAAGAAGAATACCTTGAATAATTACAATTGATAATTTGACAATGCAATTGATCAAATTTTCTGCTTTTGCTTCATTTTATGTCGGAAAATTATTGTGTTGAAATAACGTGCAGTTGTCTGTTTTGTTAATAAATGTTTAATCCTTTAATTAAAAATATATTACAATTAAAAAAATATGTCTCCTATACTATTAAGAGAAAGTATAGGCTTACTTTAAAAATGAATATAAGCTTTAACGTATTGAACATAATAGACAAAATATATCGGTCATTGGCTATTCCCTAATCATCGAATTGATACTCATTGAAAAATTCCAGTTGAGAAAAACATAAAAGTTGATATGTGCTTGTAAATTTTGAAAATTTGAGTGATATTTAATTACGAAATTTAATTTCAACCTATGCCGTAAATTGTTTTATTTTTTTAAAAATATTTTTTGTTAGTTTTATTTTTTTTTAAATTACATGAATGTAAATAAGTATTATTTACATGAATGTAATGATTGATATGAATATGAAAATTACATGAATGTAATATTATTTTATTCAATACATGTTCATTAATAATACTGTTATGTATAACGCATAATACATATAACATAATGTGCATTTTATGAATAATGTTACATGACAAATCATTTTTGGCGTGCTATTTCAATTTAATTTTTTTATCACATAAAAAGAAAAATTCATTATTATTTTTTTAATTATGTAATGCGGTATGGATTGGTTAAAAGAAAATGTAAAAAACAATATGAAAGCATTTCATGACATTTTTTTTTAACTTTTTAACCAACATAAAACCTTAAATTTATATTTCTGATTCACATTTTTTACATGCAGTGTCATAATTAAAATGCTAAGGCATTTTAACCAATACTCAAACCATTTGAACTTTTTGTCCTATATTTAGAACTATTTTATTTATAAAATTAAGGATGGGATTTTTTTTTAAATGGATAACATGTTTATAGCAAGTTATTTGTCAGTATTCATAAATTATCATAAATTTTATCCCATTTTTAACTTTTAATTTTTTTTTCAAGAATTATTAAAGATACACAAAATTCCATCCTTATGAATTTACACAGATATTTTCCAAGTTTCCATAATAGAAATAGTAGCATATACTTTAAGAAATAAATTTATGTATGCCTAGTCCATTTAACATATTGAGGCATAAGTGTTCAACTTCATTAGTGTGCTTTTCAGGTAATATTTTAAAAACGAGTATTACAATGCTTTCCATCTATAGCAGGGTTGTTTAGTTTCAGTTTTTGCCAACTTGATACATAAAATAAAAACAATTACCATTCAAAAATTATTGCGGAAGACATTAACCTTTTTTCCGGTTGTAACTGTATATGTTGTAAAGGACTTTAAGGTTAAGTATCTGTTATTATTGAAAAGTATTTTTTGATGAACCCGACCTACTAGGTTCTACTTTTACCCTACAGAACCTCGATTCTTTTCGAAAAGATCGTTTTATTCACCCTTTCATTATTGTAACGAAATAGTCTTTATTTTATCCATTTATCTCAACCAATATCTCTACTGCCTGATGCCAATTGACTAGTGCTCTGGTCTTTGGCACCACAGGTTTTTCATGCTCAAATCCTGGCGGTGGCGTGGATGTTGTTTAATGGTTCGGAATCCTCGTTAAACAGTAGGCCCCAGTCTAAAGTGTGTATAAAATGACTGTAGAGCGACAAACCAAACTAACCTGTATCTCAATATCGAAAGTTTTAATCTTATATATTTCATTAAAAAAAATTTTTTTTTTCCGACGTGTAAGTTTAACCTGATGTCAAATTAGATTGATAAAATATTAACAACACTAACATTCAAATTCCTTACATTGATTATCTTTCAGACTCTTACAAATTAAATTTATTGCGATAATCGTAACAGGACAACAAAATGAAGAAGACATTACAAAGGGACGAAGATTCTCCCAGACAAGACCAGGGAATACATCCCCTGCAGAAATTGCCCCAACGCTTTCCTAACACCTAAGCACATTCTAGCACTCACTCTCCATGCATTGCAATTGGGTAGGGTGCCAGTCGAGGCCAACTTAAGAGAAGTCCTGTAGAGTGAAGCGGCGCCGTTGCTAGCGGCCGCTATCGTGAAGACTTTTGACTTGATCGAACTTTATTAATAATATTTTAAATCTATGGACACGATAACAACAACAACAACAAATGAAGAAGGAATTACATGTGAAATGAATGTTTATTAGAAAGATGAAGACGACACCGACAGGTTATGTTTTATGTACAGTTTCAGAATCTTCAAGGCTTCCTCATCCGTGATGATGGTGGCATCCGTGGTGCTGGTGTTCGAGCACCTTGGCGATGATGCCGGCGGTCAATAGGGCGGGCAGGCCGTGTCCTCTTCTGTGGTGATGGTGGGGGTGGGCCTCGGCTTCGGGCACAAAAGCGACGGCCATCAGCATGGCGACAACGAGGGCGACAAAGATCAGCTTTCCGCACTGCATGATGGGCGATAAGAAATAAAACCTGCAACAAACAAGTATTATAAAAAAAAAAAAATTAAGTCAATTCCTACTTTTTTTTCAATATATTGCAGAAAAGTCCTTTACAAATAAAGTTGACATTTTCCTGTTGCATATGGCGCCGTCTATTGGTAGATACATGCAACTTAAATCTAAAGAAACTAAAATTAATTAATCATTAATTTAATGAATGAATTAATATTTGAAAAAAAAACTGTATCAACATCCAGTGTCATCCACTACTAGTTCAAAAAATGTATTTGAAGTGGAGTAGATGAATAAAAAGTGTTTCATTGACGATTGAAAATTTGAACAAGATATATATATAGGGAGAGTGGGAGTTAATAGAAGGAATTTAATAAGGGTAAAAATGAAAATGTATCATATGTGTTAAATGTGTTTTTAAATATTTTAAATATTGTATGTCTAATTTTTTCTGTATGGTATTTGTGCATGGTAAATTAAGATGTGAATTCTCAAATCTGTGCCTCAAGTATCTCAACTTAAATCAACCGCTTACAATCTGATTGCCCAACCTGCACACTACAAATTAAAATTTGTTAAAGTTTTTCAGGCACAATAAGTTGTACACTGCATGTAAAAGGTCAAAACGAATCAGTACTTTGTAACAAATAGTTTTTAAGACAATGTCAGTATTATTCTTACAATAATATCAATGTTTATTGATTAATAAAAAAGATCAGTGTGTATTTTTATGTATTCTGATTACGAATGTTACGAAATAAGAGTATATGTTAAAAAAATGAAGCGATTAAGATGCAATTAAATAAATAATAGTATGAATTTCATTTTTATAAACCTGAAATGGAAAAGACAAAATGGTCTTATAAACAGACGATGATCATTTCGCTCCTTACAAATACTTAAGTACCCAAAATATTTTTGGATATATTTTTATATTTTCTATTAATTTTGGGTTAGTTTAAAGTTATCATAGCTTAATATATATTATATTTGCTTAAACATGGGCAAATATATTTGTCAGTGATTAAAAATTTTATGAACGAAAATAAATTCTGATTGCGGCATTATAAACTGGGCTAGCAGCATAAAAAGTAACTTTTAGTTGAATAACAATTAAAATATGAACATATTTCCAATATAGTCTTTTCTGAACTGCAAACGAAGGCAAAGATAAGTCTCAACGCGTCAAATTTAAATACATTGATGTGGGAATATCTCATTCTGTTGAATTAGTAGAAATAGAAATAGATTTATTTTACTAAAATTGTAATTTATAAACTGTTAATTATTATTATATCTATTTTTAAGAATCAAAAATTAAAGTATTTTTATTTTTTAAAGGGAAGGAATTTTTGAAGAGATTTTAATTACTGAAAAAAATAATAAAAATAAAAAAAATATATTCAAAAAATAATTAAAATAATTAAACACTTTTATTTTGGCGTGATATTTATAATATATGTAATATTTTACTCAATAAATTTTCAAATAATTGCTTTGTATTAATCTTTCTGAGAAAATAAAAAAAATTTATAATTGATATATTAAATTAAATTTTAAATTGGTTTAGATAAAACTTTTTTTTCGATTATTCTAGAATTAATTTTGAAAAATTATTACTTTTTTTTTTTTTGGTAACAAAATATGTAATTTTTCTAAAACAAAATTTCAAATATTAATATAATAAAATAAATAAATATATCACCTATTATAAATTTAAAAACAACTTACAGTTGTTAAAATTAAAGTTAAATAAATGTTATTATGTTAAAGTTAAAAAATTTTTTGTTATTTTGTTATGAGCATAAACATTATCGGTTGCAGTTAAGTTTAGAATAATTGAATTCATTCTTTCTTACCTTAACGGTCACAGCTAAAAATCAAAAGATCGTTTGCAAGCGGGTTTGTGATGGAATAATGACAATGAAAATTAATCTTTTTTTTCATCAGCGAATATTTTTTTCAATAATAAAATATCTAGTTCTTTTTTAAAACAAATTTTTAGGCATTAATATTATAAAATAAAAAAAATCACTTAGTATAATTTTAAAAAAAAATTATATGAAATAAATGTTCGTTATCATTGTTGCTGTTAAGTTTAGAATAATTGAATCCATTCTTTCTTACCTTAACGGTCACAGCTAGAAATCAAAAGATCGTTTGCAAGCGGGTTTTGTGATGGAATAATGACAATGAAAAGAATATTTTCTTTTATAAGAAACCAAAAACTTTCCCTTTTAGAATGGAAGCGGCCAACCGCAAACGATTATTAATGGCCGAATAACCACGAATATAAATTCCTCCTTTCACTTCATATCATTGGGGTTGAACGTACCCTTTTTTTAGTGAGTTTAATGAGTTCGCGTTCTGTGTTGTTACCCATAGATTACAATGTTTACTTTGTTCTAGGTTTTGGGAGGAAATTTTTAAAAAATCTTACAGAAATATGGATAATGCTTAATAAAGTTTTTTTAATCTCTTCTTATCTTTATAAAAATAGAAAGTTAAGGGATTAATTTGGAATTGAAAATAGAACTTTTTCCTATTTTCAGGAAAGTACGGGACTTTTTTATCTTTTAAAAATGACATAAGAATATAATACGTGAGGTATTATAACATGCTTATGATACTATTTTTATAATTGATCCCAATCATTTTATTCATTAGTTATTTCACAGTTCGTTAAATTTATTTTTGTGTAGCAGTTAGTTAAGCATCAATGAAAAAATAATTTTAATTGATAAATCGACCTATTGAGTATTTTTTAATCTGAAATTCTGACTGTTATCAAAACTAACGAAAACAAATAAAATCATATAATAAATAGGCACATTTTATAATGAGAAAAATGGTACTATAACTTAAATTAAATAATTTTTATATTAAGATCCTTATATGTATGATTGTTTCAAAAGTAAGATCCATTGATTTTAAAAAATTGTAATCAACATTAATAAATCAGAAGAATACTTAATAAAGTTATAAAGGGCATTATTAAAAATTAACTGGTAATAGCATAATTATTGGGATGAATAATTTTACAAAAATATTAAATTTCCCTAAAGCAGAAACAAAATAATTAGTTCTATTATTTAAAGCAGGAGTGACCAAGCCAAATGACTTTGCGGGCCATTTTGGAATGCATCGTAACTCAGCTGGCCGCATATAAAATTATATATCTCCTTATTAAATTTAGACCCATTATAGACATTTTTTGGAGTGAAACGAGTTATTATTTTTGTGTTTACTATTATTCTTACATGTAAACCTAGATAATATAATAATAAGGATACTAAACGCACTTTGTAAAGAAATATAGAACACCAAAAATGAAATATATGTTAAAAGATATATAAAGAAAGATATAGAAACGAAATAAAAGAAAATGAAATCATTAAAAAATATTTATTTTACTATTGCGATATTTGTTTCACCACTCTTTCACTTAGCTTTTGTAAAACGATCTCAATTTGGGTATACCCACATCGTAATTAGCGTCCTTTATGTTTAAGCATGTTTTGTGTTTAGCCAATTTCATTTTCGAAAAAAATGATTTGCAGGTGTAAGTTGAACCAAAAGCGCTAACAACTTCAAATAAGAATTTATTTTGCACTGCTATCAACAATCAACTGTGTGTATCTAGGGGTGGTCACTTAAAGTCAAACATATTAAATGTTCTAAGATGTGCCCGCATTATGAGTTCGCAGAATATAATTTCATTATTCGATTCCGGAAATTCATAAATGACGCTGTCATATATTCGCAAGAATATTAAAATTAATTTTTTTCGCGAGTTGGCCACCTCTGATTTAAAGAAATTTATAACAAAACCTAATATAGTTGTTGAATAACTGCTACAATGCTGCCAAAGCTATGTTAAATAATATGCGTGTGCGTCGTAGACACGTATCTGATACGCATGCGTGTTAGGGAGAAAAATACCGGAATAACCGATGAGGTTTATCTTAAAGCAAAATCATCTTAAATTTTAAAACAAAAACTCTAGAAGATTTCTCCTTAAAAAGAGTTTTATTTTTTTAAACACATCGTATGTTTAAAAAAATATTGTCTTCTTTATTGTCAATAAAGCATATTAAGTTAGAAAAGTTTAATTATTGATTTAAACAACTCTTTTATTTTTGAAGAAGTATGTATATAATTTATACAAATTTAATAAATCTACAATTAAATTTAAAATTAATATAATTTTAATTAAGTGTTTTTTATTTACTTTTCAAATTTTATATTATCCAAATATTTAGATGTCCCAAAAATTTGAGATACCTCCCGCAGTTGAAAAAAAGGTGTCAAACTCTCCCCCCCCAAAAACAATTTAGTTTCCAGAATTTATAATATTTTTTACAAATTTTATTTGGTTTTCATTTTAAAAAAATTAATTTTAGGGGCATCTGCATTAGTAACAGTCACTTTTCATATTTATGTTTAAATGCACAGCGGTTTTTTTTGTTTTTTTTTCTTTTCTTTTTTAAATTTTTCTTATTTAAAATTTTCTTCTATAATTCTTTATATTCTGTTAAACTTAAAAAACAAAAAAATGGAATAGTATTGTGATCTTTCAATGAACTTGTACAGTAATCAGATATTTAAAATCGTGTATTAATAGCCATGTTGATAATGCATATTTGAATTAAATGTTCAATTGCACATGATACTCATGCTCAAAACATTTTTAATAATTCTCCTTACTTCCATATTCAGCAATTTACTCTTACTTGTATTTGTATTAGAAAAAGTATTTTTAGAAAGATAGTTTTAAAATAATAATTAAAATTTCTCTTATTTTTCAAACAAAATCTGACCTAATTTTATAATACGGAAAATTTTTCTTTTATCATTCTAAAGCTTCACAGGTTCATCTACTTCTAATTATTATACTCCTTCGATGCTACCAAGCATGTATTATTGTGAGGGGTCAAGAATTTGTGCATTTATTGCAAACATTCAATCAAGGTAGCACTTAGCAATGCTTCTGGCCATATATATATATACCAAGTGTCCCAGAACTATTATTGCAAACTTTAAGGGTTTTTTGGTTTGGTTTGTCGTTCTACGGTCATCTTATGCACACTTAGACTAAACAGACCTTTAGAACCTACAGTTTAATGTGGATTCCGAACCACTACAAACATTCATGACACCACCGGGAATCCAACCCGAAACCTGTGGTACCGAGCGCCAGAGCGCCAGCCACTCGGCCATTCAGGCCCAAACTTTAAGGGGAGATAGGCAGTATCAAAATGATTGAGAATTGCACAGCAATCATGGACCGGAAATGCCATTGTACGCCACTAGATTGGCCTGTTTATGAGAGCTCTGCAGGGGAAATATTTATTTTTTTACGGGTAGCAGTTGCTTTAAAAAGTTTAATTTGCTTTGTCCCTCTACTGTGATTTTTTGCAAGCTATGGTTAATTAGACCGGTACCTACAGTTTAAAGTAGATTTCGAACCACTAACAAACTTCAATGCCGCCTCCAAGATTCGAACCTGAAGGCTCCAGTACCAAAGGCCAGAGCGTCTTGAGAAGAGCATGCAACGTTTCACGTACAGGGAGCTCGTAGACATTCATTTCGTGTAAGGATTGGCTTATTGCAATATACACGAGTAGCTCAAGGACCATATCGGATATGGTTCCAAAAAAATGTATCGGATCACCTGATTCCGCTCATGGTTATTATGTTCTCAAACCTTTCGATATAAGCCCGATATATATATATATATATATATATATGAAGTAGGCCTTTTTTTATCTGACATTCAAGAATAAGTACATTGATAAATATATGATCCTGGCCCCTGTCGACTCGTTCTTTTGGATTTACGATACAGCGTTAGTTGCATCGTCACTTTTTTTTTCTAATGCAGCTGGCAAATAGACCGTGATCTTCGCCATAAGGGCTGCACAGACGTTACTCACTTTGCATTACCCAGGGGGGTGTAATTTGATGGTAAGCTACAGACGCGGAGTAACAATGCCCCCGCAGCGCTCTACGAACCTGTTAGGACCGGGACCTACGGTTTAAAGTGGATTCCGAACCACTACAGACACCCATGGCAAAGGCCGGGATTTGAACCCGATACCTGTGGTACCGAACGCCAGCCATTCGGTCATCAGTCACTCAGTAGTGCATTTTCATTTACGCCAAGTATTTATCGTAACAGTCAATATCCATTTCAGTACAGTGTTTTCTAGCCGGATACTCATTACGTTTGCGCAACATTAAATATGGTGCACTATAAAATAAAATGTATTGTGAGCCAATAAATGTTTTTTAAGTTCTAAAAGAACTAAAGAACTAAAAATATATGTTTCTCAATTTACAGAAAAACTATATTATGTATATATATAATAATTTTTAGCATTCTATTCTATTTTTTAATGTACAGTTCGGTACTTTTCTGTTAGCAGGGACTAAATTTTGTTATCATCAGATTTTTGCGTTTCGGCAACGGTGTGAACAAACCAACAAAATAAAAAATTTCAAGAACAAAACATCTCATTTTTATAAAACGAAGAACTCATTTCATTTAAAATGGGTTTTTTTTCCGCAAACGTGAGAAGCAAAAATTAAAGAACTAAAAACGTGACTTGTTCAGCAATATTTGACTGTTAATTATCACTGGCGCCCGGCTAAAGATTATGTAATTTTGGGGGGTTTGTTTGGTTTGGTTTGTCGCTCTACGGTCATCTTGTGCACACTTTGGGCTAAACAGACCGGGACCTACAGTTTAACGTGGATTCCGAACCACTACAAACATCCATGGCACCGCCGGGACTCGAACCTGTGGTACCGAGAGCCAGAGCACTAGCCACTCGGCCATTCAGGCCCGTAATTTTGGGGGAGATTAGCGTATTGCGTATATAAACCGATCCCCATAGTTTGGATTTAAAAAAGTTTCGAAAATGCTCAGCTTATTCGTGAAAATAAACTGCATATATATATATATATAAACTATATAACTATATAACTGCATATATATATACAACTTTTTATTGAAATAACTCTTGAGTCCTTGCAGAAAGCACTAAAAACAATTTTATTATTGAAAAGACGTGGAAAAGTAATTTAATGGACAATTGTATCACCTCAAACAGTTTTTCAAATTGAAAACGTTCAGAGATAACACAATTGCACAACCTAATCAGAAAGTAGTGAATTGCAAATTCAAGTGTCTCTTTTTGCAAAATGCGTCAGTTATGAAACTTTTGAAGCTAACAAGATCTGTAAACCAAATCTTTCAAATGACCCCAGATATAGAAATCACATGGATTCATATCTGGTGAATAAGGCAATGCGCGAGTGTAACTGTTTAAGTATTGATAAACGATAACTCTGGTTCCCAATTCGTTGTTAATGGTGTCAAATAAACTGCATGTTCTATTAGGAGGGGCACTGTCCTACATGAAATAATATTCCCCATCCACAACCAGATTACGAATTTGGGGGATTAAACTACTGTCTCAGTATTATCTCTTACCTTAACCTCAACAAACCACATAATTACCAATTTTTAATGATAAAAATGTGATTTTCACTTGAATATGACTACTATATGATTATGTTTCTCACTACACACATTAGTATCGCCATCTAGTGAGATTCTGAGAAGTTATTTCAGTTAAAAGTTGTAGGTTAATTAAAAGTCACTCTGTAAATATATATATATAATGAAAAATCAAGTTATTTATTGTTTGCTTATTTTAAACAAAAAAAAAATTATGATTATTTATTTTAAATCAAATGTTTATGTTTGTACATGTTTGTTTAATTAATACATTTTTGTTTAATTAAATTTGTACATGTACATGTTTAATTAATATAATTGCATTTGTTTAGAAATATGGGAAAAGTGTCGTTAAATTGCAATCCGATCCAATTCGAATGTTTGAATTGCAGAAAATGCTACTTCACACAGGTATACTGAATCGATTTGTTGTTTCGAAACTGTTTAGTTTAAAACTTAAAATTCATAATAATTCATACTTAAAGTTTAAATGCGAATTAAAAATGAAATCAATTTATCTAAATTGAACTTGCTTTAATCTTCAATGTGTTGAATATATTTAATTTATATTGACAGAAAATAGGATAATTTTTATTGCATGTTTTATTTTCGTAATCAAAGATTTTAATTTTGTATCTTTGTAAATGTTGTGGGTTATGTTTGGTTAGTTATTGTTACAAGTACTAACATAGGGTGCTGAGAATAAGCGTCCAAATAAATGTTCTCGACTTTTTTTTGTGCCACACTTTTTATAAAGATGAGTACCCATCCCAACATGTTTCATTTAACATATTGATGTATATCACAGTAATGATGTATTTCATTATCTCTTATGTGATTTACAAACTTAAAAAATGGGAGGTGAAAGGACCTCATAAATGGAATAGCCTTTTCATCTAAATCCGGCCCTTTATACCTGCTTTTAAATTAAGCTTCAAATTACATCTTTAATTAGAATCGAATGTAATTGCTTTTGTTTAGTAATATGTGAAAAGTGTGGTTGGATGCTCTCTGTGATTGCAATCCGATGAAATTAACTCTAATGTATTTCAGTACGAGATTTGAATTGCAGAATATGCTTCTTCACACAGGTATGAAGACGCAGTGACGCTTTCTCAATTTGGATTCGAATCGGTTCTAAATCCCATCCATCCATTCTGAACAGACTGCTAATACGTCTTTGGCATATTTTATTTTAGACTTTGCGATACTTTCACAAAGTGATGCTTTTCAATTATCCCCCTGGTGTTAGCGTATTACAATTTGGAAACCACTGGTATAGAAAAAGGCGAAATCAGAAACTTCATAATGAGGGATTTCAATATTGCTTCTTCGATAATTTATGATATGCAAAAAAAAAAAAAAAAAAAATTAAGAATGTATTAATTAGAAATTCTTTATTAAGAATTTAATTTTACATTTGCCAGAATAACGAAGTACTTTATTAGATATTTATAGAGTCTACAGAGGTTCAGAATGTACGTCATACATGTTCGGTTGTTTGGCACATGTTTGAATCGTTTAAATTTTTATCTAGACTACTCTATCTTAAATATCGCCATTTAAAATTATATCGATGTTCTATAGTCTGTTAAAATCTCTAATGGTCAACTTGTACATACAAAGTCAAAAATTGTGGAGAAATTTGTGAAAACTGAACTTTGAATGAAACAGCTGCTCTTCAAATTTCAATTCTTTATGCGAATATATATATATTCGCAGTTTTAATGTTTTTCATAATTAAAACTAAAAGAATGCTGGATAAATACAACTATATATATAGATATATATATATATACACTCATGTCCATAAATTAAGGATAATTCAGAATCACACAGAAATTGAACTCTAAAATAAAAATTTCACCTGTAGAATTATCACACACATCTTGAAGAAGAATAGATGTTACAGCACATGTCGCCCCCGTGTTACAACGCCGAATGAGGACCGGTATTTAGCAGTTACTGCCAAAAGAAACAGACGGAGCACAGCATCAGACCTGTCTCGTCCGCTCTCTTCAGCTACCGGAACGACAGTTTCAAGGCAGACCGTGTACAGAGGCTTAGGGCACATTGGCCTATATGCTCGTAGGCCTGTCAGATGTGTTCCACTTACCGCAATTCACTGTCGCCTGCGATTAACCTGGAGTAGAAAGCATGCATTGTGGACACCGCAACAGTGTTTAATTTGCAGTCTGATTCTCTCCGGACTTTCATATGGAGAGTGCCAGGTACCCGTTACCACCAAGAGAACACCATTGAACGACACCGTTACGGTGGTGCAGGATGGCTCGTTTGGGGAGGAATTATTCTTGGTTCCAGAACTGACCTGCATGTTCAGAGTGTAACGATGACAGGCCACATCTATCGGGATGTCATTCTGGAACAACATGTCCGTTTGTTTCGGGGCGCCATGGGTGCTGAATTTCTGTTTATGGATGACAACGCTCGTCCTCACCGTGAAAACATTGTAGACGAATGCCTTCAATTGGAGGATATCACCCGTATGGATTGGCCAGCATACTCACCGGACTTGAATCCAATAGAGCATGTGTGGGATATGCTTGGCCAACGAATTGCAGCCCGTCAACCCCCTCCCACCTGTCAACCGGAACTTCGGAGGGCATTGCTTGATGAGTGGTGTAATATTCCCCATACTCCCTATTAACCATCATACTAACCATGTTATACTGTTTTTTGTAAATAGGTTCTTTTTTGAAATTTGCTCCAGGGAGTAAAAATCGCAATTTTTATTAATTATGTCAAACATATAGCATCTTTTTTGCTCTTTACCTTTTGTTTAATAAATAGACTTTACAAATAAGTCAAATTTGTTTTGCTTCTGTCTCTTTCTTTGCCTGAACTTCATTATCCTTAATTTATGGACATGAGTGTATATAGTTGTATTTATCTAGCATTCTTTTAGTATTAATTATGAAAAATATTAAATAAGAACAAATTATAATGTTTGACCAGCGGGTGGAGTAGATATTCAGATCCACAAATGTTTTTCATCTTTTACTTTACAAAGATAGATAGACATAAGCTATTTCTTGTTCATCTCTTTACTAATTATTTATTCCTTGAAACAAGTCGATATATGCCTTAACAGTAATTGTCTATTTATATAGTCGTGCCAGTGTGTTTAAAGTAAAAAAATTGAAATTGGTATGTTCTTTGCCAGATCTTTTTAGAATGATGGAATGAATATATTTCAAAAAATGTTAAAGCTTTATAGTATATCCTTTATTTTTTAGTTTCATTTAAATATGTAAACATTTTTCGCAACATATGGATTCAAAGTTTCGAATTTTACAACCAAATATATATATATATATATATATATATATACTTAAAACTCCTTAGAAACTAAACAAAAACTTCTAAACTCTAGAATTAGCTTAAATTATATCTTATTAGCATATTTATTTTAATGTTTTTGTCACCTTAAATGTATATCAGAAGAAATTTTGTTTTGTTAAGTTTTGTCTAAAAGAAACATCAATGAAAATCAAAATTCATAATTTTTTTATTTTATTCTACAGTGTTCATCTTTATACAAGGCAATCAATAAATTTTTTCAGACATTTTTATTTATGCATTTATTGCATATAATTACTTTTACGGTTATGCATTTTAGTATCGGAACACATTGTTGTAGAAAATTGATATCGTATAAAATTGCATTTTTTATTTCTTATTGGAAAAATTCGTTTGGCCTACGTCCTGTTTGGTATAAGTCATGTACAGAGGATTAAGGACATATAGAAATACCACTTTAATATGTTTCGGATGAATCTTTTTATCTTTACTTTTTATGGGCAAAAATTCATTTGGCATAAGTACTGTTTGGTATAAGTCATGTACAGAGGATTAAGGACATATAGGAATACCACTTTAATATGTTTCGGATGAATCTTTTTATCTTTACTTTTTATGGGCAAAAATTCATTTGGCATAAGTACTGTTTGGTATAAGTCATGTACAGAGGATTAAGGACATATAGAAATACCACTTTAATATGTTTCGGATGAATCTTTTATCTTTACTTTTTTATGGGCAAAAATTCATTTGGCATAAGTACTGTTTGGTATAAGTCATGTACAGAGGATTAAGGACATATAGAAATACCACTTTAATATGTTTCGGATGAATCTTTTTATCTTTACTTTTTATGGGCAAAAATTCATTTGGCATAAGTACTGTTTGGTATAAGTCATGTACAGAGGATTAAGGACATACAGAAATACCACTTTAATATGTTTCGGATGAATCTTTTTATCTTTACTTTTTATGGGCAAAAATTCATTTGGCATAAGTACTGTTTGGTATAAGTCATGTACAGAGGATTAAGGACATACAGAAATACCACTTTAATATGTTTCGGATGAATCTTTTTATCTTTACTTTTTATGGGCAAAAATTCATTTGGCATAAGTACTGTTTGGTATAAATCATGTACAGAGGATTAAGGACATACAGAAATACCACTTTAATATGTTTCGGATGAATCTTTTTATCTTTACTTTTTATGGGCAAAAATTCATTTGGCATAAGTACTGTTTGGTATACACTCAAGAGCCGAAGCATTATGACCACCTGTCACTTACTTCTGTGTGTGTTCCCATCGCACACAGAAGTAAGTGAAAGAATGATTCTCGTCGTCGTTCAGGATGCAGAGTACCTTGGCCATATGCGGCCTTTACTCCAAATCTGGTACTATAAGAGTCATTAATAAAAACAAGACATTACATACAAGAAAAGGCAGTGGGCAATGGTCATGTCCAATTAGAAGTAAAAAGAAGCATTATAAAGAAGTAAAAAGAAGCATTGTAAACAATGGTAAGTAAAAACACAAGAGAAGTTTAAACAGCGAAATTGAAGCATTTTGCGATGATTTGGAATTTTTCCATGGGAGATTTTGCGCTTTTCAGTTGATTATAGAAATTGTCAATGTCGCCTAACATATCGAGGATGCTGGACACTTCTTGGAATACATAGGCAGTTTTAGCGGCCTTGTCAGGATCAACATTATCCCAGATATTTGGACGTACCGGAATCACGGATGGAGTAGCCGGCGGCGGCCCATGCAAGAAAAGAATGATTCTTCATCATCATTCTGGTTCACGGAGTACCATGGCCATGTAGGGCCTGAAAAACTCCTAATCTGTTACAGTAAAAGACATTGGAAAAACAGTACATTACTATAAAAAAGAAGGCAGTGAGCATTGGTCATGTCCTCACGGCAAAAAAATAAAAAGAAACATTAGACATTTGTGAAAAAAGAAACTGAAAAACCGAAGAAAGCATGGTACAATTAAAATTTGGAAAAGCAATTAAATATTTAATTGAAAACATTTAGCGATGATTTGAAATTTTTCAAAAGGTGAATTAGCATTTTTTAATTGTGCATAGAAGTTGTCTATACCACCAAGCATGTTGAAAATGCTGGAAACTTCCTGTAGGATATACACTGTTTTGGCAGCCGTATCATGATCAAAATCTTGCCAGATGTTTTGGCGATCGGAAATCACTGATGGAGCAGCTGGCGGCGGCCCACGCAAGAAACTTGCGTAGGAGACACCAGGCGTGACTGGTCGACTGTTGAAAGTTGTCTTCGGCGGCTCGACGTTGAGATTGGCTGGACGGCGTGGCTTCGGGATTTCGGGCAACCGCGCCATGCGGCAAGGTGCCCCATCTGGTGGCAGTTAATGCAGGTAGGATTTTCAATCCAAGAATGATTCTTCAGACTCTCCAGCAGCAATTAAATACCACTTCCACCTGATCACGTGCCTTCCACGTCATCCAGGCGAGTTCATTGCAAAATGTAAGGGTGGTCATAATGTTTTGGCTCTTGAGTGTAAGTCCAAGGATTAAAAACAGACACCGATATATCATTTTAATCTATAATATTTAATTTAAAAATTTTGTTTTAAATCATTTTATGTTTATTTCTTATGGCCAAAACTGCGTTTGGTATAAGTCCACGGATCTGGGGGGGAGATTAAAGACATATACTTAGAAAACACTATAATAACACTCGCATAATCACTGAAGACAAACATTATGTACATTAAATTTAAATTCGGTGCTCACTGATAACTTATTCAACTTTTTTGGGAAAATTTTTTATTTTGTAACGAAAGCTACAGGTCAAATGAAATGACATTTATTGTATTTTTAGCGGAAATTTTAAAATATTTTCAGCGAAATAATGATGTGTCACATGAATAATTTGTCTGAAAATAGTGATGCTAAAATGTCAGGATAAATTTATGAAAATAATTTATGGGGTGAAGCACTGCTCTGTGTAAAAAGGAACCATAAAACAAGAATAACAGCACATTATTTTTTCATCAAACAAGAAAAGTACAGGCAGTTTTATGAGGCATTATGTGATTTATTTCAACGAGGTTTCTTCTTCCTTATTAGGTGCAGCCGTAGAAATCATTAGACTAGGAATAAAATGTTAGGATGAGAAAAAAACTCACTTATTTTCTCACATTTGTTTAGTAAGAAAACTCTTTGGAATTAATAACAGAATAATATTTCATTCGACTTACATTAATGGTGCTAAACTGAGTTAAACATATGAATTTTTATATACTTTTATTAATAGTAAAGATGGCAGTTTTGTTTTTATAAAAGAGTAATAATGGTAAAGGTAATAAATAAAATCGTATGCGCATCGCAAATAGAGACAGTATCTAGGCGATGTATGTATGGCCTTTTTTAAGAGAAAATTAAGGTCATAAAAAATGCGTTGTTTTTTTTAATATGGGCCTTTTTTGCCCAGGATAGTTGCTATTGAAGCAACAAATATCTAGCAGATTCAAGGTTACGAAGGAGCACGGTAAATTCACCTTCCGGGTGTTCACGGAGCACTCAAATTTTCTCACCGTAATACAGAAAATCATCCAGTGGGAGAATGTAAATAACTACTATGTGAGGGGAAATCATAACCGACGGTGGTAAGAAGCTTGCTAATCATAGAGAAAAAGTATAAATATTGTAAATTATTATTATTTTTTTTTTTTTTTGTCAATGCCGGACAATATGATTTTTGTCACTCGTTACTAAACGAGGAATTGTAGCAGATTCTATGTTACTCACGTTATAATATACGTAAAATTTCCTATACTAAAATTCACAGAAGGAAGAGTAATAACTTTGAGGAAGGGTTTTAAGAGAAACTATCCTTGTATTTTGCATGGAAAAAAATCCCAAAAAATTTCAATCAGACAGCATGATTGTCTTTGTGAGAACTTTCACAATCCTCAAGTTCTACTCTGTTTTCAAAGCAATGAGTTTTAGCACACGTCATTAGCTGGAATCAAGCCTTTGCCTCTTGCTTTTTAATACGTACATAAAAATATGTTTTTTATTAAAAAATATATTTTTGCTTTTGACTAAATAATAACATTCATAGTTTGTATTAAAAAAATACTTATTATCATTTCAGTTTTAAAAAGTCATATATCCTATAATTGAAACTCTACTTATGCCATGGATGCCTAAAATTACATGCTGTAAGTCAGGCAATGCGTTTCGGTATTCATATACTGTAACGTTTATATTTTATTCCTCAAGAAAAAGAGAGTAAAATGATTGAAAATTATATATGGCATATCTGTTTAAAATGAGGGGAAAAAATCATAAATTTGAATTTTCTATTGAAATTTATTTAAAAATAATGTCGTGCAAAACATATTTATAATTCTAAAATTATCACTAGAAACTTCAATTATTTTATATTCAAACGTGTTCAGCGCAATAGGTTTCAGAATTGAGGGATTAGATTGGAATTAAAAATATTAGTTCAGGATTAAAAATTGTTGATCTTGCACCAATTCAAAAAATATAATAGTTGTTAATCATGTGTTGATCTAAAATGAACTCATCAATAAAAATTATTTTTAAATAAATATTATACTTTTTTTGTGAATTTCAACACCCCGGTAATTTTCATATGCATAATCAGTACTTAGTTCGATGGTACCATCTGGTGAAAAGTTATTATAATAAAGTGAAACTGAATGTATTAGAATTTATTGCACTGTATCCACAGCAAGTGTGATATCGTTCTCGAAAAGTTGCAAAAGAATATTTTGTTATCAACATTATCTTTGTTTTGGTGCAACATTTTAAGATATGATTGGATTAGCAGTGTTTGAATTCTTATTCTGAAAACAATAAACAACATTTTGCAATACAAATGTTACATGAAATCAATCATTTTCTCTTGTTAAAAGATAATCAGCTTACATCATTTTTGTTTTTCGATCCATATACTGTTTATGAGCAGTTATTTTTAAATTGAAGATTTCTGAGATTTGAAATCATTGTACCTTTGCCTTCAAAATTCAATGAGACTATTGCGTGATAATTTACTATTTTTGATATTAAATCATGAATTAAACCAAACTGAGCTTTAGTTGAATTCTTTTCATTCATAGGATCCTTAAAACCGGAAGTCTTACAAATCCTTCCTTTAATCCAAAAGTTGTATAATTAACGGCCATTTATTAAGAGAAAAACTTAATCATTTCAACTGAAACTGATCGAACCTATCTTCATATTCAAATAACATGTATTTATTTATTTCAAAATAAATAAATTGTATAAACTTTTTTGTGTATTATTAAAATTATTTTCTATTATTATTATGTAAAATTATTTATCTAATAAATATTATGAATAAAAAATTATTGATGAGAGCAAAATGTTATTTTTTTTTAGTAATTTTTATAAATAACAAACTATAGCAAACCAGGCAAATTTACAGATCAAAATCGATGTTATTATTTACCTGTCCATTCATTTAGATTATTGATAGGTCCAAGAAAAATAAATTCACTAATCAATTTGATTTAAGATCTTCTAAATTTTTATACTTTATTTGTGTTCTAATGATTTATTTGAATCGAATATTCTAAGTTACAAGAGAATTGTACATTGTTTTAAGATATAGAACTATAAGATATTGTAAAATGCAAAAAAGTAAGAGAAATAAGTAATATAAAAAAAATTTAAGTCAATTCCTATTTTTATTTCACTCTATTGCAGAAAGTCCTTTATAAATAATTTTCATTCATTTTTTTAAAGTTGATCTGGCGCCATCTATTAGTAGATACATACAACTTAAATCTAAAAAAAAATTTAATTAATTAATTAAGTTTAATTACTGAATTTATATTTGGAAAAAACTGTATTAACATCCAGTGTCATTCACTACAAGTTTCAAAAAATGTATTTGAACTTGAGTGGCTGAATAAAAAGTGTTTTATTAACGAATGAAAATTTGAACAAGATATATATAGGGAGAGTGTGAGCTAATAAAAGGAATTGAAAAAGAAAATGCTATTAGACTATAAGACAAGTTAAAGAAAAAAAATGTAATCAAAAGTAAACTCATCTAATTTAAATGGATCATCATTCACTATCATTCACCTCACAAAGATTTAGTTATCTTTGATGATTTTTTTTACTGAAAAAGATTTTTAAAAAACTGAAAATTTATTCATCAGGATAAGAAAGAAAAATATGTATCTCTCTCACTCTTATTCTTTCAACTCCCATTAACAGCAGAAAAAATCGTAATTATTTCATATTTCTCAATCTTTAATGAAGAGAAATTCTGCAGATTATTATAAAAATAAATAGAAAATTAAATATCGAAATATATAATAAATGTATTCAAAAACCATATGATTTTTTTCAAGTTAAATTGTGTATCCAAAATTGAGATAAGTTTTATCTTATATAAATAAGAAAAAAGAAAATTTAGAGAAACGAAAGTGAGTAGAAAAAATGTTAATTATTTTCACAAGATAAGCATTTCTTTATCTATCTTAAGTGGAACGAGGTTATCAGCGTTCGCATTTTTGCCCTTAGTAAATTTAAGTTTAAGCGTTGATATCATTGAAATTATTGAAAATCATTAAATATTTTATTGAAAGAAGAATCTAAACAAGTTTATACGTAATATACACCATTTCTAAATTTATGAAAATCTTAAGCCTTATCAGAAAAAAAAATAAACAAATGAGAAGAGGAATATATTTTTATTTATTTTACTCGAAATTACAATTAAAAGTTTTTACTCGTTGAATAATATGTAAAACAAATTCAATTAAATGAATTTAAATTTTCCTTCAATAAATCATGATGAGAATTCTATGAGAGTTATCATAAGAAGAATTATTATGTGAGAATCATGCTGAGAATTATCTTTTATTGATAAAATCACTAAAAGAATATATATAAAGAAATAAATGTTTTTGATAATGTCAATATCACTAATGAGCAAGATTAAATCATTTATTTACAAGAAAAATTAAATCTACCTCAAATGCATATACTCTGTGAACTTTTTATAAAATCAGAGAAACGATTGACTAAAGAAGACCTTTTAATGAATAGAGTAGACACAAGTTACAAAAAAACATGATATTAACTGATTATATGAATTAAAAATTTGGTATGATATGAACAAGTAGAACAAGTACATAAAAACATGATATTACTTACAGTCATACAAAAGAAAGACAGAATGTAGGTAAAGAATTTTTTAATGAGTTACACTCTATTGAAATCCCAATCGATTCATTATATCCTTAAGGGGGGAAAACAGGCAAGATCTGTTATACAACCTATTTCTGCAGCTAAAACGAAATTGGTCAGGAATATAAAATGTATTGTGTAAAATGTAAATATACTATTTTTACTACAACACTACTACTACTACTAATAATAATAATACATTATTTTTAGAAATTGTTTTTTATGTAAAAATAATTTCTAAAAATAGTAGACCTATGTTAAAAGGTATTTGTGTAAATTGCTGTTCTAATAAAAGTTTTCTTTTTTTTAGGAAATAAATAAGAATATATATTACGATCCATTAAATGGCTATTGTGCAATAATAAAAGAACTAACTGAATTTTTTCGTCAACTAGATGCTTATACGAGACGCAAACCTGTTAAATGAACATTTTTTAAAAAAAAAATTAGGTATTCATATCGATCGATTACTGATGTTAAAAATAAATTCGTGTAGTGATTCTAAGAAGTTGCTTTAGAAAAAAAAATAATAAATTATATATTACGAAATTTTAACAGGATATTCTGAAATAAAGGAATTGAAACTAAAAAAAAAAAAATCCAGAATTTTTGCAACAACATAATGTTTATACGAGACACAAGCCTATTAAATTAAAATGTATGTATTCATATCCATGAATTACTTACGTTAAAAGGTATTTGTGTAGTGATTCTAAGAAATTGCTTTAGAAAAAAAAAGAATAAATCTATATTACGAAACTTTAACAGGATATTCCAAAATAAACGAATTGAAACGAATGTTTATGAAAATATAAAAAGAAATAACATAATTTTTAAACGAAACACAAATATATATATTAAATGAAAATGTAAAAAATTTACGTATTCATATACATGAATTATTTATGTTAAAAGGCATTTGTGTAGTGATCCTAAAAAGTTGTTTAGGAAAATAAATTTGTAGTATGAACCTTTAATAAGATTATTTGAAACTAAATAAATTGAAACGATTATTTGAGAAAATAAAAAAGAAATAATAGGAGTTTTGCATCTACAAGATGTTTATACGAGGCACAAACCTGTTAAATGAAAATTTAAAAATAGACATGTATGTATTCATATCGATCGATTACTTATGTTAAAAGGTATTTGTGTAGTGATTCTAAAAGGTTGGTTTAAAAAAAAATAAAAATAAAGATCTATTATGAAACTTTACCAGGATATTCTAAAACAAAGGAATTGAAACGATCATTTGTAAAACATAAAAAAAAAAAAAAAAAAAAAGTTGAACAACAACGAACCTATTAAACGAAAATGTAAAAAAAAATCCTTTATGTATTTATATCCATGAATTACTTATGTTAAAAGGTATTTGTGTAGTGATTCTGAGAAATTGCTTTAGAAAAAAAAATAATAATAAATATGTATTACGAAACTTTAACAGGATATTCCAAAAATAACTGAATTGAAACGAATATTTATGAAACTAAAGAAAGAAATAACAGAATTTTTGCAACAACATAATTTTTAAACAAGACACGAACATATTAAATGAAAATGTAAAAAATTAATGTATTCATATCTATCGATTACTTATGTTAAAAAATATTTGTATAAGGTTGGTTCCTAAAAAGTTGCTTTAGAAAAAAAATAATAAATTATATATTATGAACTTTCAGCAACATATTCTGAAATAAATGAATCGAAAGAACATTTGTGAAAATAAAAAAAAACATAACATAATTTTTACATCAACAAGATGTATATACGAGACATAAACGTGTTTTGTGGAAATTTAAAAAAAGAACATGTCATATGTCAAGTTAATTCTAATTTATTGAACCTTTTGTAAATATAAGGATAGTTATATAATAACGGATTTTATTTATTAACAACGGCTGATATATTGAGCAGATATTCTTGGACTATACCCATCAAGAGAAAAAGGGATGAAGTATTAAGTGTTTAAATATATATATATATATGGAATGAATCTCTGAAAAATTACAAACAAATGGGAGAACAGAATCAATAATAAAAAGACACAAACATCATTTATTATTTATTTGTTTAAAACTGAAAATATACCAGTAAAATGTTTAATATTTAAAAGCTTTAATATAACACTCGATTTAAAATGTAGAAAATATTTAGTTTCTCAGAACACAAAAACGTATATAATAAATTAAAAGGATATTAACCGGATTTAATAAATAAACAAATTAAAAATCATGGCAATTAAAAATTATACATAGAATTTAAATAGAATTTTTCACTAAATTCTATAATATAATAGGATCAGATAATTTGATATACATAAAATTTATTAGAAATGCATAATGCTATACTCAATATTAATTCCTTTCCTAAACATATTCAATGTATAATTTTATATAGGATCATAGGATTTTATATAGGATTTTTTTAAATTTTCATACCAGATTTTTTGTTGCTTTCATTTACTTTGTCATCGATAGATTTGTTCTGTCTCTTTAAATGTTGCAATTTAGATTAAATCCATTTTAGTTTCATTATTAAAAACTTAAAAACTTAACAAAGTTAAATCGTCTTCTTTTTTTTTTTTTTTTTTTTTTTTTTTTTGTTTTTTTTTTTTTTGTTTATTAAGAGTTTTTTAATGTTTATGTGTTATTATTTCAATTAATCATCATAAAATTATATTTTAAATTTTTATAAATAATTTTTAGAAATACTTTTAAAACAAAAAACATTACATACCTGAATCCCCTATCCGTCTGTGTTTTTCGACTGCATTTGGCCACATTAAATGAGACCAGATCCCTTTGGTAAATTTAAAAATGCACTCACTATAACTCTGGATAAAGCTGATCACTCGTCAGAATTTTGTTAGAACAGCATCAATATTACTTTCCGAACTACAAATTATTTTTTTTTCAGAAATATCTATAGAAGATCCACAACTTTTAGTTCTTCAAAAACCGTTTTCCTTTTATATTTAAATTTTAAAAACCAAATTTTTATTGTTAAATTTTAGTTTCTTACGTTTTATGGATGCTAATTTCTCTCTCTAAATGAGTTAGCAACTCATTGTAAGAAACTAAACTTTACAAATATAAATTTGATTTTTAAAATTGAAATATAAAAGGAAAATGGTTTTTAAAGAACTATAAACTGTGGATTTATCTATAGATAAAAAGCGCTTCTGCTAGAAACGATTTTTCTGCAATTTTCCATTTTAAAATTGTGAATTCGTTGTGAAACATCAACAGGAAGATCTGCAGAAAAATTGCTCTTAATATTCCATGAATAAGTAATATTGATGTTCATGATATGAATCCTCAAATCTTCCTAGACTTTACAATAGGATTATGATTTTTTTAATATGATTCAGAATCTGTACCATTCGATATGGACGGATTCAGTGCATGGACATTCATGTCAAACGTACGAGATGTTTCAGGCTATAAAATCTTTTTTGATGATATAAAATCTTTTTTTTTTCCTGTCTGCAATTTGATTTAAAGCTCTTCACATTTTTTTATCACTGTAAAGAATTATTTTTATCATATTACTTCCTATATCGAGAGAATCGTTTGTTAAGTGCTGCTATCTATGAATTAAAGTTGTTGCTGTTGTTCTAATGCAGCTGGCAATACAGAGACAGTTAATCTTTATACTATGAACAAAGGCTTTACTGCTGTTATTCATTTAGCACTACCCAGGGGACACGTGTAGCTTGAAGATATGCGCGGACGCGTAAAATTGTATACTTATGGATAATAAATCATAGAATTATCTTAATATGAATCATGTAATTTAATGAAGGTGGCAAAATTTTGAAATCATGGAATTTATTGAATTTTCTGAAAAAGATTCTGAAGAAGAAAATTTAGTGATAATTTATCATAAGTGTTTAAAAACCTTTAAACTCGTAAAATAAGGGAAAAACATTGAATATTAACATAAATAAAAAATAAATAAAGTTTATAGATATTTAAAACAGAGATATGAAAACCATTTGCATTATTTCAATAAATTTAAATGGGACGTAAGTTAGCAAAAGAAGATAATTTTTTTTAAACATTTCAAATTTCTTGTATTTTGGAAAATCTTACTTTTTATTCTGTATCAAGTATGTTGTATTTCAAAAACTATCAAAGTGAATACAAAACGTGATATAATTTGAAACGATTTTTTTAATTAAGAGGAAAATTTACTTATTTTAAAATGAAGCATAATAAATGGAGACGACTGGAAAATTTAGAATTAGTTGTTAATGTATAAAGGAATTAAGTTTTATGTTACCAAAAAACATTAAAAAAAATTATTATTATTAAAATCAAAATTAACGACGATATATGTTTTATGTGACATATTTTATCAGCCATTCATTCTTTAAATAGAGATTTTAAAAGATTTATAAAATGCAAAGAATATGAAAATGAATTAAGTTTCAAAGGAATTTATTTTCCAGCATCTTAAGATGCTATTAAAAAATTTGAAAAATGCATATATCAATAATTATGTACGTCTATGAAAATGAAATTTATCCAATATGAATTAGAGTGAAAGAAAAAAATAGGGTTAATTACGATGAGCCAAGTTATGTTACAATTACTTATTGAATTTTAAGTTACATACGGATAAAAATCAAAAAATGTTACATTAATGGTGTTACTTTAAACCGCCCCAGAGTACTCCTTGGCCACTACTGAGGAAACGAGGGCGCTGCTGATGCGCTACAGTAGGTGTTGCCAAATATACGAAATGAGCGGTTATAATACTACAAATAAATTGAATGAACATGCATTATATATAAAAGAACATTATTGTTGGAATAAGGATATATATAAATTATTAAAAAATCAAATGAAACATAATACTATATTTATATTTGACTGATTTTTAGATTTTTATTCTGAAGTAAATTTAATAAAATAGGAAGGAAATTATAAAACTCGATGTCGTAAAAATTCAAATTGAAATTGTATCCTTTTAAAATTATAAATCATCAATGGAAGTATTTATTATATATGCTAATTTCGAATTTTCATTGAAAAAATTCATAACTGTTATCTCAGTAATACTACACCCTACACAAGGAGATATCAGAAGTATATTGCACGTGAATTTTGTTATTATATTAAATATAATAATATATATTTTAAACCACTTGTTCATCACAAAATTTCTAAAGCAATTAAAAAATTATATCTAGGAAGAAAGAAGATAATATTCGAACAGAAAAATTCCGTTTAAAAAAGAAAGAAATATAGCGATTTAATGATAGATTTTAAGCAAATCCTTTTAAAAAAACTAATATTTGTCACATATGTGAAAAATTAATTTTACTAGAAAAAAATGAACGGCCATTGTCACCAAACTGGTAAATATTAATGTCCAGCTCTTAAAGAATATAATTTGAATTATAAAATTACAAATTTTATTGTGGCCTATCTACATAATTTATCGATTTATGATTCTCATTTACATACATAATATCTTGGATTGGATGATTCTAAAATAGATGCCATTTTTAATACAGAAGAAAAATATGTAACTTTTGATAAGAAATTTGGTAAATTTTTGAAATTGAGATTATTTTAAATTCATTAGTAGTTTAGACACATTATTCAAACATTTTAAAAATCGATGCTTAAAGAAACTGCAAAACATTTTCGTTTAGAGTTAAATACAAGAAAGGGTGTTTACTTCTATGATTATTTCTAGATTCCGAATAAAAGTATAATGAAACAAAATTACAACCTAAAACAAAATTTTATAATATATTAAAGGAATGTGAAATAACAGATGAAGGTTATAAAAGTGTTATAAAAGTGTGGTTAGTAATCAAAATTTAGGAGAACATTCGAAAATATATGTTAAAACTGATTATTAATATGAACCAATATTTTTGAAAATTTTTGAGATGTGGTGTTAATAGCATATGAATTCGATGTCTCTCGGTATTATAGAGCCCCTGGATTATTTTAGGATGCTATGTTACCTGTTAAATAATTATGATAGGATTTTAATGGTGGGAAAAGGAATAAGAGACTTGTTTCTCAATAGTGCTGAGGCTAAAAAAAATAACAAATATCTAAAACATTATAATGAAACACAAGGGGTAGTGTTACTCGCCTCCGTAGCATATCTTCAAGCTACACGTGCCCCGTGGTTAGAGCTAAATGAGTAACAGCAGCACAGCCCTTGCTTATGGCATAAAGATTAACTGTCTTTGTATTGCCAGCCGCATTAAAATAACAACTTTTAATCAGAGGCCTGATGGCCGAGTGGCTAGCGCCCTGGCGCTTGGCATCACAGGTGCCATGGATAATTGTAGTGGTTCGGAATCCACTTTAAACCGTAGGTGCCGGTCTAATAGGATCGTAGAGCGTTGTGGAGGTAGTGTTACTCGAGTCTGTAGCATATCTTCAATATACCCCCTGGGTAGTGCTAATTGAGTAACAGCGGTGAAGCATTTGCTTATGGCATAAATATTAACTGTCTCAGTATTGCCAGCTGCATTAGAACAACAAAACATAAGGAAAACAAAAAGTTATCAAATTATCTAATATACTTAGACACTAATAACCTCTATAGATGTGCAATATTTGCACATAAGATTGATTTGATAAGATAAGATAAGATAAAAAGATTTTGAATGGTATTTACATAAAAATGATGTTATACATTTAATTCATAAAATACATAATACTTCAAATATTAGTCAATTTAACCTAGCCAAAAAAATTTCGTGATTTTCATTTAGATTTACCTTTACCACTAATGGAAATATAAGAACAATTATTAGTTCTTATTACGAATAATAAGAATAATTATTAACAATTGTGAAAAAAATTGTGTTGTTAATCATAAAAATTAGAAGCAGTATTTTGAAATGGGATTAAATTATTACAAAAGTTTATAAATGTAAATTTTAAACAGATAGATTGTTCGAAAACAGATATCTGTCTAAAAGACAACTAAAATATCTGTATACAGGATTTTGAAGAAGATTTTTCGAAATTAATAGATAATTAAAATAAAAGGAAAAGAAAGAATGTAAGAACAAGTTGAAAATTGAGAAAGCTAGAACTTTATTTGATGAAAATTATTCCACGAAGTTATGCACATGAAGAAAACGGTAGTAAAATTTAATAACCCTATTTATATGGGATCATATTAATCAAAGCATTTAATATTTTTATTATCTTATTTTAAAACTAAAACAAGGTAGTAGTGGGTCTGTTGGTGGCACAGTCGATCGAAGACTCTGTACTCACATTGTCTATCTCCATATGAATTTCTGGACTTTTTAAATTTGTCTTCAGTCCTTCTACTTTCTCCAATATGTTTTCTTGAAAATTACATATAAGTCATCCTTAAAAATTTTATTTAGTTATGTATCTCACACATAAATTTTATTGCATTGTCGTTTTTAGTGTTACATTGAGTTACTTTCCGCAAGACCTTTCCATTTATCCATGGATAACTCCCGAAATACGTTTAGATCTCGATCGAAATGTAACAACTTAATTCTAGGCCAACTTATCCCTACCCCCTCTACATAGCGTGATTCTCCCCCCCCATCTACTAGAATCTCTCAGCCTTCCTCCACACTATCCTATAAATAAATTTTCCAAATTATGCACAGTTTAGAAGGGATTAACATTTCAGCCACTTCATGAAAGCTAACTCCCCAATCCTGAATCACTATCCTGATAAATCGATGAAATAAATCTTACTAAATCGATGATCTATTATAAATCTAGGATACTATTGATATCGATGATCTATTATAAATCTAGGATACTATTGATATCGATGATCTATTATAAATCTAGGATACTTGAAATGATCTATTATAAATCTAGGATACTATTGATATCGATGATCTATTATAAATCTAGGACACTAACTCCCCAATTATAAATCCTGAATCATGATCTATTATAAATCTAGGATACTATTGATATCGATGATCTATTATAAATCTAGGATACTATTGATATCGATGATCTATTATAAATCTAGGATACTATTGATATCGATGATCTATTATAAATCTAGGATACTATTGATATCGATGATCTATTATAAATCTAGGATACTATTGATATCGATGATATTGATATCTGATTATAAATCTAGGATACTATTGATATCGATGATCTATTATAAATCTAGGATACTATTGATATCGATGATCTATTATAAATTGATATCTAGTATACTATATCGATGATCTATTATAAATCTAGGATACTATTGATATCGATGATCTATTATAAATCTAGATACTATTGATATCGATGATCTATTATAAATTACTATTGATATCGATGATCTATTATAAATCTAGGCACTTTTCGATTTTTATATTTTCAAATTTATTATTTTTATAAATACATGATTGATTAATTATTTTGATACTTCAGAAAATAATCCATATAGTGGAAGAATCTGAAGAATCCATAATGGAAGAGTCTGAAGAATCCAAAGAACACAAATTGGAAAATCAAAGCTCGAAATAGACGACTTTGGAGTCGTATTGTTAGGGAGGTAATGGTGCAACATGTACTATACTGCAGAGAAATTAGTTTATATATTATGGATAAGTAATAATGATGTTATGAATTATATAAAACAATTACACGAATGATATGGGGATACATTTACTTATAAATCAGGGATAATAAATTGTGCAGATATATCTTCTATTGAGCTAAAAATTCATAAGAAGGTAAAAATATTAGGATGTGGTTCTTAAACGCATAAATGTACATATGATAAAAAATTATATTTTGAATGAAAAACTATTTAAAAGAAATTTTTATATAGATTTGTAACAGTTCAAGAGGACAGTTTTTGGAAACGTTGAATATGTTATTTTCCTAAAATGAGGTTTTAAGGAAATCATTGAATATTGAATCATTTCATTGAAATAAGAAATAGCTAGTAAGATATTTGTTTCATTATTATAAAAAATTCAAAAGGATAGGGCAATCATAAACAATGTCTGGTTAAACATAAAAAAAATCATCTGGTTAAACATGTTTAAAATGTTTTGTACAATGTGAAGATGCATGAATTACATTTTACATTTAGTATTAAAAAATAAATCAATAAGCTTTCACAATAAAAGAATATTTTAGAACAAATATTTTAAATAGTTATTACAAATAATTTATTTTACTACATATTTTATTACAATCTTTATAATGTAAATAAATTATAATATATAATTCTAAACTGAACAAAATTTTATATAACTGAAAATAAAAAAAAAATTAAAAATTGATTTGCAAATTTCAATAGTAAATTATTTTGCAATTTGAGCAAATATAAACTTACTTATGCATTTATTTGGGAAATTAATTTTAACAAAAACCATTAAAAATTAAATCATAGTTTAATTTTAATTAATTTTTAATAAATAATTTTTAGTTTTTAGTTTTCAAGCATCATTTATTACTTTCCAATACATAATAGCATGGTTTTTAGCAGAAAATAAGGAACCAACACATTTTCACGTGAAAAAAATATTTATTACACAAAATTCATTTACAAATGTATTATATAATATGATTTAATTGACTATTTACAAAAAATTGGGTGAAAAATGATTTACAAAATATGATGGTGAAAATGTCTCAACCATGATGGTGACAACCTTGATGCCCATGCATCTCACTCAGCATCTTGGCGACGAGTCCTGCAGCCAACATCTCGACAATTCGGGATCCACCGCCATGCTTTCCGCCGCCACCACCGCCAAGCATGCCACCGTAATCATGGTGGGGAATAGCGAGAATGGAGGAACCTAAAAGAGAAACCACCAACAGAAGGACAACGAGGGTTCTGGAGCTGACCATTTTCACCTTCACTTTATCTGAAACAAAAGAGAAATCATTAGATTTTTCTTGGCAATATTTGAATTACTCACAATTACTTTCTTGGTACTATTTGACTTGCTTACTATTACTTTCTTGGCGATGTTTGAATTGCTTACTATCACTTTCTTGGCACTATTTGAATTGTTTACTGTTACTCTCTTGGCGATATTTTGATTGCTTACAATCACTTTCTTGGCGATATTTGAATCCCTTACAATCACTTTATTGGCGATATTTGAATTGTTTACTATCACTCTCTTGGCACTATTTGAATTGCTTATGTTACCTTCTTGGCAATATTTGAATTGCTTACTATCCCTCTCTCTTGGCGATATTTGATATTTGATATTTGAATTGCTTACTATCCCTTCCTTGGCAATATTTGAATTGCTTACTGTCACTCTCTTGGCGATATTTGTATTGCTTGCTATCACTTTCTTGGCGATATTTGAATCGCTTCTTATCACTTTCTTGGCGATATTTGAATTGCTTACTGTCACTCTCTTGGCGATATTTAAATTGCTTACAATCACTCCCTTGGCAATATTTGAATTGTTTACTATCACTTTCTTGGCAACATTTGAATTTCTTACTACCAATTTCTTGGCAATATTTGAATTGCTTATGATTACTTTCTTGGCAATGTTTGAATTTCTTACTATCACTATC
Source organism: Caerostris darwini (assembly GCA_021605075.1). NCBI lineage: Eukaryota > Metazoa > Arthropoda > Arachnida > Araneae > Araneidae > Caerostris > Caerostris darwini. The sequence goes on from BPLQ01013825.1 coordinate 310,984, forward strand.
TTGGCAATATTTGAATTTCTTACTATCACTTTCTTGAAAATATTCGAATTGCTTGCTATCACTTTCTTGAAAATATTTGAATTGCTTACAATCCCTTTCTTGGCAATATTTGAATTGCTTATTGTGATTCTCTCGGCGATATTTGAATTGTTTACAATCACTATCTTGGCAATATTTAAATTGCTTACATCATTCAGTATTATTTGGATTTTACTTAATCGGAAGTAATTTCTATATTTTCTTAAAGCAAAAAAAAAAAAGACTGATATTACTTGGTGATTTATGAATTTTTCTAGAAGAGAACATTTTTCTCTTAACCTTTATTTAAAAAAATTTTCCGAATGACTATTAGCCTTATTTAAATTTTTATCAAGCAAAAAGTTTGAAAATTCGTATTTGATTCATATTATGCGGGAATACGTTTCACAATATGCATTTGACTTGATTTGAATTTCAGTCTAGCAAAATCTAGGTCTGTAAACGAATCAGAAAAATTTTTTGGGGACTTGTTGTTTGTTGTTGTTGTTTCTTATCCCACTTGGCTGGCCAAGCCCACGAGCCCATACGTACTCATGATTGAAGGGGAAGGAAGCCGCTTCTGTTGTGATGGAGCACCCGTAGGTAGAAGCCTGACTTTTGCTCCGTGAAGCTCTTACAGTCATAGAAGACCGGGACCTACGGCTTAAAGTGGATTCCGCACCACTACAAACATCCATGGCACCGCCGGGATTCGAACCCGAAACCTGTTTTACCGAGCGCCAGAGCGCTAGACACTCGGTCGTTCAGGTCCCAAATTTGCCAACGGCACGCGGTGTTCCCAGGTGGTCACCCACCCAAGTACTGAGCGCGCCCAACGATGCTCGACTTCGGTGATCTAACGAGAACCGGTATATTCAGTTGGCCTTGAATTCATTTAACAAATCGATGGATTAGTATAGATCAGTATTTATAGATTATGTATACTTGCAATCATCAATTGCATGATAAATTTCAACGACTTATCTCTTATCATTACGTATTGGTTTAAGCATTTTTCAAATGCTGCGAAACTTCATAAAAACTTAACTGAATTACATTTTACTATAATAAATAAAGACTAACATAATTTAACTGTCTTTATAGAGATTTAAATGAGAAATATTTAACAATAACGAACGTTATTATATTATAAATGTTATACATTTTAAATTAAAAGTGTGTAAAATTAATGAATATCATTAATTATTTCAATATGAAAAATACCACCACATTAGTTATTAATTATTATTGCTTAAATGTCTATAAATTAACAATTTATAAATTTTCAACATTCCTCGTTTTTCTCTGTAAGAAAAATTGTTAGAGTCCTGCATTACATAAAGTACCATAAAGTACGGATATATTTTTTCTCAGCGCTATGAGTGTTATTAATGATTAAATCACAACCACAACCACTGTTAATTCTATGAGTGTTATTGACATGATAACTCACAACCACCGTGCTTCATCCATGGATTTCGGAGAGCATTTTAGCAATGAGGCCAGCAGCCAACATCTCGACGGCTTCACGACGATCATGATCACGATGGTGATGGGGCGCGGCCCGCGAGAGACCCACCACTACAGCAAGCACCGCAACCCACAGAAAAACAGCAAGCAAGCAGGACTTCATCGTTAAAAGTTTTTGTTTTACAGATTTATGGGACTCTAGAAGCAAATGAGAAATAGAAAAGAAATGAGGAAAAAAAAGAATACAGTAGCACATTGCAGCAATAAAAGAGGCTTTCAAAAAGATAAGCACTAAAGCAAGTATTTGACAGTCTTGTTTAGAACAATTGATGTTTTTTAAATCTCATATTCCCTCTGCACCATTATAATACTAGCAAGTAAATATTTAGACGGGAATTATTGGCGAATGCAGCTGAAAGTTACATTGTAGCGTAAATATGCGGTGCCTTCCATCAAAATCAAGGTTTCATGACATCTGTCATTTGCTTTGGCACATTTTCAGGTTAACGAATTGTAACTATTTCTCTAATTTCATCCACCGATCGCAATCGATTGTCAATCAACCCATTATAAAAGCAAGATGAAAAAAAAAGAGTTTTCGAGCAAAGGTCGAGTTCAATTCTTGATACATCGAAACGAAAACGGACAGTTACAGGAAAGTACAATTATGTTAACTGCAAAACAATTTATAGGCAACGAAATGACCATATGTAGAATTTGGTAACATACTACAAAAATAATTGTCAAGGTTAATGGCGATTCTTTGAGAAACAAAACTGTGGACGTAAATACAAAAATTATGGAGGAAAACTTAGACATGTTTTTCTTAACAGAAGAGGCATCCTTAGATCAACAATTCACACCATTGAAGCAAATCTGCATTACATTCCATTTCTGTCACTTCAACAATTTATGCTGGAAGCAATGAAGATCTATGGTTCCAATATTTTTAAGCTTACACATAAAGGGAAAGCGAAACTTCGCAGCCAACAGATCTTAACACAAGTTTAAAATGAGGTAATGAAATTATTGAAAAATCCACAAACTATTAGAACACTCAAAATAAAAATTAGAAGTAATATTTTTAATTTCTTGTTTAATTTAATCTAGTTTTTTGATAATAAATGTTTCTTTCTATATTTATTTCCTTTTCGTTCTATATTTTTTATGGGACAAATTAAATTCATCAACTGCTATTGTTATGATGGGACATAGTATCTTTTAATCTCATGCCTAAAACTCTTGAGCACCTAAAATCCAAGAGAGTTTGGAATGGATATTTTTAGAGGAAGGTGTGCTTACAGAAAACTAGAAGTCTCGTGAAACTAATATCACATGTTGAATTTTAGCAGTTAATTTTATTTTAACTATTAGTACTGTGATATACTGTAACTATTACAATACAGTTTGTTATAATCTATTAATCCATTATTTTAGAAAATAAAAGTTTCCAGTTGACAAGCAATTTTTCATTAAATTTCCTTCCACAAAGCATTCAAACTTTTCTTGGCAACCTTCTGAAATCACAAGTCCTAGGAATTATTAAAACTTCTAAGTATTTCACCTTCGCCAGGAAACTGCTGTTGTGTATTGGTGTTGTAAATCAAATGAGAGGGATGGTTATTATAAAACATCCTTATTGATAGTTCTCATTTATAAAGTAATGATTTTATGAAATTTTATTTCTATTCTACAGAAAGTTACTGTAAAAAAGATCATTACGTAATGTCATTGTTCGTGATCGTCAGGTCAATTTCTAATTTGCTTTCAATTCTTTGTATGAAACAGTTTGGATATACACTTTTACAAAATCTTGATAATTGATTATCAAAAAGGATTATTGTTACTCCTTTAAAAATTCAACCCATCTTTGGTAAGGAGACTACAAAAAGGAAAACATATAAGTAAAATAATTGCTGACGTCAGAAATAAAATCGAGGAGGGGGGGGGTTAAATAGCAGAGAAAATCATGAAGGAGCTAGTTACTATTTTAGTGCATGATATTTTGAACTAGACTATTTCAAATAGTGATTCTAAAATAAACCATTCAAATTTTAAAAAGAGCCATTTTGAACTAAAAGATTGGAGGTGAATGAGTAATTTAATTTATTCCTACTTCTTTATATATTAAGGGGAAAATCTTTATAATAAAATATTTTTTACTTAAAAAAAAAAATTTATTTCAAATTCATGCTGCAAAAGAAGCAATTTTTTTATTTCAAATAAAATAGTACAAAAAAATTAAATTTATCTATCTATAGATGAAATTATTCGTTCTTTTTTTTAAATTTTAATCAAAATTTCTTTTTACTTTATTTCATGAAGAAATAAATTTAAAATTAATCTGGAATTTATATCGATAATTATAAAAACTAAATATTCATTAATATATAATTAATTATTTCTTGCATAAATATTTGATTTCATAAGAATAATTTAGAAAATATAGAACAAATTAAGTTAATTAAACAGTTAACAGTTATTAAAAGTTAACAAAACAGAAAAACATATATAAAAAATAATTACGTTAAAGTTAAATAATAAAATTAAGTTAAGTTAATTAAGAAATTCAAGGATTTGTATTAATTAAGAGACTATAGTAATCCTTATTCTACAATAAATATAAATTGATAAATGTCCATACATTTCATAACAAACAAAACATAGACATATGTCAAATTAAAAAAAAAAAACATAAATTCTAAAACTGATTCAGGTATAATAGATTAATTGTAAACCTCTCAATAGAGGGCGCTTATTATGATTTCAGGATATGAAAAAAAAAGTTAAAAGAGATGGAATAAAAAAAAAAGGTATTAAAAACGCATTGTGTAAATGCAGTTAAAATACATTTATGAAAACTTTCCAGTTATTCTGGATAAGATTCAATTCAACTCTGCTTTGTTAAATTTTCTGTTTATGATTATTTTTCTTCTTTTCTAGAAAACTATTTTGCGAAGTAGAAAAAAATCTTTTAAGAGAAGTTCTATAGATTTGAAATCTATAGCATAGACAATTTAAATTAAATTCAAAGTAAACCAACCGAAATATTTTATGAGGAATCGATCTAATATCATAAAAATATTATAGGACTCCTGGTTATGCGATGTAAAAAAAACTATTTAACAGTAAAATCAGAAATTCTTTAAATTTTCTTTAATTTTGCGAGTAGAATCCCTAGATGTAGTAACATTAGCATTCTGTTAGAACAAAATTCCAAATGAAGAATATGTACAGATCTGAAATCCGAACGCAGTTGAAATTTAAAACTACCTAGATTAGAAAACTCATACATTTTCAAAAAAATATGCTTTTCTAGCTCAAAAATATCTAAGAAATATTTCCATCTTCCATAACGACATAACTCGAAAGAACTTTTTCTTCTAAAAAACGAAACCCAAAGAATCTTTCTTTGCCTGTCATGGTGAAATAAATCCAAGTTTTATGGTATAGGTATCCAATATTCCACGAAAACTGCAAGAAAAATCCAAGTAGTTAGAAAATCCAAAATCAAATTCTTTACTTACTGGTAAAAGACAAGTAAATTCGAGGTAGTTCCAATCACTAAGAACAATGAGCGAATGATGACTTTGGAAGGAACCAGCTGTCATTTTATAAGACTCTCTCACCGCTTTGGCATCCTCATATCCCCAAAGGCATTCCAAATCTTCCTCCACCCCCTTTAGGAAAATCGTCTGCACATCAGCAAACGACGGATTAATATTAATAAAAGCCACTTTTCCCACAAAAGTAGAGTTTTAAAAATTTCCTGCTTTCATTCCACTACAACACGAAATTGCTGATTGAGAAGATTTTAAGCTCGATTTAGCTCAGAACGATATCGTTCTTTTTTCTTTCCCCGTTCGCCCAAACGACAATTTCGGGGGAACGAATATAATCGGAATTTTCCACCGCATTAATTTTTTGCCAAAGCTTGTAAACAGAAATAAGTTATTTGGTCACGAGTAACTTATTTTAGAAACACTTTCACCTCCGTTGGGATAAAAAAAAATTGTTTATGTAAAATTAAGTAAAAATAAACAACCCGGGAAAGATCGTTAGCGGATTAACCTAGAGATTAGGTTTTAGATTTGCATTCGACTAAGTTTCGAATATTATTTGTGGGATAAGTTGTTTAAACTCTCTGAAACAATTTATTTTACTCAGCATTATGCCTGGTGACAATACAAAAAGAACCCCTAAAGGTACTTAAAATAGACATTCCAGTTCCTCATATAACAAAAATTTTCTGTACCACAAAAATACTTTCCCTAATTAAAAATATCTTTAAAAAAACAATGTTTTATAAACTTCATTTTTAATAATGTATTTCAAAAATATTCATGATATTTCTATTTATTTAAATTCGTTTTTTTAAATAAAGCCATTTCATTAAATAATAATTATTTTCATTGTTTATTTTTTATTAAGAACATATAATAACAATTAAAGATTATAAAATTGAACTTTCAAATTTAATAATATTTTTTATGTTTAATACCTGTACTTTAATTCTTAGAATTACTTTGTAATTTAATCTGCCGGATTTTTAAACTCAAATAAAGACATAATTATTCCACTTAACTGTTTTTTAAAAAATTAAAATTATTTTATTAATATAATTAAAAAATAAATATTTTTATCAATAACTTTAATAATCCAAATCATAATCTATATTTTTCGAGGTTAAATGCCTTTTAGGGGCGTATAGTCAAGGTGACTAGCGTTCTGGAGCACGGTGCGACAAGTTTCGGATTCGAGTTTCGGCGTTGCCATGGATATTTGTGGTTCGGAATCCATTTTAAAACATAGGTCCCTGTCTAACATTACTACTACTACTGCACCACACTACATCACTGTGCCTAGAGCTGAGTTGCCCTCTTACAGTCTGGGAATGATGTAGGTGAGGAGAAGTCGGCTCTGTGACGCTCTACGGTCATATGAAGCTGGAACCTACGGCTTAAAGTGAATTCGAACCCGAAACCTGTGATATCGTGCGGTAGAGCGCTAGCTACTCGGCCATCAGGCTCCTAGTCTAGTATGACTGGAGAGTGGTGGGAGAAGGGCTGACAACCCTACCCCGTAAATATATATATATATATATACCTTTGTCTCTAAATTTGCCAGTAGCAGACGGCCTTGGCCAACGAAGAAGAAATACTTTTTAAGTATGTAAATCATTTTTAAAAGTATTGTAGAACTCTGAACAACATATTCAAGTTACATTTCATCTAAATCACGGGTAGTCTCCCTTTATTATACTACTGGACACTTTTATATTTGGGCTAGCAATAAAATTTTCTAGCCACTGTTTGTGCATTAATAATGATTTATAAAGTTAGGAAGTAACTATACTTTATAAAATAGAGTTACTTAGAGTTAGTTGAAACATATAATGATAATTGATTACCAATTATTTTGTCGGATTTTCGATTAATTTGACAGAATAAATCTTTTTTTAAACACCTTACTATAGCTAAATCTCTTTAATATAGAAGCATGGAATCTGGTGAAATTACATTTAATTAGTTAACTTATTATTGAGATTCCTGATGCTGATGCCGCGACCGGACATCTGGTTATATTTTTGTATTTGAGCCAATTTCTCCTCTTTCGAAAATATTCAAGCGGTTTCTTTCTTTGATCGTGATATGATTAACAGCACTAAAGCCTGATTCCACAAGATGTAAGGTAGGGAAAAATGGCAATAAACCAAATATCCTTTTCCACTTATTTGCATAGAAGACAGGCATTTCTGTGTTTTTAAAAAAGTTAATTACATTTTTAAAGAAAAAAAAGGAAAGTATTGGACAAAATCCCTGCCGACCACCATTAAAACCTCGTAAATCGACTAGTGGGCTGCAAGGACCAGGTTAACCATCACTTTTCTAAATCATCATCTTCATCATTTGTCCTTCAATTAGTTTTTTTATATTTAATATTAATTTATGAATGAAAATACTTTCTCGAAACATCATTAATAACAGTATTAGAAAAAGTAAATGAAATATGTATTCGTATTATACATATATATATATATATATATTATATTGTAATATAATATACAGTAATTGATATATATATATATATATATACTGATGTATATATTGCCCTCAGAGTCTGCGTTATTTTAACTATGGGACGCCTACGATGGCACGATGTTGTCTCTGTAAACCTGTCTCGAAATTTTTATGATGAAGATGTTTAAACAATACAACAACATTCAGATGTATGTTTTATCTTTTACAATGCGTGTGCAGGCTGAATATCAAATTTATAAAGATGAACAAGCAAAAACAATTTACTTCCTACTACTTTTAAACTAGGGTCCTGATGGCCGAGTGGCTAGCTCTCTGGCCCTCGGTACCACAGGTATCTTGTTCAAATCCCGGCTGTGCCATGGATGTTTGTAGTGGTTCGGAATCCCCTTTAAAACGTAGGTCCCGATCTAACAGGATCGTAGAGTGTTGCGGTGGTATTGTTACTCCAGGTCCGTAGCTTATCTTCAGGCTACACGCACCTCCTGGGTAGTGCGAAGTGAGTAACATCGGTACAGCCCTTGCATGGTATAAAAAGACAACTGTCTAAGTATTTACCAGCTGCATTAGAAAAGAAACATTTAAACTGTATTTTAATTATGATTTGACTTTTTTTTTCCTTAAGTAATATTTAAATAAATATTTTTCCATTTTTTTTCTTATGTTGTTTCAAAATGCCCTTATATACTGGATATATGGCTCAATTATTAGGGTACAGAAAAAAAGTCATTATTAGTGTACAGACTTATTAGGGTACAGAAAAAAATTGCCTTAAAAATATCATATGCAAGAGAGAACAAATAAATATTCAGTCATTCTTCATCAAAAGTCATTCTTTTCTATTTTTTAAACTGAAATTGCAAAAAATTAATTTTGAAATTATGATTGGGAAAATATAATTTTGATTGTAAAATATCTGAAGTTTATTTTAATGCAGATGCATAACTCGTGGAATAAATTGTACACCAATATTTAACTGATATTATCTCTAATTTAAAATGGTTTAATTATCAAATATTCGGTATAATTTAAGAGTTTAAGTTTAATTTCGAGAAAGAGTATAATAAAATAATTAATAATGATAAATTAACAATATGCATATTAAATATGCATAAATATCAAACACACACAATAATCGTGTATTTTAGATAAGGTTTAATCGGATTTTTTAGGATGATTTATGATTTTTCCTTTCTAAAACTCTCTTTCTATACAAGTGTTTAGATTAATAAATCCAATTCCCTAAAAAATTCCCCCTTTCACAGTCCAATTCCCTAAAAATCATTTTAATCTACACCGTAGCGCAGTCAAGCGTTGGTGCATGTTTAATTTATCAGAAGTTTTCATGTCATGCGAAAGGTCCATCATTCAATCATCCGTGTTAAACTTATTGAAATAAAAGAAATATTGTATCGAAACTTAGAGGAAATAAAGATATCACGAATTTTAAATGGAAGTAAGCATGAAATGAAGTACATATTTGCATTTTATTCACATTAATAGTTAAATTAGAATATCGTTCTGTGAAAAGTTTGCAGAAAAAAATTTATCAAATTGTCATCATCATAACTGGCTCGACAGCCAGTTGTGGGCCTTGGCTTTCTTTAAAAGATCCAGCCAGGCTGTTCTCCTCTTTGCTGTGGATCTTCAATTTTTTTATCTTAATAACATTAAAATCAGAGTCTAAACAGTCGACCCATCTCTTTTTCGGTCTTCCCCTTGGTCGTTGTCCAAAAGGGGTTCCATTGAAAACCTTCAAAGCAGCTCTATGACTTTCCATTCTCACGAGATGGCCGGCCCATCTCATTCTGTTCAGTTTAACAAATTTTAGAATGTCAATGTCTCTAAAAAGTTTGTAAAGTTCAAAATTGTATCTTCTTCGCCCATTTCCATTGTCATTGATACCACCAAAAATAGTTCGTAGCCCTTTTCTTTCAAAGATTGCCGACATTTTCTCTTCTTTTGCTGTTAGTGACCATGCTTCAGATGCATATGTTAACACTGGTCTTGTGAGAGTTTTATACAGTAAAATTTTAGTTCTTCTTTTAATCAGGTGGGATCTTAATTGGCTTCTAGGACCAAATAGGCAGCAATAATTCTCTTTCGGATCTTGCGGCTGATTTCCTTTTGGTATTCAATCTCAAATCCCACATAAGTAAACTATTTACCACTTTGAAATCTATGTTGCTCGATTTCAATGAAATCACCAGGATAGTCTTTCCGCAAAACATTTATTAAATTGTATTATGAATAAATTAGTGACTTAAATATGTATCAATAGTTTTACAATTTTAGTTTTCCAGTTTGTGAAAATTTTATAAACATTTTTATCAAAAAAGTAGCCCATAATTGCTTCATAAAATAAAACTTTTTAGTTTCTATAAAGTAACTCTTTTTAAATTAAAGAAATAAGTTGATAAACTATTATGATAATGAACTGCAACAAACGTATAGATGGAATTCAGCAGATAAACAGGAAAACTTTTAAAAATAATCTCAATCGCAGTGAAAACCCCAACAGAATAAAGATTTAAAATAATCTCAATCACAACGAAAAACCCAACGAAATAAAGATTAAAAATGAAAACAACATTAGATGTAAGCGATAATGCCACCCGGAGCCATGTATCAAAATGGCGCCAGACAGGAAGACTGATACATTGTTTCTTTTTATAAAAGTATGAGAGCTTATGACGTCATTTCCAGTTAGTAAAATTTTGTTCATGAAATTTAGTAGAAATAAAATTAATAATAAAAAAATTTACAATCAATAATAAAAAAAAAAATGTTTTTATTTGAATAATATATAAGTATAGTTCTACTACCGAATGCGTGTAAGGATAAACATCCGGTTTAAAGGCGAAAGTGGGCGAATTGACTACTTGTTAGGGGGTGCTTGTCAGATATATGCAGCGCAAAGCCTTTTTGAAAGAAAAAATGTAAGAGTTAGTAAAAATAAAAATAAAAATTCCTTTGATTTTGTGCACAAAAAGTTTTCAAAAAAAAAAGTTAAATATTTATTGTGAAATTTTTTCATCTAAATTTTCCTTTAATATTATGCAATTTAAAATTTTAATTATTAAAAATTAAAATAATATTTTTTGTAATTAAAACTCTCCCGAAGATACATATCTTCCCTATTTCGTCACCCTGTTTGAATTTGCCCAACTTGGACGCATGCTAATTTTCCTCATAATCGGTGGTTGAACTATAATAAGATTGCTTCGTGGCTTTTGGTTACGCATTAATAAAAAAATATATATATTCAAAGATTAAAAAAAAATGCGACTTCTATTTTTTATAGCTCATAAGTTTTAAAGAATTCATAAGGGTATGTAAACAAATCTCTTAATTTATATGCAAAGAGATGAGGCATTATATATTTCATAATGTTTTATAAAATATATATAAGATATATCAACAGGTTCAACACACACATATATATATATAAAGCATGTTAACATACATAATGTGCATTATTAATTGATTTGTTTGCATTGCTTTTACTTTATTTCCATTTCTAAAAAATTATGTATCTGGGTCAACTTATTGGTTTCTCAATTTAGAGGTTATTTATTGGGTTCTCTACACTTATTGCTACAGATTCTCCTTCCAGCAATTTAGATTTCCTTGATATTTTAAACTCTTTTATTTTTGTCAAATTGCAATAAAATTCCTTCTGAAATATAAAGGTAGTCCTCGTGTAATATTATCAATAAGTTGTTGCGTTATGAGAATTCGTGAGACACGAAACCAAGCAATAATGGAAAAAGGCAACATTAAATTCCAAAAATCTTAAATGCATACAATTTAAAAATTGAAATGCAATCACTCAAAAACGTTAGCATACATGTAAAGCTAACTGTAAAAATATTAATCGCATTTAAACAAAAAGAAAATTAATCAAGCGATTGTTTAAAATTTGGTATACAGTATATAAGAAAAATTTTTTTTACTATTTTAGAATTACAATTTAATATAGATTGTTAAATATAATTTAAACAAAAACAGTTTTAAAAAAAGTAGACAATTCTGAAATGAGAAATTTAAGAAATATATAGCTCATCAATAAAATTTAATTTATTACCACTTTTTAAGACTAGAATTTTAGACATAAAATATCAGCAGAAAAGGTTGCTATCGAGCAATGGCAAGAAACAAAGATATCTTGATTTATGTGTGAAATTTGGTAATAAGCCATTTGAAAAAAGGAAAATCAATTCGATGTATAGCACAAATCTTGAAACTCAGTAAGGTTACTGTTTTTAATACTATTTGCAGATAAAAGAAAACGAACAGTGTTGAAAACAAGCAAAGATCAAGTTGTGCCAGGACATTTAGTAAATGTGAAAAAAGGTGGATTGAGAGACAAGATCACATTAATCCAATAATTAGTACAGTAAAATTGATTCTGAAATGTAAAAGTAGGTTTCGAAAATCTGCAAATTGTGAAACTGTTAAAAATGTTTTAAGAAAACACAATTATCGGGACAGAGTTCTTCGGAGAAAGCCAGCATCACCAAAGTAAATCAAAAAGCTAGATTTTGCTAAAATTTTAATAAAGCAGTCAACAAAATTTTGGGAAAATGTCATTTTTGTGGATAAAGGACATTTTGGATCACAAAATGTTTGCCGCCCACCCATGCATATCAAAAACTTGCTGCATACTGTAAAATATGGAGACGGCAGCCTCCATGCCATGCAACAGTAGACAATTAGTCTGCTGTTGCATGGAAAGCTTTGGTGTAGAGAATTTAGACTTCAGAGATGGTACAATAAATAAATATGTCTCCCTTGACATTCTTAAACAAAATTTAAAGCAAAATGAGGGCAACTTGGGAGTCTCATATTTTAAATTATACCAGAATAACGACTCAACATGCTGTTGATATTTACAAGTTACGGGTCCTATACCCCTGTCCTACTGCGATTAAGACCCCTTCCTATAGTCCAGACCTTAATTCCATTGAACATGTGTAGGATTATTCGCAACAAAAAAACAATAAACGCAATAATTCTAATAGTTAAAAAAATATCTAATAGAAGAATGAGCCAGAATCAATGGATCATTTTGCGGGAAATTGACTTAACTATATGTCATTATTAACTAAATCCATGCCAAATCACCTAGGAAAGGTCATAAGGTGCAAGTGTAGCCCAACAAGATATTAACTATCAATTTCATTTTTTTTTTTTTTTTTTTTTTCTAATTTATCGGACAATGTCCCAATACTTTTTTGGGGCAAATTTTGTACCAAAATGTGTCAACCAATGTGACACACTTCTTTTTTTGTTTCAATTATATAGTTAAGTTATATATTATGATAAACTCCTGTGAATTTATATTGTATTCCAATACTGTTTCGTGTAATTATATATGCAGCTGAAAAAATTTCGTTTATTAAGTTTATTGTTTATCTATAAGAATAGTTACTTTTTTGATGTAATAACCACTGCTTCTGGGATTTTTCTCTGAAGTATTTTGATTTATTGACACTATTTTACGTAAAAAAACCAATACTATTTTCTATAATTTGTTTTTAAATTAGAGATCATTTATAAATTTTGTAGAATACTAAATATAAGTACTAGGTTTGGTTTGGTTTGGTTTTGTTGCTCTACGGTCATCTTGTGCACACTTTAGGCTAAACAGACTGAGACCTACAGTTTAACGTGAATTCCGAACCATTTACAAACATTCATGTCATATAAGTACTAGGAAGTAATCTCTTTTAAATTATGTACATTTTTCAATGTAAAAGATTTGGATAGTTATTTATCTCTAAAAAGTTTTGAAAGCAATTTGTATTATATGGAACAGTTTTCCAATTGTAGAACAGGTTTAAACATTCGAAATGTGATGAAAAACCATGTTGCAGAAATGTCGCGATTTTTATGGTATTTTTTTATTTCTTTTTTCAAATAATTTATTACTTAGTTATATTTTTTTCGTTCAAAATTTTATTTATAAACCTTTAAATAGTTAAATAACTATTTAAAGTTTTATAAAGTAATTTTAACTATTTAAAGGGCTATTAAGTGATTTTAACTATTTTAAGGGTTATTAAGTGGTTTTAACTATTTAAAGAGTTATTAAGTTAATTTAATTACTTAAAGGTTATTAAGTGGTTTTAACTATTTAAAGTCAGCACTGCATTAAATACTTTTTTTATAAAATTAACAGCTGTCATTTTTCAAAGCTGTCAGTAAAAGCTGAAATACTGATTACCATTCTGTTTACTCATGCAGGCATAATGTTAATATTTTGCTAAATTTAAATTCCAATCTGATTCTTTTTCGTTTTGTGATCAATAAAATTATTTCGACGTGTTTAGAATAAAACTTCATTTCCTACAAAAATTATTTTTATGACTTTGAAAATTTCTTTAAAGCTTTAGAAATTTTTCTGAATTAATAAGAAAATATAATTTCCTTACGGTTTTTTTTTTAACAGGAAAACATTTTACCTAAAAATAACTTGCGATGGTATTTTTTTATTTATATATGTAGTGCGCATGTTGGACAACTAGATTGTAACTGGCTGTGGCTGGGTTTTGATACTTGAGGCACACGTTTGAAAACTCACAGCTTTATTGACACATGCACAAACACCACACACCTTTAACTAGAGACGTAAATATTTACCCCATTTAAAGACAGATAATCTTTATTATTATGGCTTAGAAGTGGAGTCCTTCCATTATCTTGGAAGGACTCCACTTCTAAGCCTTATATATTAATTCGAAATATTAGAGAGTTTTTGCATACGTACTTTAAAAATGCGGTATTTTTTTCTCCCTAGCGCACATGCTCATAGGAAACATTATTACAGATACGCATGCCCAATTTCCTATAAGCATGCGAGGTAGGGAGGAAAAAAATACCGTATTTTTAAAGTACGGTATGCAAAAACTCTCTAGTAACTCCGGGAGAGAGTTTGTAAGGCAACTGACCATTTCTCCTGAACTCCACAAGGCCTCCACACTCCTGCCAGTGTGTAGGAGGAAGTATGGTTACATATACTATTTCTATAAAAAAAATAATATTCATTTGATTTGATATAAAAATGCCGAATTAAAATATTTGGTATCGATTCAAATATACTTTTTATATTTTTCAAATATTTAAAGATGTGTAGTGACACCTATTGATGTAAAATGGAATACAAATTGAACGACTTCTACTTTCACTGTTAAAAAAGGGAATTTTCCCGCTAGAATAAAAATAGAACGTAGTAAGCGTTCGAAGTAGAATAAACATGTCGTAATTGTGAAAATTGATTATCGTCTTTTATTTTGCCGTCTGGATTTCAATAACACTACGCAACCTTTACAATACCGCCACATACTTGGTTGATGTAGCGACACCTATTGATGTAAAATGGAATACAAATTGAACGACTTCTACTTTCACTGTTAAAAAGGGAATTTTCCCGCTAGAATAAAAATAGAACGTAGTAAGCGTTCGAAGTAGAATAAACATGTCGTAATTGTGAAAATTGATTATCGTCTTTTATTTTGCCGTCTGGATTTCAATAACACTACGCAACCTTTACAATACCGCCACATACTTGGTTGATGTAGCGACACCTATTGATGTAAAATGGAATACAAATTGAACGACTTCTACTTTCACTGTTAAAAAAGGGAATTTTCCCGCTAGAATAAAAATAGAACGTAGTAAGCGTTCGAAGTAGAATAAACATGTCGTAATTGTGAAAATTGATTATCGTCTTTTATTTTGCCGTCTGGATTTCAATAACACTACGCAACCTTTACAATACCGCCACATACTTGGTTGATGTAGCGACACCTATTGATGTAAAATGGAATACAAATTGAACGACTTCTACTTTCACTGTTAAAAAAGGGAATTTTCCCGCTAGAATAAAAATAGAACGTAGTAAGCGTTCGAAGTAGAATAAACATGTCGTAATTGTGAAAATTGATTATCGTCTTTTATTTTGCCGTCTGGATTTCAATAACACTACGCAACCTTTACAATACCGCCACATACTTGGTTGATGTAGCGACACCTATTGATGTAAAATGGAATACAAATTGAACGACTTCTACTTTCACTGTTAAAAAAGGGTTGAATTTTCCCGCTAGAATAAAAAAAATAGAACGTAGTAAGCGTTCGAAGTAGAATAAACATGTCGTAATTGTGAAAATTGATTATCGTCTTTTATTTTGCCGTCTGGATTTCAATAACACTACGCAACCTTTACAATACCGCCACATACTTGGTTGATGTAGCGACACCTATTGATGTAAAATGGAATACAAATTGAACGACTTCTACTTTCACTGTTAAAAAAGGGAATTTTCCCGCTAGAATAAAAATAGAACGTAGTAAGCGTTCGAAGTAGAATAAACATGTCGTAATTGTGAAAATTGATTATCGTCTTTTATTTTGCCGTCTGGATTTCAATAACACTACGCAACCTTTACAATACCGCCACATACTTGGTTGATGTAGCGACACCTATTGATGTAAAATGGAATACAAATTGAATGACTTCTACTTTCACTGTTAAAAAAGGGAATTTTCCCGCTAGAATAAAAATAGAACGTAGTAAGCGTTCGAAGTAGAATAAACATGTCGTAATTGTGAAAATTGATTATCGTCTTTTATTTTGCCGTCTGGATTTCAATAACACTACGCAACCTTTACAATACCGCCACATACTTGGTTGATGTAGCGACACCTATTGATGTAAAATGGAATACAAATTGAACGACTTCTACTTTCACTGTTAAAAAGGGAATTTTCCCGCTAGAATAAAAATAGAACGTAGTAAGCGTTCGAAGTAGAATAAACATGTCGTAATTGTGAAAATTGATTATCGTCTTTTATTTTGCCGTCTGGATTTCAATAACACTACGCAACCTTTACAATACCGCCACATACTTGGTTGATGTAGCGACACCTATTGATGTAAAATGGAATACAAATTGAACGACTTCTACTTTCACTGTTAAAAAAAGGGAATTTTCCCGCTAGAATAAAAATAGAACGTAGTAAGCGTTCGAAGTAGAATAAACATGTCGTAATTGTGAAAATTGATTATCGTCTTTTATTTTGCCGTCTGGATTTCAATAACACTACGCAACCTTTACAATACCGCCACATACTTGGTTGATGTAGCGACACCTATTGATGTAAAATGGAATACAAATTGAATGACTTCTACTTTCACTGTTAAAAAGGGAATTTTCCCGCTAGAATAAAAATAGAACGTAGTAAGCGTTCGAAGTAGAATAAACATGTCGTAATTGTGAAAATTGATTATCGTCTTTTATTTTGCCGTCTGGATTTCAATAACACTACGCAACCTTTACAATACCGCCACATACTTGGTTGATGTAGCGACACCTATTGATGTAAAATGGAATACAAATTGAATGACTTCTACTTTCACTGTTAAAAAAGGGAATTTTCCCGCTAGAATAAAAATAGAACGTAGTAAGCGTTCGAAGTAGAATAAACATGTCGTAATTGTGAAAATTGATTATCGTCTTTTATTTTGCCGTCTGGATTTCAATAACACTACGCAACCTTTACAATACCGCCACAGATGTGTTTTCTGAAAAACTCTCAGACCTTGCTCATGTATGCAAATCTTTTTTGAAAAACATGCAAGTCCAAAAAAAATTATAAAATTTTTCTGTAATATTTTAAAACATTTTGAATTCCTATTTGAATTACAAATTCAAAAGACAGTTCGTTTTAAAGTAACGAGAAAATAAAAACAAATAAAAATTATTATTATTACTATTTAAAATTATTATTATTAAATAATTTTCCCTTAATCAATAATTCTAATTATTATTATTACTTATTTTAAAATTCTTATTATTAAATTTTCAATTATAATAGAATCTTTTTTTTTATTTTGTATAAAAATCAATTAGAAAAAATTTAAACATATTTTTTTCTACTCTTTTTCTTCTTTTTTTCAGGGCCTATGGCGCTCTGTACCACAAGTTTCGGGTTCGAGTCCCGGCGGTGCTATGGTTGCTTGTAGTGGTTCCGAATCCCCTTTAAACTGTAGGCCCCGGTCTAACAGGATCGTAGAGCATTGCGGGGGTCTTGTTACTCCGCGTCCGTAGCTATCTTCAAGCTACACGCACCTCCTGAGTACCAAGGGAATAACGTCGGTACAGCGATTGCCTTAAGGCATCCAAGACAGCTGTCTAAGTGTTTGCCAACTTCATTAGAACAAAAAAAAAGAAGAATCTTCTTTTTTTAGATTAATTAATTCAGAATCATGAAAAAAAAATTTAATTTAAATTTTTTTAAAACCAATAATTAAAAAGAATTTTCTTTTTTACACATTCCATTTCAAATGCTGCCCTTATGAGGAAGTTCTACATCAGCAATAGAGCAACCTCAAGAAAAATGAAAAAAAAATCTTTTTTTTTTTTTTTTTTTTTTTTTTTTTTTTTTTTGAGACGAAGCTAAGAAAAAATAAAAATTTGCCTTTATTCCTTGACAATGATATTGAAATAGCTTTCTCCTTCAATTTATTTATTTAATTATTTTTTATGTTTTTCCATTATCCGTTCTTTTTCTCCAGTTAACCTACGTTACATAGAGCATTCAACTATATCGTTCATTTTTTTATTTGTTCGGCTAATGGGTTTTGATGCTCAGAAAAAGGCAACGGATTAATGGATTGGGGTTATTTTATTCTTTTTTTGAAGAACTTTCGGTTTGAATGAGATATAAAATGAAGTAAACTGTAAACAGTTTTGAATTTTTCCTTTAAAAACATTTGTAAAGCGTTTTGAAAATTGAAAAGCTAGTAATAGATTTGATGGTACTAATATTAAAAACAGATAATTTAATGATGGGATTTTATTTTTGTTATCGTATGTGAACGTAATTTAATGATCATTCTTTATCTATGGTGCCTACGAAAATGCTTACCAGAAAAATAAATTAAAAAATTATTTTAAAATAAATAGAAAAATGTTTTTTAAATCGTCTATCTTAATTAAAAATTATATGAAAACTCAACTTCAGCAAAAAAAATATTGTTGTTGCTACTTATGGCTTTATTGGAACTTAATGCATTTAAATTTGGCCACTTGCCGTAGAAACAAAAAGAACATATAAACAAATCAAAATTACAAAAGTAGAAGAACCAGACATTCTTAACAAAAACGATCAAAAGACCTTAAAAATTGTTAAAAACAAGTTAAATGTTCCAAGGATAAAAAATAAAAAAGTTAGAAGCACCATAATAAAAGTACATGTGATCAGAACATGTTTTCTCTGACTCTCAAGTAAAGAATACCTAAATCACCATTCTGTTGTGAGTCCACTCCCGAGCAAATAAGTAGATGGGCCCTATCCCCTTAACTGCCGCCGGCGTATATATACGCCTCACTCAACCGATGCGTTCACTGCCGCCGGCGTATATATACGCCTTCCCGAAGTACGATCCTTTGCATTGCGCTGCTATAAAGAAAACTGCTCCCACGGTCTTGGAATGCCACAAAATGACCTTGACAATGTTTGAAACGGATTTTGTTATTTCAGAGAAAAGGGAAAGGGTATTGGTAAAGGGGATGTTTCTGAAACGGTGAGTCATAGCTGTGCAGTTTTTGCTTCTGTTTCTGTTTCAGTAGATCGTGCTTTTTTTATTCTTCTTTTGCTTCCGTTTCGTCGTGAAACCAGCTATCAATGCAATGAATGTGATTTTGGTTTATGTGACTTGGTTTATAAAAAACAAGTTTAGACATTTTAAATAAATAGTTATTTCTCCTATCATATTTTACATATGAAACAATAAAGAATTCTTGTTTTAGGAAATATCACACAGCAGATAAGTTCTAACATCTGTTTTATTACACTGTTATTCTATACTTTAAATTTAGAATTTTTTTTTTTTTTTTTTTTTTTTTTTATTTTTTCTGTGAAAGTAAAAAGGTTTTATGTTGCAAAACGCACCTATTTTTTTCCTCCAATACATCGCATAACTACGCGCCTGTATGAAAAACGGTGGCACTGGTGAGCGCATCTCGTAAGTTTTCCTCGGCAGGTAAGGGGCTATTCTTTTTTGTCTGCCTTACATAAAACACATATATCAGAGATCACAATCCCTATTTTGGCCAGTTGTTCGGCCAGATAGTCGGGTCCAATTCTTAATCTAAAATTGGACATAGTATCTTTGCGAGTTTTTTTACTAAATTTTTTCCAGTAATCTACGGTTTTCTCAGAATTCTACTTTGATGTTAAATAATAATTCATTAACATACAATGACTTAATTTTGCTCCGTATAGTTCTCCTAAAAGAGTCAAGGGGGATAGGATACTGTCCAGGATCCTCTGTTCCTTTTTTTCCCCAGAAGATCTGCCCTGTAGTTTCCATCAATTCCAACATTCTCATATTTCAGTATCTATTGAACTTTAGACTTGAATTTCTTATTATACCATCACTAACCTCAATTTCAGGGATTAGTCGCGATTATTGAACTATGTGAGCTCAAGTGGCTATTGAATCTAGTTGAATGTTCTTGTGATATATTGACTAATATTTGATTAACAGAGAGAACGTGATTTAACATGAGAATTAACGTAATTTGTGAAAGAATACTATGCTAGTTTTTAATACTTCAGAAATCATTCACTGCGCTGTGTAAAACTATAAAAGATGATAAAATCTGTAATACATTAAAATAACTAAAATGTTCCAAAATTTTTTTTCCAACTTTTTTTGTCCCATACAATTGTGGAGTTGAAGGAAGATTCAAATACTTTTTATACCATCTCATAAACAAAATTGTATTGGACATTTTTTTTAATTTTTTTATTTATTTTTTTGATGAAAAAACAGTAAAATTTAGAAATTATCCGAACATGTTGCAAATATGGTTATTTCCACAACTGCGGAAATTTTTAGTTTTACATTGTGTCTCCTCAGTTGCATAAAAAAGGAGAATGATAAAAACATACAGCCAAAAATTCTCTGTAATTTAATTCTTAGTACTGCAGAATGTTTACACTTGAATAAAATAGACACTGCGGTATCTAAATCATCTCAATAAGAAAATTTTGAAGAAAAGATTAGTTCGCATTTGTACAGTTTCTAAATAGGATGGACACCACGGTTTCTAAATCATCACAATATGAACATTTCGAAGAAAAGATTAGTCTGAATTTACAGAGTTTAGTTCTGCGACGGGTGAAGTGCATCTCAATATTATTTTAAGACTAGCCAAAAGAATTGTAAATTGAAATTCAGGAGTGGTTGCCAAGTTTTATTTTTCATGTTAGTTGTTATCTGTTATCATAATACAATCTTCGATGTCACTATATATTACGTCTCTGTTCAAATAGATTTTTACAGATATGCATGAATCGCCAAATATTTTTTAGGTAAATGATGTAACAAGTAGGGATCGCAATATCGGACCAAAAGTTCAACACCAGCATACAGTATTTTTTATATCTTAATACAGGTAGTAGAAATTTTAGAAAAAGAAAGGAAATACAGGTGTTTCTTTGTTTTATTTGCCAGTTTTATTAGAGAATGTAAATATCACAAACGAAATTGTAACTTGTAAACTATGACAGTATATAAAGAATCGCAAAAAAGTAAAGGAACATCTTATTTATTTAAATTACTAAAAAGTGTAAATATCAGTCTCAAATTTTTGAAATGTGATCTTAAAAAACATAATGCATCAATTGTACTATCATTAAGCCTGGAACTTAATTTTGTGCAAAAATTACCAGCTGTCGAAAACGCTCTTTCAGCGTCTACGCTAGTGGGTGGAACTGTTAGCAATGCACGAGATACTTTTTCCAAGTATTTTCGTCTAAATCCCTCATCTTCAAATAAATCTATTTCTCGTCGGATTGTTTTGGATATAGCTGATTTCTGTATTGTATTTTGGTTTGTTGAAATTTTTTTAGTTAACGCCAATTCTAATTTATTTATGAGTATATATATAATAAATCTGAAAAATATTTTGAGCTCTAAAGTATGATATGCAAATACAATGTGAATAACAAACTCACCAATTTAAAAACTATCGAAATATTACACACTTTCTTCACAACTACAATCTTGTTTTCACAGATAAGAATTCACAGATAAGAATTCTTTCACAGTTCAGAACTCTAAATTTCTAGTAAATACCGAAAAAACGGTATTTCAACTTGTGAATACCGGTATTACAAAATTGTACAAATGGCACAAAATACCGGTATTCGGTATACCGGTATTGCAATTCCTAGTAACAAGTAGTTATAAATCAAGTTATTTCAAGTAGTTCTCAATCAAGTTATTTCAAGTAGTTCTCAATCAAGTTATTTCAAGTAGTTCTCAATCAAGTTATTTCAAGTAGTTCTCAATCAAGTTATTTCAAGTAGTTCTCAATCAAGTTATTTCAAGTAGTTCTCAATCAAATTATTATTGAGATTACTGGTTATATTGTGAATTAAGCATTAGTGTAGAGCTTAGTTTTTGGTATCTGTAATCAAGTTTAAGAAAATGTTTATTGTCTCTTTGAATGGACGCAATAATTTTATCTATAGTTTACTTATATGATGTTATTGTATGCTTAGTATAAAGTTAGACATCGTTTCGCAGAATTGCATGAGAAAATTGTGTTAATTTTATCCCATTAGTATATCACATAGTTTATATGTGATATTTTTTGTGCATCAGTATATTTTCATTATTTATATTATTTATTTTAATTTTAAAAAATATTCTCTTTTATTCATTATGGTTTGGTTTGTCGCTCTACGGTCATTTTTTGCACACTAAGGCATAATGAGACTGGGACCTACAGTTTAAAGTGTTATTCATTATGGTTTAGAATTTTCGTAAGTAGTTATAATATTTGTACTTAGTTAATTTTTAAAATTTACATTTAGATAATATTTACTTTTCCTTTTTTCAAGTATATTTATTGTTTATATAACAAAGAATAATTTCTTCGGCCCCTTATACTACTGTGCCCAAAAAGTAAGACCAATTTTTATCTTTTTCAAAAACTCCTCCTTTATTCTTCCAGATTTATTTCATCGCCTTCAAAATAATCCCCTCCGGACAAAAGGCACTTATGCCAACGTTTTTTTCCAATCCTCAATGCATGCTAATAAGTCATTGGCTGGGATGGCCTTCAAGGCGCGCGGTGATTCACGTTGAATCTCTTCAATCGACTCGAAACGGTCTCCCCGGAGTGGTCTTTTAAGTTTAGGGAATTGCCAGAAGTCTCACGGTGCTAATTCAGGGGAATACGGTGGTTATTGAACGATATGGGTTTCACTTTTGGTGAAAAAGTCACGACGAATCAATGCAGTGTGAGCTGACGCATTATCGTGATGCAAAAACCAAGAGTTGTCTTTCCATAAATGTGGCGTCTTTTTACGAATAGCTTCCCGCAAACAACGTATAACTCTCAAATAATATTCCTTGTTGACAGTTTGGCACGGCGGAAAGAATTCGTAATGCACCACACCATGGTAATCGAAGAAAACAGTACATATTACCTTGATTTTTGAGAGACTTGGCGTGCTCTTTTCGGTCTTGCTTCACCTTTGACACGATATTCGCTCGATTGATCGGTTGTTTCTGGGTCGTAAGCATAAATAAAAGTCTGATCTCCAGTTATGATGCATTTCTACTTGCCCTGATAGTCAGAAAGCATTGTTTCACACACAGATGTGAAGGACAGTGCGAACAACCTAAAAAAGAAAAAAAAATTAAAATTCCATATACCCGGGAAATTTAAATTGAAAATTGGTTTTACTTTTTTGAGCTCAGTAGTAATTCAACACTTCATTGTTTGTTTCAGATTAATTCTATAGCTTCTTTAAGTTAAAAAAGAATGAACTGAAAAAGAATTACTTTCCAGGGTTAAATTGAAATAAATTTAAAACTTATAAGATTTATTATTACTATTATTATTATTTGCATACTAAAAAGCATAAATATGAATTTCTTTTCACAAAATTTCCTCCTGTATTTCTTTTTTTAAAAATAGTTGAGAAATCTTCGTAAGTGGCGATATTTCCTTCAGAATAACTACATGTTACATTAACCTCCATTCTGATCCAACAATCCCACGGCAAAAACCCAAACGCGCCAAAAACCGCTCGGTCGTGTCGAAAAATAAGCAAAGAAACTTCTCCCATTCTGGCTAATCTCATTAGTTTCACGTTAACATCTTGAACTATTTCTTGCAATGCAATTTGCAGAACTAAAATAGCAACGGTATAAGCCGAATCAATAAGATAGGCACTTAAAAAGCTTATTATCTGTCGCTAAGAATGAAATGCATTTATCAAATTAAGCTCTTGAGTGGACGCTACATTGTTTTTTTTAAACAGATTATTGTTTAATTTTATTAAACTTTGAAGGGGATTCTTTTCTTCGAATTACCAAGAACAACAAAAAATTTTGTGTTTTATCAGTGGACAGGAAAAAGAAAAAGAAACTGAAATTTACATGCATGCCTGTCTAATTAGGGCGATTGTTGTTCTAATGCAACTGGCAATACATAAATTTTTCAATCTAAATTCATTCAATTTTTTTTTCAACTTTGAGCAGAAATATAAATTTTTTTATGTTATAAAAATTTGCACTTACATGTTGCCATCTCAATTATAATGATCTTTCTACTTGGTAAGTTTGTATATACAGCTAAGCATTCCTTAGTGTTATGTAATCTTTTATTTTTGCGTATTGTTTTGTTATTGAATGAACGTACTTGATAATATTTGCGTCCCTTTAACATTTAAAGTACAAATGCTTTAAATATTTTGTTGTTCTAATTCTGCAGGCAATATAGAGACTGTTAATCTTTATACCATAAGTAAGGGCTGCACCGATGCTACTCATTTGGCACTACCCAGGATGCGCGTGTAGCTCGAAGATACTCTACGCACGCAAGTAATACTACCCTCACAGTACTCTACGGTTTAAAGTGGATTCCGACCCACAACAAACATCCTAAATCTTTCCTGAAAGGGATAATCGCTGGTTGTACTTTGTAATCTTAAAATTGTTTCTGCCAAATTATCTTGTCTCTATGCAATTCTAAATCCAATATTTATGACATTACATGTTGTTGTTTTAATGCAGCTGGAAATAAAGAGACAGTAATCTTTATGCCCTAACTAAGGGCTGCACCGACGTTACTCATTTAGCACTATCCAGAAGGCACGTGTAGCTTGAAAATATGCTACGGACGCGAGTAACACTATCCTCACAACGTTTTACAATCCTATTAGACCGGGATCTACGGTTTAAAGTGGATTCCGAACCATTACAAACATGTATATGGCACCACCCGAAATCCGAAACCTGTGATACCGAGTGCCAGAGAGCTAACCACTCGCCTGTCAGTCCCATTGTCCACTGCCTTATGTAGGGCAATTGTTGAAGGTATACATAAATAATGTAAAACGAAGTATAATGACACAGTGGTTAGATGGTGTCACTAAATACACATAAAGATTAGTACGGTGTTCTCATACTGTACAAATAATATGAATACTTTACGGTTCCCACAGAAAAATAATCACTCAGAGAAGATATATTTAATCATTGAGTAAAAAGGTGGACTAAGACTTTCATAAAGTACCTGATTTTCATTTTTATGCCTTAATATAAAGATAGTTAGATTGTTAGACCCTCTGTCACGGTTATAACAAAATGCAGTGCCCAGCTCGTGCCTTAGTGGCAGCGTGCATCGCTGATGAACATTAGGGTAGATATTCAATCCTCTGGCGGCTTTGTTGCAGACACTGTTTCGAAATCCAGCAGACTCTATGGCGTTTGTGAAGTGCAACTTCTGCCTCGTGAGTCGGACTACCTGTTGATAGTTTTGCTGTTTTTCTCCTATAGGAGATGCATATGCGGGATAGTTAACCCTAAAAGTTCTCCTGGAATACACTGCCCTCCTCCTTCGGCGACACCGATCCAAGCCAAACTTCTACCTATGGGTGCTCAATTACAACAGAAGCTGTCCCCTTTCCCTCCATCTATGAGCTGACTACTCATGGGATGTCCGTCCCGCACTGCAGGACACTGAGGATTAGGCACCACAATACACAACGGATATATTTAATCAATGAAAAAAAAGGAGCCTTATACTCTAGTTCAATGTTTATCCCAACAACTAGTGTATCATAAAATTAAAATCGAAAAACAAATCATACAATAAAATTAAAACAATTTTATTATCCAGATAAAACAATAAATTATATAATATGATTTCAGATGTGTTGAAAAAAAATCTTTTCTATTTTAGTATACAGTCTAGATCTTTATTCATTATTAACATACAGCCATGTCAAAAATCTATAATATGAATATTTTATTAATAATAATCTCAGAACATTATCTATACAAAATAAAAATATAGCTATGTCAAAATGGTTTTTCATAAATATTTTTCCTACTCCTATCGAAATCGTATACATAGTCATTACTGCCCACTTATCATTCAAAAAAGAAAGAAAGAAAAGCAATTCTCTTAACACTTTAAAATTATCACTTGAATTTAACATGATAGTAGCATTTCAAATAAAAATTATTACTTCCTTAGTACTCAAAAATTAAAACTTCTTTAGTTGATACACTTGAAAGATCAAGACAATATTACAAACTTGTCAATTCAAGACAATATTACTTATAATTTTTGACAAGTGCCTTTAATGAGAAATAAATAAGCACGAAAATGACAAAGAAAGTATTAATAAGAATTAAAATAAAGACTAAAGCGATTGCGAAAATATTTCTAAGAAATTAGATTAAAAAAATTTTTTTAATTGAACACGTGAATTGATGGTCATTTACGATTTGAAAAACCTAATTTGACTTATTCCCCCCACCCCTTTCAATAGCAAACTCAATTATTACAATGGAATATTAAAAAATAAATCAATTATTACAATGCAATATTTAAAAAAATAACTCAATTATTACAATGCCCTATTAAAAAAATAACTCAATTATTACAATGCACTATTAAAAAAACTCAATTATTACAATGCAATATTAAAAATAACTCAATTATTACAATGCACTATTAAAAAAATAACTCAATTGTTACAATGCACTATTAAAAAACAATTACATCAGCAAGCTATTCAGTCATTGTCTTCAAAAGTAAGGCAAAATTAATGTACTTGCAAAACGTAATAATAACAGAAATTTTTCAAATAACTATAACAAGTTCATAACTGCGATAATCGAATAACTGCATAAATTTTTCAAATAATTATCGCTAGTTCATAATTGCATAAATTTTTCAAATAATTGCAATTTCAAATAACTTTATATTGCAAATAATGCAATTTCAAATAACTTTTTTATATTACAAATAATGCATTTTTCAAATAACTTTGTACTGCAAATAATGTATTTTTCAAATTACTGTACAACAAAATACCTTTCATTTACTAATACACAATGCAGATATTCAGAGCAGAATGAACAACTATTAAAACATGAACCAAATTTTCATGATATACAGCCCCTTTACTAATGAGCTTAGGGAGTGTGGTTTAATTTAAATTTAATGTCTTCGTCTGCGACGTAATGATCCATTAAAACTACGAAATCAATTACGGAACAATGGATAAAGCAACTTCGGTTCACTGGCCTTGACATTAGGAGGAAAAAGTAAACCGAGGCTTTCAATTTTGTTAAAGTTTTCATAAAAATCAAAAACGGGTAATTGAGGTTTTTGGAAATGGATCAGAAGTCTGTCTGTTGCAATAGGTAACTGTTCATTACCCTACATTGAACTATCTTTCACATACAACTAGTTCCTTAATCTATATAGTTTAACGTTTTCTTCATATAGCAAGTATTTTCACAAAACATAAGAACGAAATGAAAATTCAAACAAAGTTGTGCCAAACTCAAAATTAGATCAAATCCATAGGTCCGTAAATCTCTAAAAAATCCGAGAATAGAAAAAGTTCAGAAATAACCTCGTCCAACATAAAATCAGAACCGTTTAAAATATGAGCAGGCAATGTTTGAGCAGTCCTACACTTGGTGCAGGTCCCAAAAATCTTCTGCCCTTCTCCATAGGTGAGATTCATCAAGTGTCCACTGGCAAAACGTGTTAAAGAAGTTTGTTGGCTTCTACGGCCCCCAAAAAGCAAGGCACCACCTGGTTGATCGCTCGAGTATCAATCATGTATTGGGTTGGTTTGTCGCTCTACGGTCATTTTGTGCACACTTTGGGCTTACTAGACCTATAATGTGGATTTCGAACCACTAACAAACATCCAAGAATCGACTTGAAGCCTGTGATACCAAAGGCCAGAGCTCTAGCTAGTTGACCATCAAGTCGTATATTGGAGAGTTCCAGAAATGCTTAATTAATTCTTATTGGATTGGGAAATCTCCAACCAACCTTTCTAGAGAATCCGTAATCTCATTACCACATGTAAAGGAATCTCTTGGATGTGCACCTCGTAATTAACTGAAAGTCTAGAAAGCAATTTCAGGGTGGAAATGCCAGTCCTGTCTTCTTGCTTGATAAAAAATAACACGTTCTATTGTAACATTTCCTAAAAAACAGTAATTTTCGTATAACTATTGCTTATTTTTGGCATAAAACTTTATTTTTTTTTTTCAATTCCTTCAATAGATCACACTCTCCCTATATATATCTTGTTCAAATTTTCGATCGTTCATAAAATACTTTTTATTCATCACTCAAGTTCAAATACGTTTTTCTTTTTAACTAGTAGTGGATGACACTGGATGTTAATACAGTTTTTTCAAATATTAATTCAGTAATTAAATTTAATTATTTATTTTTAGTTTTTTTTAGATTTCAGTTGCATGTATCTACCAATAGATGGCGTCGGATAAACTTAAAAAAATGAAAGAAAATTATTTATAAAGGACTTTCTGCAATATAGGGGGAAAAAAGTAGGAATTGATTTAAAAAAATTTTTTTTTTATATTACTTGTTTCATTATTAAGATCAGAAATTCATTTAGAAATTATTAAAAAAACAAATATTTTCTGGCGTGGTACAGCAAAATATTAAATATCTAAAATTTCAGTATTAATTAAGTAGAATCTTAAAGGTGCTATATAGTTCTGAGATATCGGCTATATATTAATCTATTTAATCATATAATTACTATGATCTTCAAACAACAAATATTTCTAGAATTTAGTGATAAAATCGTTCTTTTACTTTAACATTTTGTTTCCTGTTTTATTATAATTTTGCATATCATTTTTTAAAAATTTCGAGGCTTTAAATAATATCTTTAAATTCCTTTCCTATCTCTGTGAATTGTACTCTTTGTGACTCTCGTCAACGTATGACAGTCGAAAATTTAGACATGTGCACTGCATTGAGTGGTTTTAACTGTTTTATTGAAAAAAACTGTAGAGCTCGTGCACTAATGACATAAGTGATAATCTGTATGTGGCATTTGTTAAATAAAAATATTTTTAAAATTTTTATGGTTTGAAATCTGATGAAATTAATGCAAGATATTATACAAAAAAGTTTTAAGAAAAAGAGAACAAATTTCAAACACTGAAATTTTATCAGGTTTAATTTAAACTAACTAGCAAATCATTCATGCTGTAATTATAACTGGTTTGCTACACCCAGGGCCGGATTTTCCTATAGGCTAACTAGCCTTCAGCCTAGGGCCTCAAGATCAAGAGGGACTTACATTCAAATTATTAGCAAAATTAGAATTGCACTATTCTAAAAACAGTAAACACTAAATCACTGAACTGGAGAAATTCCATACATATGACTAATACACAAACATAAAAATGCATTGGTTAAGATCAACGCGTTCGGCTCATTGGGTCTGTTCGTTTGCATATACTAGATTGTACCAAAGTATAGTTCATACGTTCACTGATTTCTATGACAAATATTGACGTGCCTTATGCCACTAAGCTCTGGTTTGTTCTTTCATAAATAAAGTGCAGATTGGTGTAGATTGAAACAGACAAACGAACAGTAATTTACAAACTTAAAAATGGGAGGTGAAAGGACCTCATAAGTGGAATTGGTCATCATCAATTCATCTAAATCCGGCCCTGGCTACACCCATTACTATGTTCTACGCCCATTACCATTTGTAACACCCATTACGATGTACAAATACCCAAATTGAAATCGATTTGCAAAAGCTTAGTGAAAGAGTGAAGAAACAAATATCGCACTAATAAAATAAATATTTTTTTAATGATTTCTTTTTCTTTTATTTCGTTTATATTTATATATATTTTTATAGTTCATTTTAATATTATATGTGTAGTACATAACTCTTTACAGTGGTGTTTAATATCATTATTATTACAGTATCTATGTTTACATGTAAGAATAAGAGTAAACACAAAAGTAATAACTCATTCTGTTTCAATTTTTCACTCCAAAAATATCTATAGTGGGTCTACATCTGATATGGGGACATATAATTTTATATGCGGCCCGCGGAGTTATCATGCATTTCCAAAGTGACCCGCAAGATCATTTGGGTTGGCCACCCTTGTTCTACCCACATTACTTTTGAAACCCTATAAGCTTTTTAAAAAATTTAAAAAATTGTGTTTTGAAATCTTTAAAATGATGTTTACCGCATTGAAAGCTATCAGTCAATTTTTAATCCATTTGGAATTAACTTTTTTTGAGATTGAATGAAGTTTTTGTTGGATTAATTAGAATTTCTTAAACTGTAAACATGTGATTTATTTAGAAATAAAGTTGTTTGATTAATATTGTCCAGACTACCATTTTACAGACTTTTTTAAATAAAACAAATTAGGTGAATTAAAAAGGTGAAACACTTTTAAATAACTTATCACTAATTCAAAATTATATAAATAATAAATTAAATGCAATTGCAATAAAACAATAAAATATGAAAACGTTCTTTTTAAATTCTGGAGAAAAAAAAGAAAATATTTCCTCAAGACAATGTATATTTTTTCTGACTTATATAGTATAAATCATTTCGCATTATTATAATGAGTATTTATTCCTGTTTATTGTTAAATATAGCAAAAATAATCGAAACAAAATCCAAGAAAACAACATTGAATAAAAATTGTGTGTTGTACATCAATGATTATCTAAAAGACTATTGAACTATTGCAATCTTTCTAATAATCGATAGTTCTTATAATTATTGTTATTACTTTCATTTTGAATATTTTCTCCTTTTCTTATTTCATAAGCTATGGTCATAAAAAAATCAATACAATATATTAAAATGAAGTTATAGAAAATGTTTTCCTGTTCATCAACAAAATTTGGCATAAAAAATAAATGGAACAAAATGAAAGATGCAGCCAAAGAAAAAATTATATATCATCATCCTATATCAATTCTTAACCAAATTTTCTCATAAAATCATGCCAGTAGTTGTTTTTTTCAATCGAATCATTTTAAACTGTATAATAAAAAGCTATGAGAAGAATTTTTTCATTTGATAACAATCGAAATAAAGAAAAAAAAATGGCGTTATTCTAATGTAGTATTATAATTTTCCCTCTTCCTCAACCGTAACCGCCGCTGGCCGCGATTTGTACTCATAGAAGTCTACGCTATTTTAGACATGATGTTCTTTTATTTTATCCATCTAATTTAATGGTTCTTTTATTTAAATGTGGATTCGGTTAAAGTCATGTTCAAATCTGGTACTTTACACAGTTCGGTGATCAAAAGGGAAAAGAAACAGAACTGTTCGTGCAACGTACGTTAATGACTAAATAAGATTCTATTTTCTCTTTCAGAATTATGGCGGTAAAAGTAAAGGAACGAGTTTAAATTAAACCACTTTCTCACATTTATGGCGGATTAGAAAGTTATAAGCATATTTCAAACGCTTTATTTAAAATGGACGAAAAGTGAAAGTTTAGAGGGAATTAGGAATACATTGTTAAAAGACTATCATTTTTAAGAAGAAAGTGATAAGATTTTTTAAATTGATGGAAATTAATATAGTTTGTGTTTCTATGTTGAAATTTAACTTGATTAAATTTTGATCTTATGGATACTATATCCAAATTAAGGAAAATTCTAATAAAATTTGCCCCAACCAAGTTTATTGAAATACACCAAATTAAATTGAAAATAAAACAATTTTAAAATTATATTTGTTTCTTGACTTTAGTCATTGTATTACTCACAAAAGAATTTTTTTTCCTTATATATTCTGTTAAATAATACATCACTATATAACATATTTTCTCTAGATAATGTCGGTAGTTGCATCTTTAGAATATGTGTTTTATGTGTTGATGAATATGTGTTTAGAACAAAATTGTTTTTTCATGGTACTTGATTTATTAAATTTACTTATTTAATTACTTAATATTTTACTTAATTTATTTTAATTAGTACAAAAATTTAGAAGTCTTAGTAATACTTCTGAATTGCCTTAATGATTATATGATCGTGATCCTTTATTAAAATTTTATTTTCATTTAATTTACTTTTTATTCATTATCAAGTAAATTTTATGAATATGTTTTATTAGTTTTCAAGAAATTTTTTTAACAAATTTTATCTTTTTTCAAAGGCATTAATGCAATATTTTTTCAAAATTCACAAAGTTATTATAAATTCCAAATTGAAACTCTAATTCAGCAGTAACATTAATGAATAAACTCTGCTTTTTCAATAAAATACTTATTATGATGCAAAAACTTTTAAATTATTAGTTGTTAAATTTTATAATTGAATTGCCTAATAATAACCATTAATCTTGTAAAAAAATAAGAGAATTTTATATTTTACATTGTTGAAAATACTATAAGTTTACTAATTTTGAAAAGATGCTATATGTAAATAAATAACCAATAAATTTTAATTATTTAGTATTTAGTTTTTGCTTTATACAATTAAATTAAAAAATATTTTTTTAAATAATTTCCTTTTTTACAATACATCTCGATGCTATAAAAGTATTTTTAAATTTAATATAACTGTATTAAAATAATAACCACAAATACTAACCGATTTCTTAACTAAAAACTAAGGAAATTCTTATTAATTATATCATGTCTTATGAACAGAATTTAATTAAAAAACAAAAAAATTAGTGAAAAAAAGAGGTATTTATTTTTTGAAAAACATAATGATTTCAAAATGCCTGAGGAAAAATGAAATTGGATTTGTACAGAGGGTGAAGTCATAGAGCAGCGAATGTACAATAAAGCATGATTAGAAGGTGCAGAGAACTATATTACAACATCTTATCCTAGATTTCTCCATTATCATCATCCATGGTGACATCCATGATGCTTGTGCTCAGACAGCATCTTGGCGACGATTCCTGCAGCCAAAAGCTCCACGATGTTTCCTTGCCTGTGGTGGTGGTGGGCAGTCACTGGCTCCACAATTAAGGTGCCAAGGATGGCCAAGATGACGAGAAAGCAAACCATTTTCTTAGCAGACACCATTTTGGAAGTTCTGTAAATATAAAATAATGTAATACATGGAAATAAAGAAAAATTAGTGAAAAAAATCCATTTATAAAAATAATTTAACTTATGCAGTGAAATTCTATAGCAAACCTTTAAGCATTGAGATCAGTTCAGTAACAAAACTTGATATTTTACATTATTTTTTATTATTTATTTTACATTATTTAGAAATTAATATTTTACATTTTTTTCCCTAATGTTGAAAGTCTTTATCAAAGCATTTCTGGC
Organism: Caerostris darwini; assembly: GCA_021605075.1. Lineage (NCBI taxonomy): Eukaryota > Metazoa > Arthropoda > Arachnida > Araneae > Araneidae > Caerostris > Caerostris darwini. The sequence goes on from BPLQ01013825.1 coordinate 344,203, forward strand.
ATAGGAAAACATATTTTTATAATTTATTTAAATAATTACAATAAATTGAATAAGAATACAGCTGAACTCAATAATGAAATATTCTTTTGGACAATAAAATTTAAAAAAATTATTCTTTAAAAATATTTTATAATTGTAATCAATTATTGAACTATTTGAAATAAATTACAAAATATATAAAAACAGTCGTTTTCGATTGAAAAGTAAATATTCTTATATTTTACAAGTCATTAAATGTCCAAAAATAGCTTTTCCTGTACAAAATTTAAAATACAGAGAATTATAAAGAGTTAAATATTGTTGTCTAAATCTAACATTTTTAGCCAAGCTAAAATAATAACTAAAGAAATAAAGTGCGATTGTCAAAACTAAACTTATATGTATAATAAATAGAAATAATGGGAAATAAAATTTCACGCACAAAAATTTTTTATTAATATTTAATTTAAAGGATAGGATATTTAAAGGATATTTTTGTACATTTTTTCTATACTAAAAAGTAGAAATAAGAAAATTACTTAAAAAAAACAACTTATTATTATATTTAGTTTTAAAGTTTTTCATTTTTGTAAGCTTACTTGTGAGGAAAGATTTTTTTATAAATAAAATAAAATAAAATTTTCTTCATAGTACATGATGTAGCGAATTTCTTTTCAGATAGAAACAGTTAAAAATTCAAAAAAAAATTTCAACCCATTAAAAATATCGCAAAACGTTAATTAAAATAACTTAACTATTTTTTTATATGTAGTAAAAAAAAAGTTTTAAAAACATTTTTCCTTGCACTGAGTTATCTTACATTTAATTAATTTTCTTCAATAACAATATTTCATATTAATTTTCTCTCAGTTTTTTTTTTTTTTTTTTTTATCTTTTTGATAGTAGATCGATCTAAATTTTATTTTCAATTCAATAAAATTTATTTCTCTTTTCCAGTTACTTACCAATCAAAAGTCCATAAAAAAACTAAGAAATTAAAAGAAATTTCAAAAATGCACTCGAGCGTAAAATATGAAGGTTTTTACTATTTTAGTAATTTGCCTCAATAAAGTTATTCGTATTACTTTTTCCTTGTTTGACTGTGATTATTGGAAAGAAACGAATATAACCTCGAAAGTTTTTTTTTAATTTTTAAAAAATATTTGACATCAATAAACATAAGGGAAAGAATAGAACACTAAGATTAGAAGGAAGATATAAAATTAGTTAAATTTAAGATCGTTGTACGGAATATATTTCTATTTCATTAAATCAAAATTACCATTTAAAAAAAAAAAAGGAAAATATACTATTAATATGTATATGATCCCCTATTGAATAGTGAACTATAAAAATATTATTTAGAAGGAAAAATATGTAAAACATTTAAATATTTAATTACTAAAAAGTATATTGAGATTTAAAGTTCCTTAAAAGCATAAGATTAAGCATGAATGAAAAGTATAATTTGTATAAAAATAGGAATTACTGTAAAAAACATATTTTTGTAATATAAAATTAATGATCTTATCAGAAATAAATTTCATTGAATTATAAAACATTTTAATTTTAATGAAACAAATAAATTAATTGGTTTTACAAAATATACTTAAAGAAAATCACAGTTAAAAGACATATTAACTTTAGACTTTTAACATATTTATTTAAAAATTAAAATGCAATATATCAGCACACATTAATTGCACAATTTGAATTATCTTTAAGACAAAAAAAGCATTAAGAAATTTTAATTCAAGAGGGAAAATGGTATACTAATTTTATTTTTGATTAATTATGAATTTTTTAACTAATTATGAAATAAATAAATATTGGAGATGAAAGGTGAGTAATTTTACAACTGGATGTTCATAATAATATGGAACACATTGAAAACATTTCAAATATAATTTTTTAGATAAATTAAAATATAATTTAACATATTTGCTTAAAAAATGTTTTATAAAAAAATGTATTAATTATTTGCTAAGAATCTTTCTAAATGAATTTTATACAAAAATAAATCTAATAATTAAACATAAATATAGGAATAAAAATGAATAATTCTAAATAAAACACTTCTTTTAAAAAAGGAGAACAGCCTGGTTGGATCTTTTAAAGAAGGCCAAGGCCCACAACGGGGCTGTCGAGCCAGTTATGATGATGAAATAAAACTAATCTTATGGGGGACTATATAAAAATTAAGTTTTCTAAAGAAAATGCTTTGGATTTTTAACGCAAGAATAATAATAAAAAATGTTCTTATTAATTCAAAAACTTATTTTAAAATGAGTAATCGATAAATTAAATTATTGGTCAGATATAAAAAAAAAGTATATTCAGCAACAATAAAGATTGAATCCGGTTGAAATTATCTCGCAATTGTAGAAAAAATTTTTAAAGAAAAGTCAAAATCATTTGAGAAGGTTACATTACTTTTTATACTTTCATACAGTATTCCAAATAAAAGATTCTAATTTCTAAACTATTTGGTGATTTTGCTCTTCGACAAATATTTTAAAATTGAAAATGAAATAGAACAAAAATTCGAATGCTGAAAAAAGAGAACAAATATGGATTTTGTTCTATTAGAATAGAAGAACGGTGATTTCTAAAAGATCAGATTTCATAAGACAAGTGGGGAAAGTGTTGCTTTACCTGGATATTCCTTGCGTGCTGATGCAATGTGATGAGGGGTGGGAGAGATTCTCGCTTTTATACTGAAAGAACAAACGATTCGGATCAGTGACTCGATCAGTCACCCTAGAACTTCCCTTTCCCTCTCTCAGGAGGGAGGAAGCAAGAAAAAAAAAAAAAAGACAGAGATCTAGATCCCGATTTAGAATATTCCATAAAACTTTTTCCTCAGATTAGTGTGAAAGCCGTATCCCCAGAGCGGTTCTGAGGTACGAAAGAGCGGGAAACTCGGGCGGGCGATAGCCAATCAGCTGCGCTCTTACACTTCGGAAACGTCAATCAAAGGATCATTGAGCGTTCTTATTGAGAGATTAGGAAGTCGAGATATAACGGTTGTTGTCATTAGTTTCCGTTTGCGTGTTTCTTTTGAAGTAATGGATCGACTCTAATTATTAGTAATGCTCGCGATTTAAGGATTTTGTTGCTTATTTTTGGGTACGCCGGAAGACATAGAATCATTAATTTTTTTTTAGAAGGGTTGGCTTTCAAACCTTGATCTCCGTTTGGTTGCAAATTTAGTAAACATTTTTTTTTCTTTCACATTATCCTTGAATGTTTTAGTTAGTTTTTAATTGCAATTGGAAACAGTTTTGAGCGAAATCGTTCTTTATATGTTGATGCTGCTTTTATCAATCAAATTTTAAATTAAGTCGGAAAGGTACAAGTTCATTTTAAATGAAGATTTTCTTGCATTTTTTTCTGGCATTGAAACTTACTTTTTCAATAAAATAATTTGGGTAAGTCGTCATTATGTAAAAGTAATAATGGATTGTTTTAAGATATTAGTCACAGTGACTACATTATTGCCAACACATTGCGTTTTTTTTTTTCGGGGATTTTAATAAAGCAATGCCTAACATTTTAAAAATATTATAAATTTTTAACTTTGTCTTTGTTGCTAATCCAGTGTTTCAGAAAAGTCCTTAAATAATTATATCTGTTTTCTCATGATTCCGCTTTGATCCTATTTTATGGTGCTATTATCATGTTTTACGATACCAGTCAAACTGACTGCAATATTAACAACCGCGTTTTTAGAGTTTTACAGATAAAACAATGACAATAACAATGAATTATAAATTTTAAAATATATTATAAATTTTAACCTTGGCCTTGTTAGTAAATGGCATTCCAAAAAACGTTCTTAATTAATTATATCAATTTTCTCATGATTTTGTTTTGATACTATTTTATGATGCTATTATCATGTTTTACGATGTTGTCGATGTTTTTGGAGTTTTGCAGATATAACAATAACAAAAATAATGACTAACATTTTAAAATGTATTGCAAATTTTTAAATTTGCTCTTGTTGCTAATCTAGTATTTCAGAAACGTCCTTAATTAATGATATCGTTTTTCTCATGATTCTTTTTTTTTTTTTTTTTTTTTGTATTCAATTGATCTGAAAAACTTACTTTATCTTAAGAAGTCCAACGCCCTTTTATTCATACATATAAATAATTATTATTAAATTATTATTATTAAATTATTATATTTATAAATTATTATTTTGAAATATAAGAAAAAAATAGCATAAATGTTTGACACGCAATTAATAAGAAATATCCATTATTGAAGCAAAAATACTAAAATTTCTGCTTTTTAAGAAGAGTCTATAACAAAATTTCACTGCCAAAAAAAATATGATTAAAAAATCTCTATGGATTGGAAAAGCATGCTGTTTATAAATTAATATTTCCCCTGGTAGTTAAATTTGTATGACGTAAAAGAAAATTTTTTTATTCAAAATCTCGATTGATAGAGAGCGTTACTTCAAATAATCCCACAGAAATGACGTGTTAATATCACTCATACAAAGCAAAATTTGGATAAAAAACACACAGTATACACATGCCTATTACGAAAATATAATAATTATACATGATTTTATTGCGATTTAAAAATGCACATGGTATAGTTGGAAAGCTGACCGAATGTTATTACGGAGGTATCTGCATAAAGTTTCATCGAATTCAGTAATTGCTTCTAGAGAATTGATAAGAGCATCAAAAGTAAAGAAACATGGCGCCAGGCACATTTCTAGATGTAGAGATAGAAGCTTCTCAAGTCTGTTACATTTGGAGTATAAGCAATGATCACAAATGCAGTGAAGTCCCATTCCAACCAAATTTTTTGTGGGTCTTTGATTTACCACATCGCTTATGATCTGTTGTCAAAAGCGTTGTGACAAGGGTCTAAAATTATCACTATAAAGGTGCATGACATAGAATAGTTATATAATACAGTTTGCATTGGAGTTGCCAGTTTGGGGAAATTTTACACCTCAGTGTTTTTTTTTTTTACAATTGTCACTGTCCCCTGTCAGGATGGCGTTTGTGATGTTCAGCATCTTACTTCGTTAGTCGGATTACCTGGTGGGAGTTATCCGGGTGTACTCCGATACGAAAAGCAAATGCGGGGTAGTTCCTCTTAAAAGTCGCCCCTGATGACACTGACTACCTTCTTCAGCGCCACGGAGCCTTCTACCTGCAGGTGTTACATCACAACAGAAGCTACCTCTCCCCTTCCCTTCCTCCATGAGTACACTTATTTATGGACTTAGTCTAGATGTTGCTGTCTGCCAAATGGGATAAGAAAAAATAATATTTCAATTGTCTATTTCTAAGTGCTCCCTTCACAAGGAGCGTGAAATTTTTTCTTTCTCATGTGACATCTTTGGTTCACAACAATCAAATAAGAAAAATAAATAAGACTTTATAAAAAAACTCCATCCAGAGGTGAGGGAGGAATCTGTATCTTTGATGGACTCACGCGCCAAACTTCAATATTTTTGAAAGAGTCAAGAGTCAGGAGTCGGATTAAAAATTCCACTCTCAACTTTTTGTGTAAAAATAATAATTACTTTTTCAAAATTCTAGAAATTAATATAAAAATATGTTAAAGGGATCATTCAATTGTATCTTCCAATAATACAACTACTAGCAAAGGTAATTACTGTGTACCACCAAACCAAGTAGGTGTTAAGAGACTTTTTTTGGCACTGAAACTTATCAAAACTGTCAATCAACCATGAAAGAAGATCTTATAGAAGTTAATCTATTATTAAGAACAAATAAATTTTAATGAAGGAACTTGTGATTAAAATGCACAATTTTCTTTTACTTGTCTTCAGATATTCTATAATACTTTGGTGCCTGTTCATTAAGTACTGTTATTTTTATAGTTTATATATTTTTTGCAAGCGCATTTAGAGTAAAGGTTTATCTTTTGTGTGAATGCAAATCTACATCTTTGAAACCGTAAAAAATTTATTGTCATGCAAAAAATATTTAGAGATAATAAGAATTATTAATCAGCAAGGAATCGGAAATGTTTTGGTCTATTCTCCACACCTTGCTAAAACTCATCAACGCTGGATGACAGAAGCCAGTATATGATTGTTGAACAATTAACAATCATAACTATAACAACTAACGGTAGAGTTAAAAGTTTTAGTTATATAGTGTAGAAGTTAGTTATATGTATAAAAAGTTTACGAACTGATGAATCCTACTATACATGCTAAAAAATGATACATGGCTATTTCAATTTACCTAATTATATAATTTGAATTTTACCTTCTCAAATAATTCTAACATATCATTGGGAAAAATTTACATTTATACGGGAGTGAGTAGTTAATTTGGTTTTTGTGTATATTGATTTTTTGAATTGAATTCTGTACCAATTATTGTTAATCTGAATAATTTCTTGTGATAGAATTTTCAACAAGAATGAAAATGTAAAACTAAAATTAAACAACAGCAATAACTCTCTAAAAGGCCATATTACCACTCAAACTAAACTGATTCAATTCTATAAAAAAAATGTATTCCATGTGGTATTTAAAAGGAGATAATTAAAACATCTAGCTCTTTATGAAACACAAATCATTTAGCAAAGAAACGTTTCTCACTATTATCATCAAAATATTGTAAATTTTACTGGAGTGTTTTCACCAGATATTAAATGATATTGTATGCGTTGTATTTGAGTAATTATAAAACATTACATTAATGTTAGCCATTTATTTTTTTTTTTTTAATATTAGTTATTAATATTCTTAGAAAGATCTTTTATCTCCATGGAGCATCCTGCGTAGCGATGAATTTGCTACCAATCTAAAATTTGTCAAATACCTATTTAAAAAAGGATAGTGATGTAGAAAAATGTTTTAGTAACGTATTTCTAAGGAAAAAGATGTTTTTTTTCAAAATAAATAAGAATTTAAATTTAATACTTTAAATAAAAAAATATCAATAATATAACTGTCAACATTTTGCAGTAAAATTTCACCAGATTATTATTTTTGATTGATTTTTATTATTTTGCAATGTTGTCCTTGCTATTTTTGCGATTCTAATTCTATAAAAATGAGACAAATAATATTTTTTTATTTATAATATTTTTGCTTTTTTAAAATGGATTGTAAGATTTTATTGATCAATAAGAATATTCAATTCACGATAGTATTGGTCATGATAATTTAAAGAGTAATCATAATTAGTAAACATTTAAAGAGTAATAATTTAAAGAGTCATGATAAAGTAAGATAAAAATTCAGCAAACATTAAAAATTTAATAAAATTTTCGATAATGATTCGTAATAATTTTATGAGATAATCATAATAATTTTGTATAGTAACAAAAAATTCAATAAACATTGAAAATTTCGAAATTTTTGATAATGACGAGTAAAATAATTAAAGGGTGTCAAATTTTCAAAAACATCGATATATGGTTTAAAAAAAAATTAATAACGGATACGAATCAAAAACAAGGGTCACTATAACAAAAATTAAGTTTTTCACATGATCTATTCTATAATTTATGATTTATTTCGAGAAAGTTCAGAGTTATTTTGGGCCATTTAATGAATTTTTTTATTTCATAATGTATATTGATTTTATTCCTATCGTATTTATTTTCCTGCATGAGTTCATCTTATTACGATGGCTTTTTGGTTTTGTAAACATATAAATAAATCATGTCAAGCTTCGCACATCAAGGTCGAAATCCAGATGGCGGTTCTGCTTATGCGCGTGAAATAAATGATACATGTGGTGAATTAATTTAGTTATTTCAATTCCTTCTATTAGCTCACACTCTCCCTTTATATATCTTGTTCACATTTTCAATCGTTCACAAAATACTTCTTATTCATCCACTCAAGTTCAAATACATTTTTTTGAACTTGCAGTGTATGACACTGGATGTTAATACAGTTTTTTCAGATATTAATTCATTCATTAAATTTAATTAATTAATTTAATTTTTTTTTCTAGATTTAAGTTGCATATATCTACCAATAGATGGCGGCAGATAAACTTAAAAAAATGAATGAAAATTATTTATAAAGGACTTTCTGCAATATAGTGAAAAACAAGTAATATAAAAAATAATTTTTTAAAGTCAATTCCTGCTTTTTTTTCACTCTATTGCAAAAAGTCCTTTATAAATAATTTTCATTCATTTTTTTTAAGTTTATCTGGCGCCATCTGTTGGTAGATATATGCAACTTAAATCTAAAAAATACTAAAATTAATTAATTAAATTTAATGAATGAATTAATATTTGAAAAAAAATTTATTAACTTCAAGTGTCATCCACTACAAGTTAAAAAAAATGAATTTAACTCGAGTGGATGAATAAAAAATATTTTATTAACGATTGAAAATTTGAACAAGATATATATAGGGAGAGTGTGAGCTAATAGAAGGAATTGAAAAAAGTAGGAATTGACTTTAAAAAAAAAATTTTATATTACTTGTTTTGTTTTTCATACTGCTGAGCTGGTTTAAAGATTTCTAAAAAACTTTTTTTTAAATGATTGCTTGGTTTTAGACCGATGATTGAAATCAGATACCCAGACTATCACTACATAGGTTAATTTTACTTTTAAAAACATGATATGTAATGTTTTGAAAGATTAAAGCAGGGAGCATGATTCAGCTTTTGTTTAGTAGAAAAAAAATTATTTAATGTTTTATATTGTATTGCATAAATGTCTAGACGTTTTTGTCAATAACATGCTATCATGAATATTGGATCTCTATCTACGTTATTATTGTGATTTCTACGATATTTATGGCCCAAAATGTGTTCTGTTTTAAAATTGTGCTCAACAATGAAAATATGGTAGTTTAAGTTAAATAATACATTAAAATCTATAAGCCTGTTTAAATCTATACATTAATGTATTTGGAAAGAAAAAATTTGTCAACAAACTGTTTTAAACATGAATACATATAGATATATACAATAGATGAATAAAAAGTCTTTTGTTTTGGTGTCTGCAAAATCAAATCAAATACTGAAATATTTATTAAAAGGTTTTCAATGAATTATTTTGTGTGTGCTCTGCTCGCTAATAAGTCATAGACAGTGATATACTGTGCATCTCTGTTTTTATATTAAACATAATATTATAACATATATGTATAAATATAATATGTATATATAACACATATACATATTAAAAGTATATAAAATATAATATGAGTATTTATATTTAAAACATAATATTTATGTAATATCAAAAGGAAAAATCGATGAGAAAAATTCCGTAATAAGTATTAAAATTTTTCTTTCAAAAATGTTTCGCTCCGCGTAAGCCTGCCCAGCACCTGTTAACAAGTAATCGATTCGTCCATTTCCGTCCCTAAACCGGATATTTACCTTTTTTCCAAATAACTGGTTGAACTACGTATAACACACTGGTTTTTCACATTAAAGGAGCCCTTTTCAAAACAGTCTATGGCGAGAACGGACTCAATAAATTCATATGTTTCAAATTCCTTCATGTTGGGCTCAAAAACGAGGGGTTTTTTTGTTTGGCTTTTTTTTTTTTTTTTTTTTTAAATTTACGTCGAGGACTGGGTCGTATCGACTATTTCCCTGTGGCAGCCCAATGTGGACTGCACCGACGAAAGCCGTTATTCATTTAGCACTACCCAGGGAGCACGTGTAGCTTGAACTGCTTAGCTTATCCACTTAAAATCGTGTGGCTTATCCCACTCACCACTGTATCCTCCACCTATCCGTGTAGCTTATCCACTTAAAATGAATTACTGTTGTTTTTCTAATGCAGTTGGCAATACATAGGCAGTTTGTCTTTATGCCATGAGCATGGACTGCACGTTACTCATTTAGCACTATCCAGGGAACACCTGTAGCTTGAAGATAGGCTACGGACGCGAGTAACACTACCGCCACAACGCTATACAGTCAAATGAGACCTACGATTTAAAGTGGATTCCAAACCATTACAAACATCCATGGTACCGCGGGGACTCGAACACGAAACTTGTGGCACTGAGGGCCAGAGCATTAGCCACTCGGCCATCAGGCCCCAGGACGAGAAGAGAGGATTAAAAATCACCCAAGTTTGGAAACTGGCGTGGTTCATTTCAAATTTTAATGAAAAGTGTAAGTGCAGATAATATTTAAAAGAAAACAACATGTTATTTAAAATAACCAAATTTTCTAATTTAATAGCATACAAAATAAATGGTATTGGTATTGGTAATGGTATGTGGTATTTAAAAAAAAATGTTGCATTTGAATTGAAAACATTTCAGTAGGTTTTAATGCTGCACTTAAGTCATTTAAATAATCTTTAGAAAAAATGAAAAAAAATTTTTTTTTTAATTTTTCAAAAGTATTGTAATGTATTTATATGATATATATATATCTATATATATATACACGTTATACTTTTGAAAAGTTTAAAAAATAGCATTTTTCACTTTTTTATTACCAAATTTGGATAAATTACGTTTTACGGCAATTAGCGACTTTCATGGTTAGCGAATTTTAACGTTTGATGTTATTTTTAACGCTGTTGTACTGTTCATAGACATTCTTACATAAAATAAATAAAACATACTAACAGTTGAATTTCAACCTTTAATTGTGCTTAATAAATAAGAAGTTAAAATTGCCATTTTAGCATTAAAAATGTCACAGTTTTATCCTAGACTCTTGTATCTCTGAAAAAGTCGTCAATGTTGTAATCCGAATTATATTGCCAATTCCTTTAAGGTTACCGTAGTTTAATTCCAAGAATTGTTCACTGGAAATTTGATAGCCATACGGGTGAGTTTTGAAGAGGGGGAACCTTTTACCAGCATGAGGTTCGTTGAAAAAGTTTATAGAGTTTTGCACTGTTTTTATTGTTTAAATTTGTATTACCGCCCAAGAAACGAAAACTATTCAATCAGTCTAGAATAGACTTTAAACGAAGATCGAGGATAACAAATGCTAGCATTGGGAAAACGAAGATGCTTCCTTGAACTGAGGGGAATCTATAATAGGTCAAGAATGATCAAATTGTTGGAATTGATTTCAGATCTGATTGCTTTAGCCATGGTCAGTTAAATGTCGCAAAATCTAGAGTTAGGAGTGGAAAATATGTATATGACGAGAGAAAAGGAATAATTGTTATTGCCGTTAAATATTGTTTAAATGTTGTCTCTAATTCCTAAATAAATAAACTTACATGACAGTTGTGCAAGTTTCACTAATTAAAAGGATGTTAATAAAAATAAAATAAACAAAAATATTACATCTGGAATCTAAACATTTTCGAATATGTATATAGCATCGCTCACTATTTATGCAATACTAAACAAGCAGCCTAGGCATTCATTTTGCGCATTAAAATATATTTTATTGACATCCACACTGCTAGGTGGAAAAAAACGAGCTTATCGCTTTGATATGAAACTCACCAAATATCTCGTTGATGTGAAAGAAATAACAAGTTTTATTTTCTTATGCCGGTCCAGTTCAGATCCTATGTGCTGGTTGCTTGATGAAAGTAGTTAAATATAATGGCTCATTTTTCAATTTAGGATATGATTCTTAAAATATGAGAATATTTTCTAATTAATTTGGTGAATAATTTGAAAAAAAAAATTAGAAGAATCTAAAATTAAGATATCATAATTCACATGCTGTTATGAAAATCAAAATTTGCAACAAAAGAAGGCAAAAAAATTAATTCTTGTTTGAAATACACATTTGGTTTATCGCTCTAGACATTTTGCGCACACTTTAGGCTAATTAGACCGGGACCTACAGTTTAACGTGTATTCCGAACCACTCCCAATTATCCGTGCCACCACCAGGATTCGAACCTCAAGCCTCAGCAACCAAAGCGCTAGCTAATTGATCATCAGAACGCTTAAGATACAGAAGCGCATATTACTGTGCCCAAAAAGTAACACCAATTTTCAATTTTAAAATTCCCGGGCTTGTGGAATTTCAATTTTGTTTTCTTTTTTAGGTTGCTGGCTCTGTCCTTGACATTTGTGTGAAATTTCACGTCAAAATATTCATTCGTGTTTGAGTTACGCTTGGCTTTGTGAGACGCTAAAACTGATTCCGGCGATTTTTGAAATGTCTCAATTAATTGAGCAAAAAAACTTGCATTCAATTTGTTTGCGGAAACGTGTAGAATGTTGCAGAAGGCATTCGGCGAACATTCATATATCGGAAATAAATGTTTATAAGTGGTATAAACAGTTCAAAGAAGGCAGAGAACGCATTGAAGACGAAAAGCCCTCTGGTCGACCCTCCACCTCAACGGACGAAGCTCATGTCCAAAAAATTAAAGGTTTGGTGCTTGCAAACCCTCGATTTACAATTAGAGACCTTGCTGATGATATTGGAATTTCAAAAGGATCGGTCAATTCCATTTTGGGATTCAAACACGTCAAATTTCGATTGGTACTAAAAGCACTGAATGTACCAGCTCACACTGCATTGATTCTTCGTGCCTTTTTCGCTAAAAATGAAACCCATATTGTTCCACAACCACCGTATTCACACCGAACGACTTCTGGCTATTCCCTAAACTCAATAGATAACTCCGGGGACACCTTTTTCAGTAGACTGAAGAGATTCAAAGTGAATCGGCGCGCACTTTAAAGGCCATCCCTGCCGATGACTTTTTTAGCATGCATTGAGGATTGTAAAAAAAAGGTAGCATAAATCCATTGTGTCCGGAGGGGATTACTCTGAAGACGATGAATTAAATTTAGAAGAATAAATAAATAGTTTTTGAAGAAAAAAATAATTGGTCATACTTTTTGGGCACTGTTCTACGAGCTATTCAATAGAAAATGGGTTAAAGAAGGAAACGGGAGAATCAATTACATGTTAGAGATGTTAGTCAAACGTTACAAAACGATTTAATAGTTAATATGAAATTTTTTCATTTGATAATATGCAGTCTAAAATGTTAATTACTTTTTGTTGCCTTTTAAACATTTCTAAAGACATTTAATTTTTAAAACTTTGTGATTAAGCCAAGTGACGGTTGACGATAAGAATTTTCTACTCTATAATTTTCCTGACAGTTATTGTTGCTTTTTTTCATAGATGCCTACCGGCGCAGAGCAACGTAATTTATAATGAACACCTAATTATTAGGAACGACACTGGGAACAGGGAAATTCGAACCGACTTTTCCTGCAACCCAATGGAAATAAACGCATCTACGAAATCCTAGATTCGAAATTAACGTGCTTATCTTCTTATAGAGGTTTCAACTTGCCCGACTCTTAGACCAATACTATTAGCAAAGCGAAAGACTGTGCACTCGGGAACCAAAACATTATGACCACCTGTCAATAACGAGTTGGCCCACCTTTGGCGCGCAACGCAGCTTCAGCCCGCATTGGCATGGATTAATGCCACCACTTAATACCAGTTAAATGCCACTTCCACCTGATCACGTGCATCATCAGGCGTGTTCATTGCAAAATGTAGGGGTGGTCATAATGTTTTGGCTCTTTGATAAAGATGAATACCGTGGTTCGTAATGCCCCGACCGACGAATCTAAACTGCACATCTAAATGAGATGTGCGCCTGAAAAGTAGCTCCTTCTCACGAAAAGAGCCGAATAAAATACAGCAGTAACATTTAATTTTAAAAAATCGAAAAATAGATTTTTTAAAATTGAAATCAGGGCCTGAATGGCCGAGTGGCTGGCGCTCGGTACCACAGGTTTCGGGTTCGCGTCCCGGCGGTGCCATGGATGTTTGTAATAGTGGTTTGGAATCCACTTTAAAAAGTAGGTCCCGGTCCTAATAGAATCGTAGAGCATTGCGGGGGCATTGTTACTCCGCGTCCGTGGCTTATCTTCAAGTGACACGCGCCCCCTGGGTAATGGAAAGTGAGCACGTCTATGCAGCGCTTCCCTTAAGGCATCCAAGACCAAGCTGTCTACGCGTTTGCCAGTTGCATTAGAAAGAAGAAAAAAAATTAAATTCATTGTATAACATTTGTTAAAATAATTAAAAAAAGCCGCCCTTAAGAGCTGAAATTCCGAGTGACTTTTTCACCCACTCTGTAGCCCTACACAATCACACAGAGAGAGAGAGAGTGAGGTCCCATTTTATAGCGAACGAAGTGGCTGCTTTAAGTGGCATATCACTTCCCCGTCCGCCAGTGGAGCGAATCACTCCGCATCGATGAACTATCCTAATCATTAGCAACCTCTTTCGTTCCTGCTTAAAAAGCCCTGCTGAGAAGGATGCGGATTCCGTCCTTTTTCCTCAAGCTACACATCCATGACCATCTAAGCCCTTTTTAGGGTTACCCGTAACTCCCAACCCACATAGGATTCGGTAAAACTTCCATTTGAACTGTCATTAAGTATGTGAATAACTTAACTAAGGCCTGAATGGTCGAGTGGCTGGCGCTCGGTACCACAGGTTTCGGGTTCGAATCCCGGTGGTGCCATGGATGTTTGTAGTGGTTCGGAATCCACTTTAAGCCGTAGGTCCCTGTCTCCTATGACTGTAGAGCGTCACGGTGCCAAATCAGACTTCTACCTACAGGTGTTACATCACAACAGAAGCTGCCCCCTTTTTCTTTCAACCCTGACTCCATGCGGATTCGGTCTATACGTCTGCCAAGTGGGATGAGAAACAACAACACAACACAACAGAAAACTACACCAGAAATAATAAATTGTAACAGGATGATAACGTGATTGTAGAGCGTTGCGGAGGTATTGTTACTCCGCGTCCAAAGCTTATCTTCACTGGGTAGTGCCAAGTGAGTAACGTTGGTGCAGGGTTTACCTTAAGGCATGGAAGACAATTTTTGTATGGCCTGAATGGCCGAGTGGCTAGCGCTCTGGCGCTCGGTACCACAGGCTTCGGGTTCGAGTCCTGGCGGTGCCATGGATGTTTGTAGTGGTTCGGAATCCACTTTAAACCCTAGGTCCCGGTCTCATATGACTGTAAGAGCGTCAAAGAGACAAGTCAGACTTCTACCTACAGGTGCTCCTTCACAACAGAAGCTGCTTCCTTCCCCGTCAATCATGATTACGTATGGGCTCGTGGGCTTGGCCAGCCAAGTGGGATAAGAAACAACATAACTTAACTGCTGTACTCAATGCAACTTTTCTAAAACCTATTTTTCAATTCCTCGGCCTGAATGGCCGAGTGCCTAGCGCTCTGTACCACAGGTTTCGGGTTCGAGTCCCGGTGGTGCCATGGATGTTTGTAGTGGTTCGGAATCCACTTTAAACAGTAGATCCCGGTCCTAATAGGAGCGTTGAGGAAGCATTGTTACTTCGCTTCCGTGGCTTATCTTCAAGTTAACCCCGGGTAATGCAAAGTGAGTAACATCTGTGCAGCGCTTGCCTTAAGGCATACAAGACCAAGCTGTCTAAGTCTTTGCCAGCTGCATTAGAATAAAAAAAATTCCTTCTATTAGCTCACACTCACCCTATATATATCTAGTTCAAATTTTCAGTCCTTAATAAAATACTTCTTATTCATCCACGCAAGTTCGGATAGATTTCTTTTTTTGAACTTCTAGTGGATGACTCCGTATGTTAATACAGTTTTTCAAATATTAATTCATTCATTAAATTTAATTCATTAATTTCAGTTTTTTTTTTTAGATTTAAATTGCATATATCTGCCAATAGATGGCGCCAGATAAACTTAAAAAAATGAATGAAAATTTTTTTTAAAGGACTTTCTGCAATAGAGTGAAAAAAAAGTAGGGATTGGCTTTAAAAAAAAAATTTTATATTACTTGTATGTGATATAACAATACTTGAAAACACTTATGGTGGTATATATTGTAGATTTGGTCTGTCGCTCTACAGTAATGTTTTGCACATTTTAGGTTAATTAGAACTGGACCTACAGTTTAACGTGGATTCCAGACAAACATCCGCCAGAATTCGAACCTGAAGGCAGTGGTACCAAAGGCCAGAGCGCTATCCAATTGGTCATCAGACCGCTTATATAGTAAGGGATTCTTCAGTGTTTGATGCTCCTCATATTTCCACTGTTATTAAGTATCTGAATAATTGTTTAAATTATAGTTTAAAAAAAAAAATCTTAAGTAAAACTGTAAGAGGTAATCCGTGGGCTTTTTGTGTCGCCTATGCATACCATGAATAATGGAACAGCTGGTGATACAGGCACCTTCCTCTCATTGGCGTGTCGTACAGGAGAAAACCCTGGAAAAACTCCCACTAGCAATCTTGAATGTCAACATGATTCATCATGTCTTAATCAATATCTCCTGAAATCTATCTGAAATCAGTGACTGCAGCAACAGATGCCACCGGTGTATTCGAACACTGGCTGCATAATTTATGTGTAACATCGGTGGAGCTCTTGTGTCACTTATGTATCCCTCAAATAGCCCACAAACGGCGATGAGGGGAGAAGAATGCCTTCCAAGAGGACTTTTAATAGGTGACTATCCCACTAATCGCGTGTTGCATGAAAGTAAACGCAGAAAAACCCCGATAGGGTAGCTTACCATGAGCTTATCGATAAGACGCGATTATCGATAAGACGCTTTTACACATATTGTCACATTCGCTATTGAGCCTCCTCATTTTTGAATGCAGTAACTGCTACCTCCTGCCAGCTACCTTCTCATGTTGTCATGAATAATGCAAGGTACTGCACAGTTCGGTTTGGTTTGTCGCTCTATGGTCATCTTGTGCACTCGTTAGGCTAAACAGATCGGGACGTACAATTTAAAGTGCATTCCGAACCACTACAAACATTCATGGTACCTGCCGGAACTCAAATCCGAAGCTCGTGGTACCGAGCGCCAGAGCTCTAGCCACTCGGCCATCAGGCCCCACAACTTTCTAGGAGAATATTAAGAGTAGCTGGTATTATTTGCATGTCATATGAAGGAAAACTCCACTAGGTAGCCTCACTATCGATGCGAGACGCTTACAAGAACTATTACAATCTCCATAGAGTCTCCTTGTTTCGGAAAACAATAACTGCCATCAGCGGATTCCAACTTGAATAATCCCGGCATATATTTTAGAACTTGAATATTCCAGTCCCCGTGTGACACTTTTGTATGCCGTAATAGGCCCAAAAATGGACGATGAAAGTAGTTCACTAGCTACAGAAAAATTCTTAGGGGTACTGTTCAAAATGTAACACTCCTCACCGCTTTACCTAGGGCTGCGTAGCCTCATACCTGTTAGAAATGCAAGCGTGGAATATCGGTGGCCTTCGTGGATACACGAACAGCTCACCATAAGGCAGGACAAAGCCTTCTAGGAGGAATTTTAGGGGGAACTACCCTACACTTGCGTATGGGAGAAAGTTCTGCCATGTTAACATAGTTTCATATCATTTCATACAAGTGATTAAAACTCTTGTTACTATGCCTTAATTAACATAGCATAATAAGAGTCTTTATTGCTTGTATGAAACATTCTTTTCCAGTAAGACTTTCACATATATGCGTAATTAAAGTAAGCAATCTTCCCTCCTCCCTTCTTAAAATGAAATTTCTCAATTATAATTTGTTATGGCTTGTTTTTCGTTTAAGATACTCTCTGTCCTATCTTCTTATTCTGGGTTTACACGATCCATATTTCGCTACACGTACTATGTGTACGCTATGTGTACTATTGTGTACACGTTGCTATGTGTATTATCGTTTATGCTGTTAATATAGATAATATTACGTTAAATAAAAAATTTGGTTTACACATAATAAATATAAGTACTATATATGTATTACTGTGCTCAAAAAGTAAGACCAACTTTTCTTTTCAAAAACTCTTTATTTATCCTTCCAAATTTATTTCATCGCCTTCAAAGTAATCCCCTCCGGACACAATGCACTTATGCCAACTTTTTTTTTTTAATCCTCAGTGCATGCTAAAAAGTCATCGGCAGGGATGGCCTTCAAAGCTTACGGTGATTCACGTGGAATCTCTTCAGTCGACTCAAAGCAGTGTCCCCGGAGTGACCTTTTGAGTTTAGGGAATTGCCAGAAGTCGCAAGGTGTGAATACGGTGGTTGTGGAACGATATGAATTTCATTTTTGGCGAAAAAGTCACGGAGAATCAATGCAGTGTGAGCTGGCGCATTCAGTGATTTGGGTACCAATCGATATTTGACGTGTTCGAAGCCCAAAATGAAATTGACTGATCCTTTTCAAATTCCAACATCCTCAGCAAGGTCTCTAATTGTAAATCGACGGTTTGCAAGTACCAAATCTTTAATTTTTTGGACGTGAGCTTCGTCGGTTGAGGTGGAGGGTCGACCAGAGGGCTCTTCGTCTTCAACGCGTTCTCTGCCTTCTTTGAACTGTTTATACCACTTGTAAACATTTCTTTCAGATATAGGAATACTCACTGAATGCCTTCTGCAACATTCTATACGTTTCCGCAAGTAAAATTTTATGCAAGTTCTTTGCTCAATTACTTCAGACATTTCAAAAATCGCCGGTATATATATATATATATATATATACAAAATTTCAATGCACACACACTTATTGAAATTTTGTGAATTTGGATGTATCAAGGTTGTAAGATCATATTTATGCCCATCCTACAATAGAAGCAAATAAATCTTATTTAAAAATCTGTATTTAACTTTCTATTATAAATTAGCTCATAGATTGTCACCGATATAACCTCAGTAAAATTAACCATCCAGTTTACTAAACTATATGTCATTTTTCAAAAAAAAAATTGCTCTATGTTTTTCAGTCATTTAAAAGACAAGGAAGACGTTGACGAATTACATATTCAATTAAGTAGAAATAAAAGTTTCTATTTATCGACAATAGATGGCGCTATGAAACTTATCAAACTTTTAAAATTACTATATTCAGAATTTAGCAAGCAATATATAAAATATAACTTTGTTCATAAATGGATGATAATTCTTGTATTAGCAAAATAGAAACTAAAATTTTATCATAATTAATGAAACGTTATACGAACAGAAATTTTTCGTTTTCTGAATTTCGAATACTAATTTTTTCATTATACAATTTTAATTCGTGATATCTATTTTGTACTGATCTTTATTTATTTTTTACTGATCTTCTATTTTGTACTGCTCTTTATTATTATTTAATAATATAGCACACACTCTTAATTTAACTGTATTCTTGTTTTTCATATTTATCAAGGACATATTGTTGAAACATACGAGTCATACATCAAAAGAATATTTGGATAAAAAAAAAAGTAAGTAAATAATTTATGCATTACATTTTTATCTATTTTGTATATTCATGTACTTTACATATTTCATGAAAATTAAATCTCAGACATTAGTGACTTTTCTTAAATAAAATCAAGAAAAAAAAATTAATTTAAAATTCCATTTTTTGAAGAAATTATGCGGAATTTTTAACTTGCTTTTCTCACACAATCTAGTATACCTTGTGGTCTCGATTTTTTAAAATCCATTTTTTTGGGGGGGGGGGGAGTCTTTATGAGAATGTAACCTATTTTGTGTCACCGTGTAATTAAAAAAGGGATAAATGATGTTTTTAATAAAAGGATTCTTACAATGAATCTCTCCTTAAAAGATACAGATTTAAGATGATTTAGAATTATCATAAAAGATGATTTAGGAGTGTTGTGGTGTCATTGTTTAGCCATGAAAATGTCGAAATAGTTTGTAGTCTGTTTTTCTTTTGTTGAGAAGATCTTCTAGATCGTATCCTAAAAGGTATTGGTGAGCTTTTTTTTTTTATTGATATTTGTCAATGTTTTATGAAAAATTTTAAAAAAGAATTTCAAGGAGAACATTGACGTTTTTCAGGTGCAAGTCATGTCTAAGGTTTTTCCTTGCTCATTGAAACAGTGCATATAATTCTGATGGTATTACATTAGCATGCAAAACTTAAGCAACGATGCATTTTTTAAGTAGACAGCAATGAAATAAATCACATAAAAGGTTGCGCTCCGTACAATGTAATATAAATTCAGTAGAAAACGACGATTTGCCAGATTGACGGAGAACCTTGGTTGCCTAGCAACCTCTATCTCCCGCTTTGTGAAAGAGAGAAGTTTCTTAAGCTTTAAGCCCATTGATTAGATAGAAAACGAGTAATATATATATATTTATATATATATTATTAATTTATTTTTTTTAAATTAACTTATTTATTATTTACATTTTTTATTAATTAATAAAAAAATGTATGTATTTATAATTTTTTAATATTATTATTATAATTTTTAAAATTCAGTAGAAAAGTATTTCGTATGCAAATATCAAGACACGAGGGCACGGCAAACACGTGCAACGCAAGGTTATAATAAAAAGGATACGAAAGACGTTATTAAATAGATCCCTTATCGAGTTCCAGTACTGCCGCTGTCTATGAAACCTTTGATGGTCAGCACTACTCAAGCGAAACAGAATTGTGTCAAGCTCTCATGAAGATGAACGAGCACCTCGCCTTCTTACGGAAAAGGCTCCATTATGCCGAAAATGACTTAAAGAGTGTCATCGCCTCTTTTGACGTTGGGCTACGAACTGTCACTGATGTCACCAATGCACAGAAGATGACCGACGATGCCCGGACGGAATTGGAACTGTACCAGAAAGGGGTGAATGATATTGGAGCTTGTCCCATTGTTAATTGCGCTAGGCATAGTGTGGCTAAAGTCATATTAAAACCTAAGGTTAAACGTAGCAGTAACAATAACGTTACTGACCAATTTCAGTTGCCTGCTAAACGCCTAACTGCGAAAATTAATGTTAATCAGAGAAATAGTGCTATAAGTGTAGATAATAAGTTCTCTAACTTAAAAGTGGATGAGGCCTCCGATGGAAACGCGAATTACGCTCCCCCAGAACCAAAACTTCCACCTATAATGGTGAAACCAGGTGATAACCTAAAAACTAAACTTGCGGACATAAATAATGAATTTAAAGGAGACTTAAAAATCAAGCTAGCAGGGGAATATCTTAAGATTTTCCCCAAAGATATTGCCGAACATCGTTTAATTACTGCATTCTTGCGCGCCACTAATACGGAGTTTTTCGTTATAACTCCAAAAAAATCAAAGACCTCTGAAGGCAGTCCTTAAAGGTCTACCAGTTATCTATGAAACTACAGAAATAGCTGAAGGTTTCAAAGAACTTGGCTTTGAGATCGATAAAATCATCCAACTGAACAACCTGAAGACCAAAAGCCCATGCCTGTCTGGCAACTCACCTATATGAGATCCGAAAAAAATGCTAAACTCCTTGAGGTCACTAAATTACTATATTTAACAGTTCGCGTAGAGAAATTTAACAGGAAGCCTGGTGCCACCCAGTGCTTCTCCTGTAACTTATTTCATCATTCTAGTCAAAATTGTAACTTTAAACAGAGATGTCTAAAATGTGGCGAAAATCACTACGTTAAGGAATGTCCAATCAAAGAACGATTAGAAAACCCCACATGTATCAACTGCCAGCAGACAGGCCACCTCGCTTCTTGGAGAGGGTGCCCGAAATTTCCCAAACCAAGGCAGCAGCCCAATAGGGACGCTTCCCGCACAGTTAGTCATTCTACTCAACCCTTCCAAAGCAAGAAAATAACGGAAGGTATCTCCTTCGCCTCAATGGTGAAAGGAGTTCCCCCTCAACAATTTTTATCGATGACCACTACAGCAGGAAATCAGCACGACTCAAGTGCTCCTAATATTAATTCTAATGATAAAGATTCCATCGGTAAAGTTCTCTACATCATAAATGAATTTATTTCTATATTTAACTCCTTAGGAGGAATCGAAAATGTTTACAATAGTTTAAAAAACTGTACTTCTGATTTTCAGAAGATGCAAATAGTTCTTAGATGTTTTGAAAATATTGGTTCTAGCAATAATTAATGGTCGTGCTGATTACTGGGTTAAAAATATGTTACTCGAACGCAAACGGTATTATGTCTAAAATGCATGATTTAATTAACTTCACTAATACTCACAACCCCGATTTACTACTAATCCAAGAAACTCACTTATCCCCTAATCGTAATCCTTATATTCCTAATTATATTCTTCACAGAAATGATGGTAATCAATCACCTAGACCTCGTGGAGGTACAGCCATTTTTATTAAAGATAATATTCCGCATACTAATATCACACCCAATAACTTAACCGACATTCAAACCACTGTTTTAAATGTAAAAACTGATCACTTCAATAACCTTGCAATAGCCTCTGTTTACATCCCCTGTCAAATTAATCCCACTAATTTAATTAATGATCTCAATAACATACTTAATATTAACAATTCTTCCATACTATGTGGGGATTTCAATGCTCATCACACATCCTGGCGATGCAAACGTGATGATAGCACGGGCAATGCAATTGTCAATTTTGCTTTAAAATCTGGTGCCGAAATTTTTGCTCCTACCACTCCCACTAGGATTATTAACTCCTCCTCAACTATCGACCTAACCCTTCTAAATAACTTTCATGTTCCCTTCACTATTGAATCTCTATCTGAATTATCGTCCGATCATAATCCTGTTATTGTAAATTTTTCTATTACCTATCAACCCTTAAATCTTGTGAGAAATATCTCTACTAATTGGTCTAAATTCCATAACCTACTTGCTAATTCTCCCCCTGAAAATCTTGATTTAGATTCTACACTAGCCATTGATGCCGAAGTTAATAGAATTACCGAACTAATGCATAAAGCATACACTAACTCTTCTAACCCAATTAAAAAGAACAATATAAATTTCATTCCTCCACATATTAAAACACTCTCTAGAGAAAGAAACAGAGCACGTAAAAACTGGCAATTCTATCGCGATCACTCCACTAAAACCGTCTACAATAGGGCACAAGCCAAGCTTCGTAAAGCTATTTACGCGTTCACCCAAAACACCTGGACCAATCGTCTTCAGACACTGGACGTTGCTGATGGCTCTATCTGGCAAGCTATAAAACAATTAAAAGGTAAAAAGCATAATATAACCGCGCTTAAGTCGCCGAATTCGTCTCCTGTTACAAAGGACGAAATTAAAGTTGAAATTCTCGCGGATAGTCTTCAGAGTCAATTCCAGCCAAATAATCTTTCTAATCATCTTACTAGCATTACTGTTGAAAATTCAATTCATAAATTAAATTCTCTTCCGAATCCCCATAAAATTACTAATACTAAAGTTGATTATATTTATGATTATATCTCCAATCTAAAAATTAATAAAGCCCCCGGGTCTGATAATATTACTAATAAAATGCTAAAAAATCTTCCTTATAATTTTATTTCTAGAATAGCCAAATTAATTGATGCAATCTTTAATCTAACTTATTTCCCTACTATTTGGAAAAAAGCCATAGTGCTCCCCATTCTTAAGCCTGGAAAAGATCCTTCTGATCCCTCTAGTTACCGCCCCATTTCTCTCCTATCCACTCTAAGTAAATTAACCGAATTTATCATTCTAAAAAAAATAAAAGCTCATTTGACTAAATATTCTATCATGATTCCTCATCAGTTCGGGTTTACCCCTCAACTTTCCACCACTCATCAATTACTACGACTAACGGAATTGATCTCTGAAGGTCTATCTAATAAAATGCTAACAGGAGTCGTTTTCCTTGATGTTGCAAAAGCATTCGACAGGGTCTGGGTCGATGGTCTACTTCACAAATTACACGCTTACAAATTTCCACTCTACATTATTCTTTTAATCCAATCCTATCTCAATAATAGATCTTTCTCTGTTAAAATCAATAACTATTTCTCCTCTCAGAGAGGTATCAATGCAGGCGTGCCCCAGGGCTCCCTAATTGGTCCGTTTCTGTTTAATCTTTACATTAATGATATTCCTATTACTAACAACGTACACCTCAGTTTATATGCAGATGACACAGCAATCGCGGTCTCTTCTAACCACATTCAGGATCTCACTATTAAATTAAATCAATATCTCAAGCAACTTGAAGCTTGGCTTACTCGCTGGAAAATTAAAATAAATGTAGAAAAAACACAAGCTGTACTCTTCACGAGACGCAAAATTCCTCCGCCTAATGTTTCCCTATTTAACCAACGAATTAATTGGACTAACAATACTAAATACTTAGGAGTATACCTTGATAGTAAGCTAACATATTCTAATCATATTGACCACATTAAACGTAAATATAATATTTCTATACGCATGCTTTATCCATTCATTAATAGAAAATCCCTCTTATCCTTGGATAATAAACTAATTATTTACATGTACTATTTGCGTCCCATCATCACATATGCTAGCCCAGTTTGGGGTTCCGCTGCAAAATACCACGTCAACTACATCAAAAGAATAGAAAATAAAATTTTAAGAATGATTACTGATTCTCCTTGGTATTTTAGGAATGATGACATTCGTCACTGTCTTGCCCTCCCCTCTATTCAAAAATTCATGCTCAAGCTTGCAGAAAAATTCTATGCAAATCTTGAACACATCCCGAATGATGAAATCCGTAATCTTCCGAGATACGATTTCCATCTTCCGGAAAATGCTAAACGCCCAAGGGCTGTTCTTCACAACTTGCAAAGCTCCTAGACGAACTGGCTCAGTTGTCGTCATGACCTCTGTGCTTTTATTCTTCATTCCTAGCAACGAAAATCCCATCCTACTGTAGATTCCTTTTTAAATTTTGGATTCTTTAATTGTTCTGTTTATTTTATTAATTTTTGTTTTTTATTTTATTTTTCTCCTTGTTATTAGCTATTTTATTAATTTTTTCTTTGCTTATATTTTTAATATATATTTTAACATGGGACATTGCTCTTTAATCACTTCACCTCCTTTTAACTATCAATGTTTTTTCCTTCACCCATGTTTCTCAGATGCAGATAGGAGTTTTAGGCCCCTTCAGGGCCAGGGCACTCCGAAATCCTGTAAAGACGAGATAAATAGATTGTAAATTAAATTATGCTCCTCACATTAACTATATTAGGGATAAATTTAATAGATGCATTCGTGTACTGTACCCACTCATTTGCAGGAATTCTACTATGTCCTTGGAAAAAAAAAGCTAATTTATCTTGCTTACTTGCGTCAAATACTTGCATATGCGAGCCCTATTTGGGGATCTACTGCTCCGTTGAATTTCGAGATCATACAAAGACTTGAAAATAAAATCCTACGTATGATTACAAATTCGTCTTGGTTTTTCCGAAATGAGGATATCAGACATGCTCTTTCCCTCCCAAGTTTTAAACAATTTATTTATAAAATTGCTCAAAATTTTTATAAATCCATTCCAAATATTAATAATTCCGTTTTGAATGATACAAGCAACTATGTTTACGACATTTCTGATTTTAAAAATCGCAAAGGACCTCGCTCTGTTCTGAATATTATTCATTAACGTTCCGATATCCTCCTTTCCGAATGACCATGCAGTTTCTCCACTGAGTCACAATTTCCTCTCCAATCGTTATTGTTTGTTTCTATTGTTTATCTTTTTTATTACCTACTTGAAATTATAATAATAATATTAAAAAAAGAATTATATATGCAGATTTTTTTTTAATTAATTAATAAAAATTTCGAATAATTAATTTTTTAATAAATTAATAATATACCTATATTGCTTTTTTCTATCTAATCAATGGGCTTAAAAAGCTTAAGAAATTTCCTTCACTCACAAAGCAGGAGACAGAGGTTGCTAAGCAACCAAGGTTCTCCATTAATCTGGCAAATCGTCGTCGTCGACGTTATTAAAGACATGTCGTATACTGATTTCAAAACTCAATTGTAGATAGATATTCCTAACACTTAAAAACTCAATTAATGTGCAAGGTATTAACACAACACTCTTTTTTGCCTTTATTCTCCTTTGCAACACTAGCATTTACAAAATTTTCATTTAAAGCATCCGACTATGAACACGAAAACAATTCTATTGTTGAACTTAAAAAAAACACAAACTAAATTATACTGTTGCCATATTCGGTATTACAAACATTAAACACATGGATTTACACTGTACTATTCGTATATAAAAGTATCGAACGCCGTCTCGAGCGCAATAAAAAAAAATAAACTCTACGTTTCCTATTTGATAGAGACTGCAGCAGTCAATCTTTTAACACGTTCAATTCATTCAATTAAAGCTTCTAATTGATTGGTTTTCAGGTTTTATCCATTCTCTGCCCCGTATCAAAATCTTTATTGCCAGCTTGGATTCTCACGAAGTTCTAACTGAGCTTTAGCTAATTCTAATTTTGTTCTTTTAAATTCTAACACCACGTCTTGTCCGCCTTTTGAATACTCTCTTCCAACTTTCAACATTTCATTCTCACGTTTTTCATGCTACCTCTATATCGTGTGAATATCTTATCTTGATAAATCACTCAAATGCTTTTCACATAAACACAATGTTTATTTAACAGTGCAGACATCACAGCACACATAATAATAATAGAACATATAATGCATTCAATAATATTTCCACTGGCCAAACACCCTCCAGACGTTTCCCAACCACAATTTCAAAACAAAAACTTTTCGATCAGAGCATCTCGTTTCTGCAGACCAGTGCCCTCCGTAGCTGCTTGCTACCAACGTCTCTCGTCATCTCCCTCAGCACTAGTACAGAGAGAATCTCGACTGACAATGCCAATGACGTAACCAAGACATCACAAAGACTATCAGTTTAGTCATCATCAAAACTGGCTCGACAGCCCGTTGTGTGCCTTGGCCTTCTTTAAAAGATCCAGCCAGGCTGTTCTTCTCTTGGCCGTGGACCTCCAGTTTTTGATTTTAATAGCATTAAAATCAGAGTCTAAACAGTCGACCCATCTCTTTTTCGGTCTTCCTCTTGGTTGTTGTCCAAAAGGGGTTATATTGAAAACCTTCAAAGCACTTTCCATTCTCATGAGATGACCGGCCCATCTCATTCTGTTCAGTTTAACAAATTTTAGAATGTCAATATCTCTAAAAAGTTTGTAAAGTTCAAAATTGTATCTTCTTCGCCCATTTCCATTGTCATTGATACCACCAAAAATAGTTCGTAGCCCTTTTCTTTCAAAGATAGCCGACATTTTCTCTTCGCTTGCTGTTAGTGACCCTGTTTCAGATGCATATGTTAATACTGGTCTTATGAGAGTTTTATACAGTAAAATTTTAGTTCTTTTAATCAGGTGGGATCTTAATTGGCTTCTAAGACCAAATAGACAGCGATTGACAGCAATAATCAGTTTAGTAGCAGTTACTTTTCCTTTGACAGCAATATCTATTATTAGTGAGAATTTCTGCTTTTCGTGCATGCCCATCGGCAAGTATGCATGTCCACGGACCATTGTTGGGAAAATAGCAAAGCTTTTCGCCAACAACTGAATTCGTATTCCCAGTGTCAATCTTGGATTCATGGAGGGCCTTGGTCTGTCCCATCAAAAGTAAATAAACATATGAACAGTGAATTCCTACTTTTTTTTCACTCTATTGCAGAAAGTCCTTTATAAATAATTTTCATTCATTTTTTTAGTTTATCTGGCGCCATCTATTATTAGATGCATGCAATTTAAATCTAAAAAAAAAAATAGTTAATTAAATTTAATGAATGAATTAATATTCGAATAAACTGTATTCACATCCAGTGTCCTCCACTCCGAGTTCAAAAATAATGTATTTGAAGTTGAGTGGATGAATAAAAAGTATTTTATGAACGATTGAAAATTTGAACGTGATATATATAGGGAAAGTGTGAGCTAATAGAAGGAATTGAAAAAGTAAAATTAGAAAATCATGGATTTTTTTTAATAAAAAAATTAAGAAAAATTAGAGAAGAAAAGGTAAACGTTATGCAATGGGGTTGCCATTGCTAGAAATGATGACTAAAGGAATAGGTCAGGGTCGAAACCGCAGCGAGAACGACGCGCATGACGACTAAACAAGTTCGTCTAGGCAAACGGTAACTTATAAAGGACCACTCTTGGGCGCTTAGCGTTCTCTGGCAGTGTGAAATCGTACCTCGGAAGATTACGAATTTCAGGGCCTGAATGGTCGAGTGGCTAGCGCTCTGCCGCTCGGTACCACAGGTTTCTGGTTCGAGTCCCGGCAATGTCATGGATGTTTGTAGTGGTTCGGAATCCACTTTAAGTCGTAGGGCCCGGTCTCATATGACTGTAAGAGTGTCACGGAGCGAAAGCCAGACTTCTACCTACGGATGCTCCATCACAACAGAAGCTGCCCTCTTTCCCTCCATCCCTGAGTAGATCACTCATGGGATCTCCGTCCCGCACTGCAGGACATTGGGGATGAGTCACAACAACAACAACGAATTTCATCATTCTGAATATGTTCAAGGTTTGCATAAAAATGTTCACCAAGTTTGAGCATAAAATTTTGAATACTAGGGAGGGCAAGACTGTCATCATTTCTAAAGTACCATGGAGTACCAGTTAGTAATCATTCTAAGTAATTTATTTTAAATTCTTTTAATGTAGTTAATATGGTACCTTGCAGCAGAACCCCAAACCGAGCTAGCATAAGTTATAATGGGACGCATATAATACATGTAAATGATTTATTTTCAAGTGAAAGGGGGGAATTTTTAATAATGAATGGGTATGTCCAGGGCCGGATTTTCCTATAGGCTAACTAGTCTTCAGGGTCTCAAGATCGAGATGGGCCTGCATTCAAATTGTTAGCAAAATTAGAATGACACTCTTCTAAAAACAGTAAACACTAAAACATTGAATAAAAAATGAGCAGAAATTCTACACATATGAATAATAAACAAACATAATAAGTTATTTACAAAGTTAAAAATGGGAGGTGAACGGGCATCTTTTCATCTAAATCCGGCCCTGCACACGCGCCGTTGCTGTTGAACCACAATCGAAACCGATTGTGCTTGATGGATGATCTTCCGTTGAAATAATGTAAAAAGCTCGCGTGGTTAAAGGTTGGATGTCGGACACCGCTCCCTTAAATTGTAGGATTACAATTCCAACATTTTGCCTTTATGACTCCAGGTGTTCAGCAACCGTAAACACGACAAAAGGGGTCTTTTCATGTAGATAGGGTTCCCCTACTTAACTGGAGACCCCCGACAGAGTCAGTCTGCTAACTTAGATGGAATGCAGGTCGAGTACCTATGCACGAAGCGCACATCTAGTCAAAATCAAATTAAAAGTAGGATTTGAGAATAATTAAAAATATTATGTAAATGAAGGAGGGATGATAAAAATATATAAATTAAAAGATTATAAAGAACCGAAGTAAAAATCCAAATTCAATAGATAAAATGATACCCCGTTGGTGAACGTTAGAGCGCAGAGTAGGAATGAATAGCAAAAAGTTAATTCCTAGAAAAAATGGGGAGTCTATGCAATAAAAAAGGAATGATATAGAACCCGTAATGACTTGTGCTGTAAAACCACCATCGGTAATAAGTAGAGGAACAGATACATGAGCTTGAGAACAAATATGAATAAAAGAAAAAATGTTTAAACATACGAAAATCCAGGAGTTCTAAGAAAGAAAATATATCTTTATGGCGGGCGCAGATCTGCTGACCATTTTGTAGTTGAAAATGATATTTATGTTTTCTTTCGTTGTGTGCAAAAAATAGTTGTGCTTTGATTAAGTTATTATTATGGTTTTTCAAGCCAAGAAAGAAGTTTCTAAAGAGATCAGTGATATAGTTGCTCATTGTAACAATTCTGAGATCAACTAACAAAAGTTGCTTCACTAAAAATGCTATAACTCACATACTAATAGTGCAACAGCTGTCAAATTTATACACGTGTCTTTTGAAGGTTAGGGCTAACTAAAAATCATATGGATTTAATACTAGAAGAGCCATCTATGTGTCAGCCTATGAACATGTCAGCCCAACTGTTATAAAACAAAATGTTTCAAAAATACAAATTACACTTAAATTCAGTTATTCAATATCAGTTGAAATATACTTACCTCTGGTGTAGCCATGTACGGGCAGGTCCCACGTTACTGGGCCAGATTGTAATGGATGTGGTTCAGTTGAGATATTTGAGGCACAAATTTCAGAACTAACACTTTTATTTACACGCATACTCACCATACAAAAATACCCGAAAATTTAAAAATTTGCTGCACAGATTTTATGCTTCTTTTTTTTTTTTTTTTTTTTTCTAAAAGTAAGTATTTGTATGAGCAAATGCTGCCATGCATGAAATTAAATAAAACGGCTTACCAATCAAAACGAACTAATAAACATCCATCTGCCATAATGATGATTGTTTGTTTTTAGTCTCTGAATCCAGATATTGGAAAAGTAGCAGGAGGGCAGCGCTAACAAGTTTCCGGTAAAAAGAATAAATTTAAATGTTTATATCAGGGGTGTCCAACCCGCGGCCCGCCTTGAATATTTTTCCGGCCCTTGAGACTCATAACACTTTTACAGAATATATTTATTCTAAAATGGCCAAAGTACAGAAAACCAATGTGTTAAAAGATACATTATGTGGGCATCCATCTATTCAAAAAAATATTTTTCGTTCTAATGTAGCTGGCAAACACTTGGACAGAATAGACTTTAATGCCTTAAGGCAAGCGCTGCAGCGACGCTACTCACTTAGCATTATCCAGGAGGTGCGTGTACCTTGACGATAAGCTACGGACGCGGAGTAACACTACCCCAGCAACGCTCTACGATCATGTTAGACCGGGATCTACGGTTTAAAGTGGATTTCGAACCACTACAAACATCCATGACACCGCCGAGACTCGAACCCGGAACCTGTGGCAGCGAGCGCTAGCCACTCATCCATTCAGTCCCATATTCAAAAATTAACTGTCAAAATTATGAGAAAAAATTAATTTTAATTTTAAAATAATATTCTTGCAAATATAGGCAGATATTGCCTGTTTTATTTATGAGTTCGCAGATTAATTAAATTATATTCTGAGCGAATTCATGATGCGCGCGCATCTTGGAACAACTAATATAACAGGTTCTATGTTTCTCTTTAAGTGACCATCCCTAGATACGAGCAGTTGATTGTTGATAACAGAACAAACCAGACTCTTACTCCAAGTTGTTAAAGCTTTAGGTTCAACTTACATCTGCGAATCGTTCCCCCACCCCCCTAAAATAAAATTGACAAAACACAAAACACGCCAAGCATAACGTATTCTATTCTGCAACATCCATTACGATGTACAAAATACCTAAATTGCGATTGATTTGCAAAATCTAAGTGAAACTATTTCGCTATATTTATATATTTTTACGTTTCATTTTTAGTGTTATATATTTTACAATGTGCTTTCAATCTCATTATTATTATATTATCTATGTTTACATGTAAGAATAACAGTAAACACAAAAATAATAACTCATTATAGTTCAACTCCAAAAAAATGTCTATAGGGGATCTGAATCTAATATGGGGATATATAATGTATGTATGTTCTGATGCATTTCAAATATAGCCCGCAACATCATTTGGGTTGGCCACCCCTGATCAAAATAAAAGCATTACTATATTAATAGTATATTATTGTACTGAATTCATTAAACTATATAATGTGTTTTAACTACATCTATATTCCTGCATTCTCATTTCAAAATAAAATTTTAAGAAAATTAAAAAAGAAAAATTTTTTTTTTCCCTGCATTAAATTGCCCAATATTTAACAAGTGGGCTGAAAGGTTCGTAGACTGACATATAGATGGCGCTACTAGTATTAAATCCATATGATTTTTAGTTAACCCTAACCTTCAAAAGACACGTGTATAAATTTGACAGCTGTTGCACTGTTAGCCTACGAACATGTCAGCCCAATTGTTATAATGGCATCCTGTTGTATTCTCAATAGAGATTAAAATTGTTTATCAAGTAAAAACTAGCAGAATTCGTACCAACAATTATTTTGAAAATAAAACTACTCTGGACCTTGGAATGATAATGTACTTTATTTTCTAATATACGTAGGAAAAAAGTTTACACGTTGTTATTGAAAGATTTATTTTAATAATGAATTACTTTGATTTTATTTTAAGCATTTAAAGAAATTATTCTAAAGAGAATTTTATTTTCCTTTCTAGACATTCTAAAATATTATATTAATAGTTTTTAATTTAATAGGTATGTTAAGAAATTAATATCAGTTTAATTTTTATGGAATAAAAAACAAAGTTATTTGAAAGAAAAATATTTTTATTGATTTGGTCATTATTCCAAAAAACACTTTTATATCACAACAAAGATGGTATAAAATGAATTTGCTATATTGATGAAAATAAGATCGAAGACTTTATCAAACTCTTTTTCAACATTTAATGAATGATACAAGATTACAGGTGCAGACATTTATTTTAATATTTGATTTTCCAATTATTTCATTTGTGGCTATCGGTATCAAAAGCAATAAAATAATGAAACCGTTTAACGTGGCAAGTGTTTTTATCCGGAAATACCACTAGCGTTTTACCATCTATCTAAACATTTTTGCACACAACACAAAATATTTTGCTCAGAAGTATTACTCCAACAATGCCCGAACAAACTGTAATAGTATTGACTGAAATGATGGGTCTAGATTCGTAGTAATCTTCAAATCTGCTGATCCACAACCAAATGCAAAATTAAATTTGATACATTTTTCATTTATTTCATTGAACTGCTTTTATATTTATGCATTTTAGTATAAAGCAGTGTTTAAAATATTTTACACAACTTCAATATAAAGTTTTTTCATGAAAAATTAGTTAACCAAATTCCTTTTATTTCTTATGAGAAAACATTTCATCTTAGCCCTACTGGTTATAAGTCCAAGAATCTGGGACAGATAAAGGACACATACAGTCCATTTTTCATTTTCGTAAAAATACCTAATTTCCTTTTTAAAAGATTGTGTAAATCAGAAATCGAACTTTCCGACAAATGATCTGTAATTTTATTTTGAAAATATAATTCCTCATTTAAAAGTTGGTAATGAGTTGAAATTAATGCAACACTTTATTATGAATATGAATTTTCAATCGCAAAACTCAAGCCTTTACTTATTTTCTCTTTCCAGTCCTTCTAAATAATATATTAAGTGATGCTAATTTAACAGAGCATGTATAGAAGCAGAGCATTTATTATCAGTTTAAATTTTTTGCAATATACAGCAATCTTTTTCATTTCTTTAGATAATTGTTATATGGGTACAACATTTTTTTTAATATGAGAAAAATTTTGCAAGAAAACTCGAATCCTTTGACAGAAAAATATTTTATTCTTTTAAAAAACATTTTACATAAAATACATTTGATCTCGGTTGGACATGTGGAAGAACATCTACTCATTCACAACAAAACTAATGATTATGTGCGTGATCAGAATACAAGTATTTACACATAAAATTCATGAAAACAATGTGTAGACGTGCACCAACTCTGGAAAATTTCCCATTTTAACTATCTTACCCTGCATTCCTTTATTTAATAAAATGCCGAAATCAAGCCCAGCTGTGCATTTTAACATCTAAATTGCAGATGCTAAACATTTAGGGAAAAAACAATGATTCAATTTTGCATACTAAAATGGAGTACAAAAGAAATACATAAAAATTCTGCTTTTAATAACCAAACTTATATTTAAAATGCCAAATATTTCTTAGAACTCTCTCTTTATCTTTTTTTATAAATTTGTAATAAATTGATTTTTGATAACAGATAAATAAAAATTTGCAAATATGCAAAAATTTAAAAAATAATAATAATAATAACTTTTAATGTAAAATGGCATGAGATAATGAGATTAAGACATGAGATATTTATTGGTAATTTTTTTCAAAATATAAATTACATCATTTTCAACATTTATAGTTATAAATTAAATTTTAGTGAAATAAATGGTATTTTGATATAATGCTAAATTTTGCATATGAAATCAGTACAAAGTTTATATTGTATCTTTTGTTCAATACCAAAAGTTTATCTTGCTGTACTCAATGCAACTTTTCTAAAATCTATTTTATGTGATATGATAATACTTGAAAACACTTATGGTGGTATATATTGTAGGTATGGTTTGTCGCTTTACAGTAATTTTTTGCACACTTTGGGCTAATTATACGGGGACCTACAATTTAAAGTGGATTCCAAACCCAAACAAATATCCGGCAGGATTTGAACCTGAAGCCAGTGGTAACAAAGGCCAGAGCACTAGCCAACTGGCCATCAGACCCTCACCAAGTTAGCAATTGTCATTTATTACTTTTATCTCAGCAACCCTAACACAATTTACGATCGCTGTCCAGTTAATGATTAACTCATTTCTAAATAGACTTTGACTAGCATGTACACATATTTAATAGCATGAGTAAAGATAGCAAACTTTTGACTTTGTACTATCATTCAATATTTAAAAGTTGCTTTAAAGAAAAGAGAAAGAAAAAAAAAACACTGAAATACAAAGATATTTCTTTTTCGTTAATGCACAAGATATATTGCTCTAATTTAATGTTCAAAATAGAATATATTCAAACTATAAAAGAATTTAGATACATTTTAATAACTAAATATGTTTCAATCAGGATTCACACAGAAAATTTATTTTGCTAATAATCAATTATGAAACATTTTAATTTCTTAAAGCATTAACTCTTATTATTTCCACTTTCAATAAATTTTTTACAACATGTAACATTTTTACAAATTAAGTCTTTAAGTTATAAATGAATAGCAATCAATTGCAAGTAAAAAAAAAAAATTCATATGTTAAGAAAGATCTTTTAAAAAAAAAAAAAAAAAAATTACAAGCCAAAGTAGAAATGCTCTATTCACACTATCATAAAATAAAACATGATATAGTAATTTAAAATAAGCAAAATTAAAAAGAAATCTGGATTAACTATTTAAAACAATGCAAAACATCAAGCATCCTAAATTTCATTAATTGGCCATTAAACGCCCACAAAATATATAGGCAGTAAACATCATGGCATTTTTTTAAATTTTCTACAAGCATGTTACCAAAGGCTTTGATCATAGATTTTTTTAAGGAATGTGACAATTGGAACAATTGCTATTTTTTTTTTTTTTCTTTTTACAAGGATCTTTTTTAAATCTCAATTCCTTTTTTTACTGCCAACATAGCAACCAAATGGTGCTAAAAGAAAGTGAGAGAGGAAAGGATATAGCAGAAATTGGCTTGATAGCTCTTGACAATTTTTTGCCTGCTGTTCTCTTAGTTTTTTTTATGAAAAAGGCTACTGTCAATAGAAGAGTATGGGCCTCAGTTATGAATGAATCCTCCTACAACTATTAATTGGAACAGCTATAAGCAAGAGGCAAATAGCAATGCAGAAATTAAAATCTTGTTTCCAAAAATTGTGGAAGTTAACGACTGTTCCCGTAAGAAATTTCAAAGCAATGGGTATTTATAAGCCATTTTATTAGTAAATTATTTTCGATTTTTTTCATTTTAATTTCCATGTTATTGTTTTTTCAATGTTTTAGTTTTTGAGTATTTTTAATTTCCTGTTATTCAATTTTCATCAATGCAATATTTTTAATAAAATAGTTTCCATAATTATCTCTATTTGGCTTCCATATTCATTTGCACAAAATGGCCCTTTATAAATACAAAACTCACAAATTTAATAGCCTTAAAGAGATGCTATCAAAGCAAAATTTATTAAAAATAAGCAAATAAGAAAATCATAAACAAATATAGCAATTAATATACACATAAATTAAATTTCAAAAGAAATTAAAAAAATCATCTCAAAATGCAAGTTTAATTAAAAAATTTTTAATTCTAGATAAGATCAAATATTAAGTATTGTACATACATTAATTATATAATGTACATATACACACACATACATTACATTAAATAAGAAAACTAAGTTAAAATATGACTATAGTTTAACCACCAATTCTATGGAAAGGTAAATAATCATTTTAAAAAGCAAAAAAGGATGAGTTGATTACTTGTTAAGAAAACTAGTCAGTCATATGTAGAGCAAAATAAAGCAATTTTGAATGAGAAAATTATGTATTTAGAAATAACAGAAAGGCTACTTGCCAACTTCAATAAAAATAATTTTAATTTTTAATAATTAAAATTAAATTTTAATTATTAAAAATTAAAATAAACTTTTAGATAATTTAATTTCACGTGAAAAATTAGATGAACAAATTAATACCATCATTATAAAGCTTTTTTCTTCCAAATTACTTGTACCCAGTGCAATAATAATTTAACCTTCACACATAAAAATTTTTAATTTATAACATTTAGAAAAGTATAATGAGATTATCATAACAGCAACATCTGCATGATTTAAAAATTGTGAATTATATAAGTGAAAAGTAATATATCAATAATAATAGATACAGAATTATTTTTCTGAAAACAAAAGTAAGAACTGATGGAAGTAAAGCACATTGATTTAAAAGAGAATACAACATTCATAGCCAGAATGTTATTTCAGATTAAAAGTTACATTATAGATGGATTACCAATTTAAAGCTCTAACATGAAGTTAAAACTGTCACAAAATGCCCATTTTCAATCTAACCAAAAAAGATAATAAATAGATAATATATATATACATACATATATGTACACATACATATATAAATGATTAAAAACATAACCATGAAAATTATACTATGAAATTATGGCAAGGAGGTACATCAGTATAGATGAAAAGGAATTTACAAATAAAACAGTTTATCACTTAAATCTGAATGTGTTTCTCGGTGCAAATTTTGGCCAACAAGATATGCAAGCTTGTGAGCATACTGACATGGTGCAGGAACTCTCACGGTACCTGGCCAATTAAAATACAAGTGAGTCATTTTGTAAGCTATACGCTGCATATGATCAGGCTTAATATTGCTTTTATCGTAAACTACTACATAATGAGTTGGAGTTACAGTTCCTTGCCTGACATGTTGAGATACAAGAAAAAAGTCATACCAGTTCTTGCGAGTTACAGAATGGTCTAAAATTGTTCCGGGAGGTGGATTTTTTAACATTTTCCTGTTGTTCTGATATTCTACATTGTACATTCTAGTATTAATTCTCTTTTGGACAACAACCACACTTAATGAAGGAGAATAGTCAACAGAAAAGTGTTTAAAACACGACACAAGTTGTTCTGCTTCATACTTTGACACAACTTCCATTTGCCCGTCACTTACACCATCCCGATACATAATTATTTTTTGAGGCAATCGATGATTAACTTCAAAGTACTTTCGTAAAGAAGATACAAACAACAGTTTTAAAGAATCGCCAAATTCTTGGCCTTGCTTCTGCATCGTAGTCATGCTGAACCATCGAGTACGGTTTTGATTTATGCTGCTTACAAAAGCCAGCACAGATCTACGACCCCTGGAATTATCATGATAAGTATCCATTCCACATATCATAAGATCATTCATAGGAATGTGGACAGACCACAACTCGCCTCCTAATTTACAATTCATCTGCAAGGCAATTTTTTGAACAACACTACGTAATTTTCTAGCATCACTGATGGTTTTTAAATTAATAGCTTGGGATGGAATAGGCATTTCAATACAGCATATTTTCTTCACCGCACTGTAACGATCATCCCTTGGTGTGGGAAAAATAGCTACAACAATTTGAAGTGTTGGATTGATCATATCCTTGATAGCTTCACAATATGTCTCAGTACGATCATTTAAAATCTCTACATATTGAGGTTCTTTCACATCAATGCCCATTTTTGGGCATACATTTCGTAACATTTTTACGAATTCACGAATTTTGCCAGAATCTCTCTTGGGAAAAACCACAGCCCATTTCACAAAATGAACAGGAACAAGAACATTATAGTTTGTAATTTGTCTGCCCCAATCAGCATCTGGGCCAGCACTAACTTTTGCTCCTCCACCAAAGTCTAAAAATTCAGGTTCTAAGCTCCTACCATCTAAATTCATTGGTAAAGAAACCAATTCTAAATTCCAGCTATCAAAACAACTTTTTGCTTCAGGATTATTATGTACATTGGTAATAAACTTTTGCAATGCCAGCTGTCTGCTTTCAGGCTGCACACGAGTATGAACCGCTATGTCCCTCATAACTTTAAAATCATTCCTCATTGCATCAGTTAATCCAGTCATATAACAGAGCTCTGGAATTAAACAAATCATTTGCGAGTCACCTCCTTCTTTGGAATCTCTTTTTTTTGGTTTGTTAATCAAAAGAGGTTGAGCCAAGTCTTTAATGACAATATCATATGATCTTTTATAATAATCAAAGAAAGTGGTCTCCAGTCCATTAGATGTAGTAAAGGATGAATTTGGGTTCAGATTCCATTCAATGTCATCAATTGTATAAGTTTTATTATTATATCGTGTTAAAACAACACAACCAACTAAGGCTTTTACCACTTCATCTCTTACATTTCCTTTACCTACCATTATATTTTGTATCAAATGTTTAGCAGTGATACTTCGCAAAACTCTAAAAGATGCATCACAATTCAACATAACACCACCTTCATAATCTTGTACAGCTGTTACATAACCAGGCCAAATTTCTAAGCTGTGCTGAGGAACTGGAATACCACCTTGAGGATCAAAAAAATTTCTTCCAACCTAAAGTAAAACAAAAAAAAATTTTAATTTCTGAAAAGAAAATTTTAATAAATTTCTGTAATTCACAGATAAAACAGTCAACAGCTTTAAAATTCTAATGCTGACTGTTGAAACATTTTTACAGCAGATCAAATTAATAGTAAACTTTGACAATGAGGAACATTAAATATTTCCAGCTCTATAGCAAATGGTACAATTCCATATAGTCATAAAAACATGGCATCTCATTTACACTCTAAATCTTTCTGAAATATATACCTTCCAGACCTTGTACAGACCCTGAATAAAATGTCACTAGTTATTAGAAGATTTTTTTTATATTTAAACCCATAGTTAACTACATTTTTTGCAGGAAAATAAGAGTATTTTTACGATTAAAATAATTTCAAATTACTCATACTTAATAGAAATAGATTACAAAATAATGTATAAAAAAGAAAACACAAAAAGGAATTGCAGGTTGAAGTATAATTTTACTCTTTAATTTATTTAAACGATAACTGTCCTTAGTTTAACAATTTCAAGATTATCCTTAAATAAATTTTCTTTGAATTTTTAACCGACAGAAAAAAAATGTTTTTACATTTTTAAAGTCAAGTTAAAACTTTTAAGAGAGATTTTTCAATAAAGATCATAAGCAGTAGCAAATTTTATAATAAAAATGGATCAATTATGTATTAATTATCGTGATTTGTGTATTTAATATGTAAAAAAAATTCAATATGGCACAATATAGAAAAATTTTGACGTTCTCCGAAATATCAGTATATGGCAATTTCCAGAAGAAAATGGCTAAATTTTCGTCTTCTTTAGTACATTCATTGCATGATTTTGTGGGCATTCTAAAGAAACAGGGTTTTGGCAAGAAAAACATAAATATGCTGTCTTTTCTTACTTGAATGATCATGACAAAGGCAGCATTAGTCAACACTCAAGAAAGAAAAAAGTTAAAATAGAGCCTATACAGAGAAATTACATGGAAATAGCATTATCATGCCCTCTCGTTAAGTTTAATTTTCTCGTTAAATTTTGAATCTTTTCCTCAAATTACGATTTGCCAAATTTTTACCTTATTTGATTTTCTTTCTCAGAAGGATATTGGACTATAAATTACAGCTTATATAGTGCAATTGAATTAAAATATAATTAATTATGAAAGTGTAAAATGCAATATTAAAATACTTTACCTGAACCATTTTTAAAATTCGCATAACTCTGCGAAATAATAAATTATAAAGATGTAAGCAATCCGATGGTGCACACTTTTTGGTAAATTTGAATACAATTGTAATATCAGATCCATCTGTTGGTAAAGTCACAGAAATTTTTTCTACAGAATTGGGCAGCTGGAGTGGCAGATATAACTTACTGCCATCAAAAGTTTTAGCCTTACCTACCAATTCTTTCACTAAAGGATCATTCATCAAGCGGAACTTCATATTTTTACTATCGATACTTGGTACAAAATTAACATGGTACTCATAAATACCTTTACCAGAATAAGTTCTTAAAAAAACATAGTTCACTTCGAGATTGGTCTTTCTACCAGCACTGCCTCTATATTCTCCAATACTTAGTTCTTTTAACTCAGAAGTTGGAGGTGAAATTGGTAGCTGATTTTCTTGTGGTGGACAAATTGGAGTAACGGGAGTTACTGACTTTGAACTGGAATCTGCCAATAAACTAGTTAAGGCTAAGCCACGACCACGACCAGCAGGTCGAAATGGATCTGAAACTGATGGTGGTAGTGATGCTCTTCCTCTTCCTTGAGAAATTAATTTTTCTAAGAAAGCTCCTCTACCTAACACTTTGGGTTCACTAGATTGATCAGTGTTAGAAGATGATGAAATGGAAGGTTCCTGTGATGGTGGTGATGTTTGCCCTGGTCGACGAGGTTGATTTTTAAGCGCAGCAAGCAACATTGCACCTCTTCCCCCACGACCGAAGCTTTCGAAAGGTTTTTTATCAGACATTATTTATATAATGAAAATTAAAATAGGCTAATCCTGACAAACTCAACAAAAAAAATTGCAAGAGTAACACACAACATCTGAATGTTTTAAACAAGTGGAAAATTGTGCTTCTTTGACGAGTTGAGTTGAGTTGTACTCTTATAAACTCAGTATAATATTTTCATTGTATTGTCATACTGTATCAGATTTGCACAATTAATTTTTTTACGAATATATATATATGTATGTAATTATAACTTGTGAAAAAAATAAGATTATGACAATACGATTTAAAGTTCTTAATTTAAAAGTTTGCATTATTATGCTAATTTTCATCCACCATATAAAAGTACTTTATCAATCACTATTAAGCGATATTAATTGCAGAAATTCTTTTATTCAGTTTCATACAAATTAAAAAAAAGGAAATAATAATTTTTTATGAATTGTATATATATACTCATTTTTCTTTTTATGAAATATATTTTTGAAATCATTAATCGATTATTTCCATTTCGATATACAGACTAATTTACGATAAAATTTGATCACATGATTTTTCACGCAGTTAGACAAATTTATCAGCTGTAAAATTTCATTTGTTATTTATCGTTCACAATGGTAATATAAATTGTTTCAATTTATTATTTACGAAATGTTTCTTTAAAACTGTGAAAATTTCTAAGTTTTTTTTATTTATGACATGTACCTTGCATTTAATAAAACTCTTGTTTATGTTTTAAGTTTGTGAATGACATTTGTGTCAAGTACTTCGAAATACTTCCTTTTCATAAGATCATCAAATTATTTTGTGATTGATAACAATGCATTACATTTTTATTAAATACTGAATTAAATACTTTTACAAAATGATTAATTTCTAAAACGAAAGGTTGTCATTTTGTTCAGCATCTTCCATTTGAATGTCAATTTTATTTGTATCCTTATAAAATCAATCTTGCATTGATTGTATTGTGTTTATATTTTAGTCTTTTGATGAAGAAAACTCTGCATACAATTCTAATTATGTGGTGGGATCCTATAACAAAGATTTTGAGTATGGATCTGATGAACCTGATGCAGAATTTCATGGATCTGATTCTGAAGACCAAAAGCCCAGAATTCTGCTCATGGGCCTTCGCAGGTATAATTAAGTTTAATAAAATGTGTGTAGTTATTAGTAGGAAAAAATATTGCCCTATATTTATCATATTATAAGATTTTTATTCTGACATTATATTGTAATTTATTTTTTGTAATAAAAGGTTACATGGGAATAATGTTGGGTATCAAGATATTAATATTCTCATAATATATTTAGTAACAATCATAATTTTTAAGAAACTAAAAATATTTGCATATGTTAGGTGATTAATATAATGTTTTGCATAAAAATGAATGAATGTATGTAATATATGTATTTGTATAGAAGCTTACATATTTATTTTTATTAAAGTATTTATATGGCAAGTTATAGAGTTAGTCAATTATTATTTTTTCTTTGTTTTTGCATAATGTTATTTCTTTTCTAAGATCCTTTTTTACTAAAATCTATTTAATATAAAAAAAAATTGTCATTTCTATTTAATTGCTTTTAACTAATTTTGAAATGCTGCTTTCAATTGTTATATTTAAAACACATTATAATATAAAATATCTCATTTAGTATGTATAGTTTTTAGCTGGAAATTAATCAACCTTTTGGCCAGATCTGCAAATCAAGGAATTTTAATGTTGATGGGCAATATAGATTTATATAATAGTATATATACAGTGTTTATTTATAGTATAATATACAGTGTTCTGTTTTTCTTTAGAACCTTAAATAAAAAATATCTATCATTTCAGATTTAATTCTTTGATAAACAAAAACTGCTAAAATATCAGAAAATTTAATTTAAAATAAATATTTTATTTTTATTGAATAGATATAGGAGGATATATATTAGAGAATAAATTAAAGGCAAATAACTTCTAAGTATTACTATATTTTGTTTTTTTAATTGCTTATCTGAAACTATAGAATGGAGTTAAAAATGAAATTATGTAAGATGTAGGATTAGTTTGTGAAACTACTTGGTTTCTTAAAAAATTTTAATCTTAATGTTTACAGTTTTGAATGTAACAATTGATTAAATTTTTTTTTAATTTCTGAACTACATTTAAGTAATTTTATATCCTAAAAAAATCATTAAAACATTTCTATAATTTTATTATTAAAATATATAGATTGAATTTTAGTTTTAATACTTCACATTCTTATTTATGAATATAGAATACTTCTTTTTTGGAGCACTGTTTAAGGTTATAAATTTGGTAAAATGTATATATATATATATTATAAAAAAAACATTATATGTCAATTTTAATTGTTGTGAATACATAATTTTCTTTTGTCTAAATGAATGTAATGATACCATTACATTCATCAAATAGAAATGACAGTGTTTTGATAACATTTTTTCATCAATTTTTATATTTTGTTTGTTAATTATCTTTTTTGAAATTCAAATTTATCCTCTATAGATTTTATTATTCTTGTTAAATCCCTCATTAGTATCTTTGGTTTCAACAACTTTGCTTTAAACGCTTGTTCACACAAAGGCGTTGAAACGTGGAGCAATCACTAGCTCCCCCGTGTTTGCCCGAAACCGGTTGAAATCCACAGCTTCGAGTTGACCAACTTTCAACTCTCAAATGCTTTCCGCGTCATGCTACTTGGATTGAGCCAATAGTAGATCTGCCATCTAGTAGAAGTAACTGGAACTCAACTAGGCATAAAGCGATTTCTGACATTTCGGTGTGAACGGGTCTAAAAAATTTTCCTCCCTGCTGCGTGGCGCCTCATGCCTCAGTGGGAGCGAGCCTTAAGAATATATAATAGTCTATTTTGTTAATATATGTTAATTTTGATTGATTTTGTAATTATTATAATTTTTTTTCAGGAGTGGTAAATCATCCATACAAAAAGTAGTCTTTCATAAAATGTCGCCAAATGAAACATTATTCTTGGAGAGTACTAATAAGATAGTGAAAGATGGTATATTTACTTTTTATTTGATTTTTTAAAATGTATAAAACTAACCATATAATAAAAAAAAAAAAATCTTTTTTTCCCTTGATAATAAATAACCTAATTCAAAATAATTTATTTATTCATTTTTTTCTTTATGACTGAACCTGGCTACTTGACAGTCCTATCATGAATTGAATTGATACAGAAAGGAGATATCTATATAAACTCTTCACCAACAATAAATAAATGTCAAAACTATAGCTGTTATTCTATTACCATACAACTGGTTTCTTTCTAAACAATTTTTACCATACTTTACACTTTTGATGTATCTTCACCATCTAGTTTGGCTAAAATGAATAAGTATCATATTCCATTTTCACTTGTACATTCAAATGAAAGAATATTTTTCATTTGAGCAATTCCAGTACTTTTTGAACATTTAGTCATATCAATTCAGATATTTTTAAATAGAAACTGTGCCCATAAGTGTTTAAAAATGTAAATAAAATTATATTCAATTGAGAATGCTGAGACAAAGTTTCATCATTGACTAGTTAATTCCAAATATTGATAAGTAGTTGGGTTCATTTGTGAAGAACATGTACCTGCTATTTTATTTGACATTCAAGAATACTAAATTTAATGATATATTATATAATTTGTATATTTAATTTCTGAAATCTTACTATAGCTAATTTTTTTTAGTCTATTTCACTATCATATTAGACTTACTGTGCATTATTATTATTTTTTTATTTTATTTTTTTTTTTGGTATGACAAGGGGGAAAAAACATTTAACAGGATTTTTTTTTTTTTT
Organism: Caerostris darwini; assembly: GCA_021605075.1. Classification (NCBI taxonomy): domain Eukaryota; kingdom Metazoa; phylum Arthropoda; class Arachnida; order Araneae; family Araneidae; genus Caerostris; species Caerostris darwini. The sequence goes on from BPLQ01013825.1 coordinate 388,508, forward strand.
TTTTTTTTTAAAGATATAAAATTTATTTTTTTTTTTTTTTTTTTTTTTTTTAAAGTCTTCAGTAACAGACTTTACTTTTATATGTAATATTTGTATCAAATTTTCAAAAAATTCTATTATTTTTATTTTTAATAAAAATTTTATCTTAATTTTAAAAATGTCACAGAAATACAAATTGAAAATGAGTATTAAGTAAGCCAGCATGACTTTTGCAAAGCCCCTAGGATTTAATTATACAAAATAAGAATTATCCTAATTAAATTTAAACTGCTATTAAATTGTTGAAAAGTATTTACATTCATCTTTTGATTGTAGGATTAATATTTTCATTTTTTGGGGAAAATAAGAGCAAATTTGAAAATAAATTGTTATATGCTTGAACATGTTATATTTTAAACATGCAGTTTAAATTTTTTTTCATAATAAAATTGTAATTTTATTTTATTTTTTTTTTTACAAATGTTATATCAAATTGCTTTATATTTTCACTTTAATTTTGAGAAATGGAGAAAGATAAAATACATATTATACTTTTTTCATATAGATGTTTCTTTGATAATATTTTTTTTATCTCTCTCACTTGTAGATATATCTAACAGTTCTTTTGTTCAGTTTCAAATTTGGGACTTCCCAGGGCAAATAGATTTTTTTGATCAAACATTTGATTCCGAGATGATATTTGGGGGTAGTGGTGCTCTAGTTTTTGTAATTGATGCTCAGGTCAGTATATTTTGTATTTGTCTTGCTTATTCTAACAGTCAGTTCATTTTTGGAACTTCTTGATTTTCTACAAAATTATATTTAATAGTTTACTAACATCAGCATTGTTTTTTTTTTTTTAATGAGATTTTTCTTATGCTTATTTTAAACTTGACTATATCACATTGGCACCACTAAATAAGTTTGAATTGACTCCATAAGTTTTAAAAGTCCCAATTTAAGTGTTCTAATTCCTGTAATAATTCAGAATTATACATAGATGTGTCACTGGATTCAAAATATGAAGAAAAAAGTTTTATGTCATCAATCATTAGAAAAGGCAGGCAAATATATACCTAGATATCAGTAAATGAAAGTATTTCAATATTTATAACACATTTTACTGATTTGGTGTTATCAAAATTGTCTTTATCAATATGCAGCATTTTCTTTGATAGATATTTGAAGATTATTTTTAATATTCAAAATTATTTATGTTTATTTCAGGATGAATATATTGAAGCTTTAGACAAATTGAAAATGACCGTAGCAAGAGCACAGAAAGTCAATCCTGATATTAAGTTTGAAGTGTTCATACATAAAGTAGACGGACTTACTGATGATCACAAAATAGAAACTCAGAGAGATATACATCAACGAGCAAATGATGACCTCATTGATGCAGGTTTGGAAAATGTCAATTTAAGGTGAGAAAAGTATTTTATTAACAGTTATTTCTACTGATGCTTATAGTGTACTAAATAATGGATTATTTATCAACCAAACTGCTTTTTAAAAAATTTAGTATATATATAACAGGTATGTCCTACAATTGCTCGGTTTCATCGAAATGTTTGATTTTTTTTACTAATAAACAAAATAATTTAAATATAATTATAAAAAACAATAGCAAGAATAAATTTAATTAAAAAAAACAATAGCAAGAATTACAGAAATCCTGAAGAAATATGCTTACTATAATTTTATTAACATTTCTTCATTAAAGATTATAGATCTTTGTATAGTCCTTTACTAACCAAGTTTTAGCTTCATATTCAATAATTTTAATACAGCAATATATATTTTTATATAAAGCTTATACAAAAATAATGATATAAATTTATAATGTACAATAAAATATTAATTTTAAAATGTTATATAATTATAAATCAATGAACTAAATAATCATATGTAAATTTTATATTACACTCAAGAGCCAAAACATTATGACCACATGTTGATAACGAGTTGGTCCACCTTTGGCGTGCAGCACAGCTTCAACCCGCCTTGGCATGGATTAATACCACCACTTAATACCAGTTAAATACCACTTCCACCTGATCACGTCATCCATGCGAGTTCATTGCAAAATGTAGGGGTGGTCATAATGTTTTGGCTCTTGAGTGTATATAATTTATACATATGAAATTGAAAAAAAATAATAATAAGCAGCAAAAAATCTACAGAATACAATGCATGAAACCAGTAATCAATTAGCTTTGCATCTAATTGATTATATGTAAATCAATAACATAAAAAACACATTTTTTTAAATAATAAAGACATTAAATAATTTTAATGTTAAATGGCAGATGAATTTTTTGAATGGAAAAAAAAAAACAGCATTTCGTGTTAATATTTTTGGTTATGGACCAGATCAAAGATTAATAAATGGAGTAGAAAACTTCAACTTGTTTGTGTTAATTTTTAAATTATAGGAATTGCAAATATATATTTATATATATGTTTTAATTTCAGTTTCTACCTCACAAGTATATATGATCATTCAATATTTGAAGCTTTCAGCAAAGTTGTCCAAAAGCTAATACCCCAACTCCCTGCTTTAGAAAATTTATTAAATATCTTTATTACAGTAAGTAACCTGTTATGTTTTCATTTTATTATGTTCTTTAAAATGTATGTTTTTTCCCTCTATATAAACCAGAGTAAAATCTGATATAAAATCATTAAAATATTGCTTAAAATTATTTTTGTGAATATATTAATATAGAAATTGATGCATTCTTTTAAATTAAATCTCATTTGTAAAATAGTTTTATGTAATTTAGCACTTATAGCATTAAAAATCGAAAGAAAAAAAGCTTTCTATTGAATTTATATTAGAAAGCACTTTTAAATTTATATATGTTCTAGCAGGTATTGAATGTTTACCCAGCTTCAATTAAACAGTATATTTATTAAATTTCAATAAGATAAAATATTAATAAAAGTTGTAATAAAGTATATGTAGAATTTTTCATAAAAATATACTCAACTTAAATGATATTCTACTCGAAAGTTCATTGTTCAGTAGGGCTGAAAACTTAATGTTATCTATTAATAAACTGATGTTATAGCTGTATTTTATCTTAGCATCACCTTTGTATGTTGTTTTAAAAAAGCATAATAGCTTTGAAAGTATGTAAAAAGCAAACAAACAATAGCCAAAAATTCTGCTACAAATGCAATATAATTTATTTGTACAAGACACATACATTATATGAAACTAATTAAATCTAATTACTTTGTATTGGTTTTTCCATGTAATGATGCATCTAAATTTCATTACAAATAATTTAAATGGCATTTCAGGTATTTCATTTCTAGTTATATTGAAAAAAAAAAAAAAATGGCAAGAAAAGCAACACACACATGTATGTCATAATGGCATAATATAAATTTATTATATTGCAATACTTTCTAAGATTATTTTATAGCAAGCTTTTGAAATGAACAAAAAATAAATCTTACTAAAGAACAAAAAAACAAAGATCTTAACAAGTTTTACTTTCAATATAATTCCTAAAAATAAAGGGGGAAAAAATGCCTTTGATTTTAATATTGAGAAATTATTTTTTACATTTATGTAGATGAATGCAGACAATTATTGAATTTCTGTAGCTTTAATTATATTTTTACATTAATTTCTTTTTAAAAATTATATATTTATAAATTAGAGAAGTTTTTATGACTGGATAATGCATCATATTAATAAATTTAAATCCTATGAAAGAAAATAAAAGGGGTCTATTAATATTTTAGTGTATAAGTTATGATGATACATGTTTATTATTTATATTTGTATTCATTTTAAAAATCCAATTTTACTTTTAAAAAATTATGGTTTTTATGTAATTAAAAGTTTTAATAATTTTTATGATATTTGGTTATGCATTAAAGGGAAAAAATTGGAATTTCTTTGTCATAATTTTAAAGTTATATATAATATAATACTCACAAATCTGTTGCTTATATAATAAAAGACAACTTAAATTTTTCTAGCAATTATAAATTTCTAATTTCTCATATGTTTTGCAATTTATGATTTTTGAATTCACTAAAATTAAAAATAATAATAAAAAATCATAATAAATACACAAATATTATGCCACTATAAAATCATGAATTTATTTAAAATTTAGGAAATGTAAATAAAGAAAAAATGCTTAACAAAATAAATTAATTAATTAATCTTAATAAATATAATTATTAATTTTATTGATCAGGCGGTTTTAACAAGTTGAAAACTATAATATTGAATATAAATGAGTTTTATTTCTTAATGAAAATGTAAACAAAAACACTAAAGTTCTGTAAACAGTGTATATTATTTAAAATTTCACTTAATTTTATTATACTTTTGTAAAATTTTAATCCAAAATTAAAAAGAATTTATTGAATAGTGATTATGAAAGATACAAGCATGCACACACATATAAATAATAATTTTTAATGTTCCATTTATTTTGTGGTTAAAATACTTGTTTAAATATGCCGTCTTCCTTTAGAATTCAGCCATAGAGAAAGCTTTCTTGTTTGATGTGATAAGTAAAATTTACATTGCTACAGACAGCACACCAGTAGATATGCAGTCCTATGAACTATGCTGTGATATGATTGATGTAGTCATAGATATTTCATGTATTTATGGGTAAATATATTTTTTTTTACATCTAACTCAACTTCGTTTATTAAATTAATCACATAATCTAATTTTTATTTTTGTAAATATCTAAAATAGTTGGTATATATAAGTAAAAAAATAAACATTGCATTTGTATTATAAAAATATTATTACAATGCGTATAATATATCTTAATAATGTTGATACATTATTAAGATACATATGTGTATGTTTTGCCACCCATCACTTGGAAAATTGGCAAGCAGCCGTGTCTGATTCAAGAATAGCAGTGTCATTGAAGAAGGATTTTAATTTCAATAAAAGGATTTTTGGTACTTATGTATTAACGCCACCGCAGCAGAAGTTGCACCAATAAAGAGCTGCCAGTGCGCCAAAATAGAGACTGTTTTGTATCTATGTTAAACTCTATATCGGCCCATTTTCCACCGAAATCCAATTGACTACTTTGTTTTTAAATAAAGTGTTCTATGATTTGTCACAAAAAATTTTAAGTGTAGATTGGCGCACTTAAAAATCGCCAAATCTGTAGCTGCGGTGGCGTTAATACGTAAGTACCGGATTTTCAATAATTTAAATTTTAGATTACACTATATTAAAAGAACTAATAGATGAATAAAATTCGCACACATTATTATTTATTCTTTTAAAGATTTAATTTTAAAATATTTAAGTTATATTTTTTTTTTAGACACAATTTAGCACTGTACATATCTTTTTAGCACACTTAACAAAGCACACACTTAAATTTGATTTGTTTGTTTCTGCCAGTAAATTTGATTTTTACCAATCTATGCAATACATGGTCGGACTCTACATGTGAATGGCTAGATTTATATTACTTGTAATATTTCACCATATAAACTTAAATCATTGCTGTCTATGATTTATATTTTGTAAAAATATTACTCTCATAATTTAATTTTTTTATTAAAAAGAAAATTTGTTTTTATAAATTCTAATAATATATTAACTTGAAAAAAAAAAACTATGAAACATTCTTGTTACTGGAAGATATACTATCAGGCCAACATGGATGAAATTTCTAAAAAAAAAAAAAAAAAAAGGTAAAGTTGCTTGATAACTTATAAATATAATGAATTATTTTATTCTCCAAAGTATTCACCCATATTGCTATACACTTTTGCCATTTGCATGGCAGGTTGTTCAGGCCGGTGGTATAGGTCACTGCTGGGGAGGAGTGTCTTGCAACATTGTCGGAATTAAATTGTTTTCCCATTAAGTTGTCCAAATTACAAAAGGAGTGGCAGTCAGTGAGGCTAGGTGACAGTACTGAGATCAATAAGCCAGGTTTCATGAATTCATAATGAATGACATCTGTGCTAGAACATCTAAACACTTACCATCACCTTTTATGCTTTGGAGTGTATTTTGATTATTCATCCTTGTCTAACTCTGTGCTAAACATTTGTGATTGTCATATTGGATCCATTTCTAATCACAAGTGACAATTTTATTCAAAAATATATCAGATTTGGGATGAGAAAGCAACATCAAGTAAGCTTCAAACTTCATTCAGTTCATGTGGAACCCGCTTATACAACTCTTTGACTTTACCAATTTGAGCTAAAGAAGATAATATTGTTTGTTTGCTAATACTAAACTTCAATGATAATTCATCACTCTGAGATGTGTCAAACTAAACAGTGACCTTTAGTTTGTCATTATTGACCTTTAATTCTGGGTGACAGTGTGGCTCATTTGTGAGTACCTATACGAAATTTGGCGAACCAGTTTGATACTGTCTGCTGCATAAAAACACTAGAGCTAAATACACTATTAATGCTTTGCGCATTTGCGATGCCATAGTTCCACATAAGAACTCTTGCTTCATAATAGTCCAAATTTTCTGATAGTTCTATTTTCAACAAAATTAATTTTTTTTAAAGTTTCATATTTTTTGGAGCTTTCAATGATTTCTTTACACAGGCGAGATTTGTAACTTTCCAATAAAAAAAATAAATGGCAAAATATTAAGTATACGCCAAATCATAAGCTGTTAATGTTGATAATATTATTAGCTATTTATTTCTTCCTTACCAACCAAATATATATTTTGTTACATTTATTTTGATTTGCAGTAAAAATGTTGTAGTTATTTTAAAAGGGAAATTTTTATTGAGTTGGGGTTAGGTGTTTATTTTTCTGTTATAACTTTATATTTTTAGTTGTAGTTTTTGAATCAATATATTTTAATGTTTCAATCGTAGAAAATATGAGTGAATTATTCAAATTCGGATATTTTGGGTATTATGTATCAATGTAGCTATAACATCTTCTAAAAGAAATATGATTGCTTTCTTATATATATATATATATATATATGGAATAAAGAGAGGAGTTTAAGTATTTTAAGTAATTATTAACAGCGAAATTCAAATACAGAAAAAATATATTGAAAAAGAATAGGTTTTAATTAAGCAATTTCTATTTTCATTAACTGGTTTCTTAACTGCTATATTATAAATTCGATTTTATTCAAAAATTTTAGAAAATCTTATTACTTAATAGCTTTATAATTGTATGTTGAGCTTTAATTTTTAATTTTTTTATCAATCTGTCGTGCTTATTTATGAATTTATTTAGTTTGTGGCAGTTGAACAATTTTATTTTATGTGATGAATTTTTAAAATTTTTAACTGCTGCATTTTGTTCTCTTCACAGTCTGAAAGAAGATGAAGGTAGTGCTTTCAATTCTAAGTCATCCAATATTATAAAATTGAACAATAGTACTGTTTTGTATCTCAGAGAAGTAAATAGGTTTCTAGCATTGGTTTGCATTCTGAGAGAAGATAATTTCAATAGGCAAGGTAAGTTTGCACATTATTGCTGTTGTTAATTTAAAAAAAGTTTATTAAAGTTTTGAACTTTATCTGCATTTTAAAAAAAAAAAAAAAACATTTGTAGAAAGTTTTTAATTTATATAAATAAAGACTATGGCCGAGTGGCTAGCGCTCAGTACCACAGATATCGAGTTCAAATCCCGGCTTTGCCATGGGTGTTTATAGTGGTTCGGAATCCACTTTAAACCATAGGTTCCTAATAGGATCATAGAGCGTTGCGGGGAGGGGGGGGGGTTGTTACTCAGCGTCCGTGGCTTATCTTCAAGTTACATGCGCCCCCGGGTAGTGCAAAGTATGTACCGTCAGTGCAGCCCTTATAGATAAAAAGATCACTGTCTATTTGCCAGCTGCATTAGGAGAAAAAAAATGTATAATTTTCAAATATATTAGATTTATTATTGTTAAAAATTGTTATGATTTATTATGGTTTAAAATTTTATAATTTTTTTCTCCCCCAGCTCTGATTGACTACAATTTTCATTGCTTTCGGCAAGCAATACAAGACGTGTTTGATGTGCGCTTCAAATCGCCAAAAAGTTCTCGTTCAATATCACGAACACATTCTATGGTAGATAATGGTTTAACCAATGGCTATGGCGAACAACAATAAATCATTCTAATGAAGCTCTGTAATAATTTATTAATAACTGATAAAATTGCATTATTATGTGTTATCTATGTATGAAATTAAAAACAATATATATTGTTTCCAAAGGAGTAAAATTATAAGTTTACCATATCAAATATACATCAATTTTTTTTTCTTATGTGTGATTGTAAAATTGTGTGTTCATAAAAAAAAATATTTTTTAAACTTAATAACTTGTAAAAATGTGAATTTTCTTATTATTATTCATCTTTTTTGGCTGCATCTCAGACTGTCAAGGCACACATGCTCTCATTGTGTTATGTAAAACTGCAAATAATATTTGATGTGATTATTTCAATGTATTAATATTTTTTAATTCTTAAGATACATGCATGTTGATTTGAATTTCATTAAATGACATGACAACTTGAATATATTTATCATAAATGTATAGTTAAATGTTTGCTTTTACTTTTTTTTCTAAGCCCATGTTTGGCTAAATACCATAATGTAAAGCTAATCAAAAGCTGCATGTATTGTCACGTATAGCCAAATGCTCATGTACAAAGATATATGAACTGACCACATGTATAGTTTGTTCTGATTATTTGAATTCTCACGATCAGAACAAATATTTTAACTTATAACTTGTAAATAATTGTGCTATCATACAATTAATGAATGTTGTGTACAAATAAATTTATATTATTACTCTAAGCATGTCTCTTATTGGAAAAGAAAATCTTAATTTTTCCTTTTTTTAACATGAAGCATTAGATTCCTTTATTGCTCGTCAAATTATATTGAATATTCATAAATTGACATTGTTTGTTCATTAGATCTAAACATGCTTGCTGACTCTCTTTTTAGCTATGCTAGAGATTGCAGTTAAATAAGAATTTATATCTGTGAAAAATCTTAAAATCAACAATAAATTTACCTCTAAGTGATAACATGGTACACTTTCAAAATTTATTTCTGTAATACTTGCATAACCACACTAGCCATTAAGTCGGACATATTCAAACATAGAAGTGTAATGGGGAGAAAAGTGATTTCAGAATGTGTTTATATAATTTCTTATTTTGTGCAATTGGGCTTAAATAATTCCATTTCATTCGTGTCCACTGCCCTTCAATGTGTGATACATTTAGTATGTTTGTAGTAAGTACAATACGATACATTTTGATTGGCATAACTTTCTGTGCAATGCTACTACCTACCACGATACATATCGCTCCTGTCCGCAGAATGTATTCCTAGTGATACATTTAGTATTTTCAAATTATTATTTTGAAAATATTGTTTCTAAATTGATTAAAGTACTTGCAATTATTTAAAATAAATAGTTTTGAAGTATTTCAAAGCATTTAATTTGTAATGTAATTCAATTGTTAAAAGTGCACGCATAGCAGAAGGCTAACTATTCCAATCAGTCTTCGATCAAATGAATTGGCAAGCTAACTAGAATTCATGTTGGACACTCAAGCAAGGAAATTCAGGGAATTTTCGAGAAAAAAAAACTAAACTTTATTTTGAAAAATTAAATGAAAAAATTCCGGATCCAAACATAGGAAAAGTTGCTAAATTAGGGAAATCCAGTACTGTCACATCTGCCTTAAAAATATTTTTTTATATATGAAAAATATGTAGAATTTGTCATGGGTAAGCAAAGCCTTCATACGAAAAGGGGGGAAAAAACCCATCAAAAAGCTTATAAGCAAAATTGAATCAACAAGTATAAATTAATTTTCATGGTACTTCATTGAATAATAGCCTATTTACTTCAAAAGGTAAATAATCAATCCTTGTGAAAAATTTTAAAATTTGAAAAGGTCACCGAGGCAGAAATTCTGTGGATCACTATGCAGTAGAACACTCATCATTTAGATTTAAAATGTTACAAGATACTTGAAATCTGTATTTTTATAGCATTCTTATGCTAAATATTTACTGGAAAGTTTCACGGATGCTTTGGTATCTCTATCTGACCGGAAAAAATTAGTGCAGATATCTATGGATGGACCCAATAACATTTTTAAAGGGATTAAAAGAATAATTATCATCAGAGATTCAAGTATTTAGACATGAGAACTTGTGAACTGCAAACAATGTATTGTACCTTTAAGGCTGGGATCAAGGAAATAATAGAATTTTTAGAAACTTATATTATTTATTCCAGTGCGAAAACTAGACTTTATGCATTGCACGGGTTGTTAAATATTTTCCAAAAAAATTTGCTTTGTTCAATGGTTCGAAAACTCGACAGTAAAAAATTAAATTGAAAATTCTGCCAAACATTGTTTGAGTTTTTCAAGCCATCTTTTAAAGATAAAAAATGCTATATCAAGCATAAGGATTTCTTTCTAATTTCAAACTGCATTAAAAAGTTCAAAGGTAGTCTTGGTTTATATATAGCTTCATAAGTTGAACCATTTCTAACAGATTTTTAAAATGACACTTCTATAGCTCTCTTTCTGTAATTGCCTTTGATGTCCTTATACAAAAGCTGATCAAGATTATTGTTTTGAAAGAAAAGGGCTCCAATCGACAGAAAATTTGATGTAATGGAGGAAGAAAATGTATTGCCCTACAAAAGAAATTTAAACTTTGCAGTCAAAGATCGATTGAAAAAGCTAAAAGAATATGAATCTAATGTATTCAATTAGTAGCTATATTGTTCAAATAAGATTATTTGATTGCTTAAAAATTTTTTTTTTTTGTTTCAAAAATGTGTTGTATTATTTTCTTGATTTAGTTGCAAATATTAATATGTGTAATTTACTAAAAATTGCATTTGAATTTTTTTTTTTTTTTTATATATATATATATTTTGTAAAAAATGCCAAATTTGAAAACTTCAGTTGAAGATCTATAAGAAAATGTGTGCTAAGTTCACACTCCAAGTATGTTGAAACAATCACAAGAAAAAAAAAATGTGAAGCTCTAATACAAGAGTGGCCAACCCACTATCACACTTGTACAACAAAATATATTTATTTTATAATGGCCAAAAGAGTGAAAAACAATTAAAAAAATACATTATGTGTGTGTCCATATATTCAAAAATTAACTGTCAAAATTATGAGAAAAATTAACTTTGATTTTAAAATAATATTCTTTCGTTTATATGACAGCTATTGCCTGTTTTATTGATGAGTTTACAGTTATGAGTTCACAGGATATAATTTAATTATTCTGCAAACTCATAACTGGAAATGTGCGCGCATCTTGGAACATCTAATATTACAGGTTCTGTTTTACTTTACGTGACCATTCTTAGATACGCACAGTTGATTGTTGATAGCAAAGCAAATCAGACTCTCAGTTGAAATTAGCGCTTTGGTTTCAACGTACACCTGCAAATAGTTTTTTTTAAAATGAAATTGACCAAACACAAAACATGCTCAAACATAACGGACACTAACCTGCAACACCCATTACGATGTACAAATCCCAAATTGAGATCGATTTGCAAAAGCTAAGTGAAAAAGTGGAGAAACAAATATTGTACTAGTAAAATAAATATTTTTTTATTTCGTTTACATTTATATATATTTTTTTTTATATATTTCATTTTTAGTGCTATATAATTATTTATGATGTGCGTTTAGTTTCATTATTATTATATTATCTATGTTTACCTGTAAGAATAATAGTAAACACAAAAATAATAACTCATTATGTTTCTAATTTTCACTCCAAAAAAAATGTCTACAATGGTTTTAAATCTAATATGGGAATATATAATTTTATACATAGCCCGCAGAGTTAGGATGCATTTCCAAAATGTCCCGCAAGATCATTTGGGTTGGCCACCCATGCTCTAATACAAGAAAAAGATGAATCGAAAGAAAAATCAGAGCTGAACAAAAACTGCTTCATGAATGATGTTTAGCAAGAAACAGCTTTGATCGATGAGGAAATTAACGAATTAATGTGTTAAATATGATTAGATTCTTACTTATAAAGTTTTGCCTTAAGAATTTCATGGATCTTTTTAGAAATGTATTAGCTTATATGTCTTACCTTGTATGGGTAGAACTAAATTTATTTTCAGGTAAATCATATTTAAATTTTTTTTCTTGTTCTTCCCAAACACATATTGGCCGTGGTTGTCGAGTCTAACATTGAAAGCATTAGTTACAGCAATATCAAATTAAAATTGAAAAATCAGAATTTCAGTTAAACACTACATAGTAATAGGATTGCTAGAGATTATAAATCACAGACAGTACGACATGCTTAAATATTTTTAAGTGAAGAGGTTGTTTGTGTTTTCGGTGCTAGAAACATTTTAAATCTATGAATTAGAATAAATTTTAAGAAATAAGAGATATTCTTCAGATACTGAAACCAGGGATTGTTATCCGGAACTTAATTATTTATTATAAGTCCATACCTAAATGTTTTAAATTATTATACCAGTTGTGTTTCATCTTAATCTTAGATTTTTAATGAAAGAAGGAATATTGTTGTTCCATTTATTTAATGTGTTGCAATTATTTGCATAGTACTTTATTTACGATGTATTATCAAAATTAATTTTGAAGAATTTCGGTATTTGCGAGATATCAATTTTAGAAATTTCAACATCCTAGTGCATATATGTTTCTGTGTATGTACAAAAACATGGAAGCATGTATGTGCGTATCTTCTTATCTTTTGTAGTATTTTTTTTTTTTTTTTTCCTCACGAGACGCGTTTTGGCATTTCGTTCCCAGGAGAGAGGAATGTATGCTATTTGACAAATATATAATAAACCCATCACTCAAATTTGACAGCAGACAACTTTATTGTGGGTAGTTATATTACATGCAATTAGAGTTTTGTACTAGTGAGAATAACCTATCACCGAAATATGATAGCAGATATTCGGTATCATGTATAATGAGGAAATTAGCGAATGTCTGTGCGACTTTCACAGGTCGAAATAACTACACATTGAATATGATATATTAAGAGTTGTTCTATGGTGATTGGTGATAACACGAATTGAGAAATGCCTACTTTGATTCGAATTGATGGAAGCTTGCCTATAATTATGTATATAAATGTAAATATGTAACAAAACTCTTCAGATATGGCCTTTAGAATGGTTTTTTTTTTTTATATGAACTATGAACTTGGTCATTGATTATATTATTTAATCAATCTTATAAAAACATTGAAATATTTTCTAAATCGATATTCTTTGGTAATTGTTGAGATGTACAGCCTACTGATTTTGGAAATTGACGTCCTAGTCATAAGTTAAACATATTATTAGCGTGAATCAAATTAATGACGGTAGGTACATAAAAATGAAGCAGGAAATTAGATATATTGATAGTTTTCTGAAATATAGTAAAAAAAAAATCAAGTAAAAATTCAATATATATATTCTTGTTAAAAATTAAATTTAAAAAGTATATGCTTATAACTTTTATCAAAAATGTTTAAATAAGAAAATATCGAAATATAACATATTATTCACGATATACAAAATTAACCTTTAACTAATTGGTTATTTACCTTAAGAAGTTGCAATAAAAATATTATTTAAAAATATATAAATAAAAAATGTAAAAATTATATTTATTAATTATAAATTATAAATCAATGTTCAAAATGTTATGCATGCGATAATTTTTTTATACATAAAATACAAATAAATATGGCAAAAATAGTCAAGGGAAATTCGTCAATGAAGAAGTAAATGAAAAAAATTCAAGCATGATTTCCTCTGGTATTCCTTATCAGTTGATCCAGGGCCGGATTTAGATGAAAAGAGGCCCTAGGCTATTCCACTTGTGAGTCCCTTTCACCTCCCATTTTTAAGTTTGTAAATTACTTATTATGTTTGTTTATTATTCATTTGTGTAAAATTTCTCCTTATTTTCGATTCAGTGTTTTAGTGTTTACTGGTTTTAGAATAGTGTAATTCTAATTTTTCTAACAATTTGAATGCAGGCCCGTCTTGATCTTGAGGCCCTAGGCTGAAGCCTAGTTAGCCTATAGGAAAATCCGGCCCTGAGTTGATCCCATTAGAAATAACATTCATTTCAGCAAAGAATTGTTCAATTGATTAACTTGCAGCTTGTTAGTCCACTAATGATGCAGCTGAACATTCCAAAAACCATGGATAGAACTCCAGCGTTGAAGAAAGCTGTCCGTCCTCCATAATTATGCACCCAATAGCCACCTATCAAGCTACCAATACCAGTCCCTAATTTCGGAGAAAAAAAAACAAAAGATTTTATTAGTACGTATATATATAATAGAACCTCTGTAAGTCGAACTTCAAGGGAGACGCCAAATAATTCGAGTTACAGTTTTCGACTTACGCGGATTTTGGTACGGATATATTCGACTTACGCGGATTTTGGTAAGGATATATTCGACTTACGCGGATTTTGGTAAGGATATATTCGACTT